>CM053585.1:75904920-75931665 GCA_028646515.1 Pseudochirops corinnae
TTTAAATATCATCCCTTCCTATTCAATTGATCCTGTGCCCTCTGTCTATGTACACATATATACACACACTCACACATGTATTCATATGCATATATACCCTCCTATATAGACATATGTGTATGTATACACACACACATACATTTATATTCCCTTCAATTATCCTCATATTGAGAGAAATTTCATAAATTACAATTATCATTTTTCCATATAGGCATGTAAATAGTTCAACTTTGATAAGTTCCTTATGATTTCTTTTCCATGGTTACCTTCTCATGCTTCTTATATTTGAATGTCAAACTTTCTATTCAGCTCTGGTTTTTTCATCAAGAATGCTTGAAAATTGTCCACTTCATTGAATGACCATATTTTCCCCCGAAACATTATACTCAGTTTTACTGGGTAGGTGATTCTTGGTTTTAATCCTAGCTCCTTTGATCTCCAGAATATCATAAGCCAGGCCATTTGATCCCTTAATGTGGAAGCTGCTAGATCCTAGGTTATCCTGATTGTGTTTCCACAGTATTCAAATTGTTTCTTCTTGGCAGCTTGTAATATTTTCTCCTTCATCTGGGGACTTCAGAACCTAGCTATAACATTCCTAGGAGTTTTCTTTTTGGGATCTTTTTCAAGAGGTGATCAATGAATTCTTTCAATTTTTATTTTGCCCTCTGGTTCTAAAATATTTGGGCAGTTTTCCTTGAGAACTTCTTGAAGGATGCTTTCTAGGTTCTTTTTTTTGATCATGGCTTTCAGGTAGTCCAATAATTTTTAAATTGTCTCTCCTGAATCTATTTCCCAGGTCAGTGGTTTTTTCAAGGAGATATTTCACATTGCCTTCTATTTTTTCATTTGTTTGGATCTATTTAATAGTATCTTGATTTCTCATAAAGTCATTTGCTTTCATTTACTCCACTCTAATTCTGAAGGAATTATTCTCTTCAGAGAGCTTTTGAGATTATTTTTCCTCTGGCAAATTTGGCTTTTTAAGGCATTCTTCTCCTCATTGGCCTTTTGGGCCTCTTTTCCCATTTGAGTTAGTCTATTTTTTAAGGTGTTATCTTCTTCAGTCAGGTTGTTGACTGTCTTTTCATGATTTTCTTGCATCATTCTTATTTCTCTTCCCAATTTTTCCTCCACTTCTCTTGTTTGGTTTTCAAAATCCTTCTTAAGCTCCTCTATGGACTGTAATCAGTTCATATTTTTCTTGGAAACTTTTGGTGTGGGAGTTCTGACTGTGTTGTCTTCCTCCTATTCCATGCTTTGATCCTTTTTGTCTCCAAAAAAGGAATCTAAAGTTGGATGGCTGTGCTTGCTTTGCTTCTTTTGCTTGCTCATGTTGCCAGTCAATGTTATGGGAATCTGAAGATCCTCCCTGCCCCTAGGCCCTTTGATAGGCTTAAGTGGCTCTGAGAACCTTCCCTGTTTTGAAAGTATACTCTGCCCCCTAATAGGCTGAATGTTGGGGAGGCTTGTTTTTTGGGAATGCCCGCGCCTTTTTGCTTTGTGATTGGTCAGTGGGTCAAGAGGGCTGTGACAATCTCCAATCCAGGAGAAGGCTATATACATGCCTTGATGTGAGGTTTTGCTTTGGGGCTCACTTTGAAAAGAGTTGTGTGATTTGGCCAGATAAGACTCTGGGAAGCCGTTGAGCCCCCCCGGCTTTGAAAAACCCAGATGTTGGTGCTTCCCTCTCTGGTAACTGACTAGGTATGGATATAATGGTCAGATGGCTGGAAACCTGTCTGCTAATCTGTTTCTTTGTCTGCTTGTAACTTGTGTTTGTAACTTGTGTTTGTATTCTCTGAAGTTCAGGGTGCTGACTTTTTCCCCTGAACTGGGTAAATGATATATGTTTGATTGATTGAAGTAGGATTGTTAACTCATTTTGAGTTGCTTTCCTTTAGAAAAGCAGATCTAAGAACCTGTGCTAACAGCCATCCTGGTTATGCTAGGGTGCTTATTGATACAGTCAATTACTTGACTTTTGAGCTCTTTGCCACAGTAGAACTCTGCTTCCAGAGGTGAGAGCTTTGTCCCAAATCACTGGGGTTTTCACAGCTGCCAGAGCTGTTAGGAGGCTGCCATCTCTACAGTGCCCACAAGCTTTGGCTCACTGCTCACGTACCTTAGGACCACCACCCAAGACCACGATCCCGGTCCGGGCAGGTTAAGGCAAGAGCACTTAGCCTCTGAATGGTTGCTTTGACCCCCCTGCAATCTGCAGGCTGGGATCTCTGAAGCAGACACATGGAGGTGGCTACAGAGCCACCACTTCTGACTGCTTCTGGCTCTGGGGGCAGAGGACCTGCTCTTTGGTTCCCCCCGAATTCAGCCGAGTTCCACTGACCTTTTACTTTGTCTTTGTTATTTGTGGGTTGATAATTCTGGAAATTGCCACGGCTGCCGGTGATCCACTCTCCCGAATGCTCCTGCTGCCGTTGGTCCTGGCTGCCCTGGGGGTAAAACCGCGGCTCATGTGGGGCTGGGCTCAGCTCCCAGTGCGCTGCGATGAACCCTTCCTGTCTGCATACTGGGCTGCCTTCAGTGGGAGATTTGTCTCTCTGTCACTTTGTGGGTTCTGGAGCTCTAAAATATGTTTAGAGTCATATTTTATAGGTATTGGAGGTGGTTATGGGGGGAGCCACGCAGTTCTCCTGCCGCTACGCTGCCATTTTGACGCTGCCCCCTCACCCTATCTTTCTAACCTCATTGAATTTTAGTTCTCTTTTTCCTTCTCCCGTCCCCTACCCTGCTTTCACTGAAATCTAGACAAACTGGCTTCCTTCTGTTCCTCACACTGAGATTCCATCTCCACATGAGTATACCCCACTGTGCCTTTGCCCTCATTGGATCCTTTCCGAGCCCCCAACTGCCAGTACTCTTTTTCCCAAACCACCTTACAGTTAACTAATTTTTTATTTATTACTTATATTTGTTCTGTATACACACTTACATACGTATGTGTGTATATAGATAAGTATGTGTGTACATATATATGCATATACACATGAATAATGTCTCATGTCTCCTCCATCACTCCTTGCAGATATGGATTATTTCAATGACTTTTTAATCTCCTGAGTTTCTAGAACAGTGCCTGACATGCAGTAGATACTTAATAAACAATTATGGATTATCAACTGATAAGCACATGGAGGGTTATTGTGTTCCTCCTGATTAAGTGACTGACTATACTTTTTTCCATTTCCTGTCAGTCAGGAAGCCTTTATTAAGCTACTATGACATGTCAGACCCTGCACTAAGTGATGAAGACACAAAGAAAGGCAAAAAAACCAGTCCTGGCTCTTAAGATCTTATGGTCTAATGGGGGAGACAAAATACAAACAACTATATACAAACAAGATACACACACACACACACACACACTTGCACATGTGTACGTATATATGTGTGTACATGTATACATACATATAAGTATGCATGTACATATATACTTATGTTAAAATATATACATGTGTGTATATATACATATATACATGTATATATGTATGTGTGTGTGTGTGTGTGTGTGTGTGTGTGTAATCTCAGAAGGAAAGTAGTAAAATTAAGGAAGACTGAAGAAGATTTCTTACAGAAGATGGGATTTTAGTTGATATTTGAAGAAAGCTAGGAGGAAGAGATGAAGAAGGACAGGGTTCCAGACATGAGGGACAACTAGTGAAAGTACCCCATGTTTGGAGATAGAATGTCTTGTGGGAAGAACAGTGAGAAGCCCGTTGTCACTTGCTTGCAGAGTATGTGACAGGGGGTGGGGTGTAAGCAGACTGGAAAGAAGGAAGAGCCAGTTATGGGGGGCTTTAAAAGCCAAATCTTATATTAGATTCTAGGGCTGAGGGAGCCACAGGAGTTTACGGAATGGAGAGGTGCTGCGTGACACGATTAGACCTGCACTGTAATATATCTTTGGAAAAAAATAAAGATGACGTTGGCCACTGAGTGGAGGGTGGACTAGAGTGGGGATGCTAACAAGTGGGCCATTGCAATAGTCCGGGTATGAGGGAATGAGGACCTCCACACCGAGGTGGGGAGTGATAGTGTTAGTGGACAGAAGAAGGTGTAGACAATAGATGTTGTGAAGGTAGAAGAGAGTGTTGAGAGTGAGGAGTCAAGGATGCAATTCTGAGTGACTGAGAGGATGGGTCCCCTTAATAATAATAATACTGAAGTTAGGAACAGGGGGAAATTTCTTTTTAGGGGGAAAATAATGAATTCAGTTTTGGACACATTGAGTTTAAGGTGTCTACAGAACATTCAGTTCAATTTATCCAATAGGCAGCTGGAGAACTAAGGCTTTCCCAATCGCCTTCACTCTCTTTGAGAGGTAGCATGGTGTTATAGGAAGGACTCAGGATCCAGAGTCGGAAAATCTCAGTTTCCTTATCTATAAAATGAGAGATCTCTGAGATTCCTTCTAGCTCTAAATCCTGTGGTCCCATGTGAAAGATTTTCTGTCTAGATCCAGCTCTGCCTTCCATTTAGTTTTGTAGCTTTGGACAAGTCACTCAGACCCTTTGACCCTCTGTTTTCTCACCTGTAAAAGGGAAATAAATCACTGCCTACTTTATAGGGTTACTGTGAGAATCAAATGAGATGTTGTTCATAATGTAAAGCTCTATGTAAATGTAAGTTATTATTATTATTCGTTATTAGACACCTGCTGGAATTTCTGCAATTGCAGATGGGCACTGCTTTAAGGAAGCTAGATATATGGATATCCAATTATGGTTCTTATTAAAGCTCACAATATAAACCTCAGAATTCAATGGACTTGCAAACTAACCACAAAGATAAATCAGAGGGTAGAATAATAAAATTATAATTACTGCTACTGCTAAGGAGTTTTTTACCTTATTACAGAATTTGCTGAAACTTTTTTTTTAATTAACTAGGGAGCTTTTAAAAAAATAGGGTTTGAGTCCTGTCTTTGCCACTGTGCTGACTGTGTAACCTTGGACAACTCATGTCATTGATCTGGGCCTTAGTTTACTAAAATGCTACATGAGATAGTCAGACTAAATGGCTTCTAAAGTTCCTTCTTCATCTTTTCCCATGTTAGTTGTCTTAGGACTGAGAACTCAACACTGAAATGCTAGACCCACAGGGAACCTGCAGTCTTGTGGCCCTCTAGGTCCTCAAATACCACCCCTTGTCAGGTGAAATTTTGATTTAGTCCAGTGGTTCTCAACCTTACTAATGCCGTGACCCTTTAATACTCGTATGTGGGCATATCTGCATGTGGGCGACCTGCCTGGAGACAGATAGAGGAGCGGCATCAGTTCCTAAGGCCATCAGAAATATGTGTTTTCCGATGGTCTTAGGTGAACCCTGTGAAAGGGTTGTTTGACCCCCAAAAGGGTCATGACCCACATGTTGAGAACCGCTGATTTAGTCGAAAGGCTGCACTTGAGGACCTAGAGGGCCACATGTGGCCTCAAGATTGTGGGTTCCCCACCCCTGTTAGAGGATATGGTCTATTGAAGAATCATCAGAAATAAAGAGACTAAATCTTTGAAATGATGAGGCAAGTCAATATGAAAACAGAATTTGATTCGCAGGAGCAAGTCTTATAGGCAGCTTTCAGGAACGCAAGTGTTGTTTGGTTCAAGGCACTCCTTTACTTATCTGGCCCACTTATGTATATATAAGCTTATGTATCCCCAGGGCTTAGCACAATGCCTGGAACCTAGTAAGCTCATAATAAAGCCTTGTTGACTGACTGACTGATCAGAGTACAGGGTTAATGATGTATGATTTCAGGGGAATTGGGGAGGAATCTCCTTGTTCTCAAGTTCTGCTGCTCTGTTGATTCTGTGATTTGGTATTCTACCTCTAGTTATCCATAATCTGGGTAAGCCTTGCTCTCTCTGAGTACCCTTCTCTAAAACCTATATATCTCTGGAATAGAAAACAAAAATCAGAGTAAGCTAATAATAGTAAGGTGTGAATTATTTTGCCTTATTTGGGGGCCAGGGCATCTGTGATTTTACTCCAGGAAAGTCTCTTTCCAATGCTGTTCAGCAACAATTCTGCAACTTACTGTCTTTGAGAAGTAGCCTTGGAGTATGGAGAGACCCAGGACTGGCTCAGGGTCTCACAGTTAGCTTGTGTTGCATGTGTGTTTGTTTCTAGGAGGAATTGTCTAAGGGCCTTCAGTAGCATGAAGATAATGTGTATATACAGGGCAGAAAAAGGAAACACAGCTGTTAAATAGATGGGGAAGGCACATTTCCCTTATGGCACATTTTGTTCTTGGCCAGTTCTGCTAAGAGCATTTAATTGCATTCAGAAGAAATGGTTTCATTGGATCACAGAATCCTAGAGTTAGAGGTGACCTCTGAGGTCTTCTGGTCTAATGCCACCATTATCATGTGGAATGCTAAGAACATGGGGAAAGAATATGTGGTTTTCCACTTGTTGTAATGGGGTTCTCAATGCATTCTAGTTCCAGTACTCAAGAACTCTAACACGTTCCACTTATTTTCAATTCAGGTTCCATTAGAGATGCGTAATCCATTCTCCTACTGCTGACATCTGTCACATTGAATTACGCCTCCTGGACTTTAGGCTTCACCAAGTAGACACATAGACTTATGGCAGCAGAGAGACAATTTATAACCCCAGGGCTCACTAGCGACTAGATCCCTTATCTTTAGGGCAAGTCTCTTTCAAGGTAGATTTTTAGAAGTGACAGCTATTACAGAATGGCAGATATTGAAGGATGGGTTGTCTGGAGTGAAAACAGCTAATGATTCCCAATTGGGTGGGTTTTAGGCAGAACAAGTAGCCACTCTTGGTATAGAAAGTCCCCCTGCTTCCCAGATTATTTTCTTACACCTTATAGTGATACTTGAAATTCTTTTACAAGGTGTAGGGAAGTCTTCCCCCTCCCAATTTGTAGCATGGAAGTATCATTATGTGACTGGAAAGGGGGCAGAATAGATATATCTACCTCTTCTCCCCCACACTTAAAGAGATTTAATTCCTTCTAGGAAAGGAAGAAGGCTTTTGAGGCCAGAGGCCATTCTGTTCTCTTCAGAGAGAATTTAATCTATCTGTTTCCTTAAATATTGTTAGTTTAGGAGATAAGATTTTTAGTTTCAATTTAACTTCTAATCACTGTTTCATTATGGAGAGAGGATGACCCTAAGCTTTATATATAAGGCTTGACCTCTTTCCCTTCAAATATCAGTTCCATAACAATCACATGTAGCAATTATCAGAGAAAACCCAAGTTGGTAGCAAAACAAAAATCAGAGAAGGCATGCATAAGAGATACAGAATGATGGAGTTTTCCCATAGGGAGAGGAAGGTAACTCATTTCAAACCAAAGAAAGAATCCTAGATCTCATCTAAAGAGAAGTTCCCTGGAGTCTCTATTATAATAAGCTGTAGATACTGATATGGTGGAGACTTCCAGCTCCTCTCATGTTTTTCCAGTCTTGTCCTTCAGCAACCTGAAGAGGGGTTGATGTTGTACATTATCCCTCTTGAAGTTGGAAGACAGAAACACCCAAAGAAATTGCAGAAAACTGAAGTGACTTAAAGCCTGAAGCAACCTAAAGAGCTCTCCTCCCTTCTATTTTCACCAACTTGGATCTACCCCTCCTGCAGGGCAGGGCTTTAATCTCTAACAATTTGTAGAGAATCACATATGGATGGGATTTGAGATTAAGGTTACCTTCCTCCCCTGAGTCAAAATTCTTTTCAGTCCCTTGCAAAGATTAGCTGAGGTAAATCCCAAAACCATAAACAAAGAGAATAAACAAAAATACCAGTGCTTTAAAACAACAAGCATGATTTTCCTGTCATCCCAGGTAATCAAACAATGACTTTCATTACACAATGAGAGATGAAGTTTAGAATTTGTCTTTCCCATTTTCTCTTGTTTTACTCCTCCCCCCTATAGTCTGACTGTTATTCCAACAATAAGTCCAGGAACATCTAAATTGGACTATTGCAATAGTCTCTCTGTCTCATTTATCCATTCACTTACTCCATGCTCAGTTATATGTAGTGACCGGTAGTAGAAAGCATTGGCCTTGGAGTGAGGAAAACTTGGATTTAAGTTCTGGTTCTGACAAACTAATTGTGAACTAATTATGGACAAATCACCTACCCTCTCAGTGTTCTAGGCCAGAAGTGTCAAACGTGAGGTTGCTGGAAGCATGTGACCCACAACTCTCCTGAGTATGGCCTGAACCAGATTAAAATATAATTGGGAAATATTTACCAAAATAAATAAAATATAACAAAACATAAGCAATATTACATTTAAAAATGAAATTGTGTGGCCCCCAGGGATCCTTATGTAGGTCCCTGTTTCTATTTGAATTTGACACTATTACTCTACGCAACTTTCAAAGAGAAAGTGTCAACTTGCACTGGTAGAGAGAGTTTCCTTACTTAGAAATTCCTCATACCAATAAAACCATAGGTCCAATCCCTATCATTATGTGTCAGATTCTATCCTGGGGCACCTCTCCTATTCTCCACAATCTTTCAGAGATCTTTCAATGCCCCGGGCAACTCTTTGATACATAGAGGAAGTTTCCACAACAGGTATTCTACATGGATGAAACAACCAGTCTGAACTCCCACTTCCCTCTTCCCAGTTCCCCAAGGGGAGAAAAATGGGTTGAGCCTGGTGCCTGGTGTTGAAGGAGATATAAAGATGAAGATGATGTATTCCCTCAGGGAGTGTAGCTAAGTCATGTCTCCTCCCCATTACCGCACTGAGAGTCTATCCTATAGATACTCCAGGAATCACTTTTATAAAACATTATCTTACCCCAAATCTTTAATGGTTTCCCATTGCCATAGAGTTGAGTTCAAACTCATGAGCCTTTTAAGACCCTTCATGAATGGGTTCCATTGTATTTTTCTAACCTCACCTCCTACTACTTCAGTCATGTTTCTTGTACTTCAGCCAAAGTGGAAGACCCATCATTGCCAAATCTACCCTTCACCTTCCTCCATCTGGGTTTTATTTATATTCTTCCCTCCTGGTATATTCCCTTCTTTCCCTTCAAAATTCTTTCTAATTTTCTAGGTGTGGCTCAAGTACTACCTCCTCCGAAATGTTTTCACTCCTGGACTCACCAACTCAGAGTAATCATTGTCTCCTCTGAATACCCACTAGATTTTTGTTTGTAGTTCTACAAATGCATTTATTTCATTTTCCTTTGCATCGTGGTAATTTGTATATGTAAAGGGAGTGACTCTTTAAATGTAGACCCAGAGTCTCTGGGTAATGCATCTCCAGCAACCATCATGATTGGGACATTTCCAGTATGGTTTTGGTGCCAACATGGCCCAGATTTTCTGACAGCAGAGAAGAGGAGGCACCAATGATAAGCTGTAAATATGAGAAAAAAGATGTGAGAGACATGAATGGCTACTTGGAGATATTTAACATTGTCAATTTGCTGGGGTATGTGTGATTAAGACTCACCATTGTTGAATTGTTATGGTATGTTGCTATTGAGATGGACTGAAATTGGAACGATGGCTGTCTAGTTACTGAGAAATTGGTGCACAAAAAAAGGAATCCCTATTGAAGATGTTAGTCTTGTGTGTGTCTGTTGATGTTGATGAGAAATAGGCAGAAAACATCATGTGAGAGTCTGTGCATAATTTGGGGAGATGTCAGGTGCTAAAATGGACAAGGAGGAAGACAAAACAGTATCGGTGCTTTGTAAAGAATTGGAAGCAACAGTATACTCCAACTTCCATAAAGAAATCTCTGACCTATCAAGCAATTGTTCTCTTTTTGTCTTTTTTGGAGGGGGGAAGGCAGGGCAATTGAGGTTAAGTGACTTGCCCAAGGTGACACAGATAGTAAGTGTTAAGTCTCTGAGGTTGGATTTGAACTCAGGTCCTCTTGACTCCAAGGCTGGTGCTCTATTCACTGTGCCAGCTAGCTGCCCACTTATCAAGCAATTATTAAGCACCTACTCTGTGCCAGGCATTGTTTTCAGTGATGGGACAGCAAGGAGCTTATTATTCCATCTGGGGAAACAACACATACACATAAAAGTAAGAAAACAGAACATAACCTGGAGAAGCGGGGTAGAGGGGCAACACTAAGAGCTAAGGGAATGAATCAGGAAAAGCCTAATGGAGGAGAAGCTACAGATGCTAGCATATCTTACTAACTAATCAGCCCTTTAAAAATGTGTTCTAGAATTTTCCCAAGAATTCAAGTCAAGCTCATTAGTCCATAGCTTGCAGATTCCCTTAACATCTCTTTTTAAAAATTTGAGACAATACATGTCTTTCTCTGATCATATCATACCCTTCCTTTTCTCTGTAATCTTTGAAATATCACTGGTAGTGGATCAGCAATCATATCTACTAATTTTTCCAGTATCCAAAAGAATATAGTTCATCTGGGACAGTGACAAATTTATCAAAGATGTTAGGTACTTTCTTACCATCTTTTTAACTCACAGTGGGTATCAACTCCCTATTAGTCATTTTTGTTCTGTTCTTTTTAGTACAAAGGTCATTCTTTTTGGCAGAAAAAACAAGCTAAATAAAACCTTACCAGTTCTGTCTTCTCTCTGTTGTCTGTTATCCAATCTGCCCTGAGCTGCTATGCTATCCCTTCTTTGATACTTCACTTTCCTCCAATTGAAGTAAAAAAAAAAAAAAATCCCTTTTCTTGTCCTTAGCTTTTCTTGCCAGCCTCAGTTTATTCCAAGCTTCTGCCATGATTCTTAATAGGATTATGCCCTGTTTTTATATTTTTTCCTCTGTTATCTTCCCTTGCTTCCAACTTCTGTATAAATCCTTTAAAAAAATCTAAGTTGTTTGAGGAGTTCTATGTGAATATCCTTTGGAAAGTATAAGGTCCTAAACATGTAGAAGATACTTGGATATTCCAATCAATATGGTATTACATTGATATGGCTGTTTCCTCCAGCAGTGAAGATCGCAATTCATCCAGACTCACCTATTCTACAACTCTGATTACTCTGTCCCAGAAATCTACCTACTGCGACCAGCACAGTTGGGTGCGCTAGTAACCAGTGAGTAAAGAGACGGGGATGTATTCAATAGTCTGTTTATTCCAGAGCCATTTCATACAGAGCCAAAGGTATAAGGAGCTTATAGGGCTTATATGCCCCTAGCAGAAGAATTTACGTAACCAAAATACAAGGACCCTCCTTTGGCATTGACCACTCCCTACTTCAGTTTAAGGCTAGTTATTCATTAAGACTTCATCCTAGGACCACCTCCAGAGTCACAAACAAACAAGGAGGCATAAACAAGGCTTTCTGGTTAACTGCCCTGAATCTTCCTTAGTTATTTATAGGACCTTGTCCTGGAGGCATCAATAAACAAGACTATACTCCTCCTGAATATCTGCCTTGTGACCTTACAGAAGTTATACAAGGAGAGGGGACATTCCATTAGTGGGGCTGGGGGACCCCTGAAAGTCCTCTACATCACCAGCGTGGACCACTCAACATCCTGAGTGCCTTCCTCTCCTTCTGCTCACGTGTACATTCTGTCCGAGTATGTGGCCTGTGGATTGATTAATCCTAATTCTTATTATATGATTGACTCATTTTTTCTTCTGGTTAACCATCTCCAAAATGATATCATTTAATCTCCTTCTCTGGTGTGATTCTTTGCTGTTAAGGTGCAATATCCTGCTAATTCCCACGTCTCTGTGGTCCTTTGTAAGACACTTCACTTTAATTCTTGAGACTGTGGCATTCCATGACTTGTAAGCACACATCGTTTTTGGTAGAATATTAATATTAATAATAGATATCCTTATGTAGTGAGCTAGGGTGCTTTACATATATTATTTCATTTAATCCTCACAATAACCCTATTATGATCCTCATTGTTAGGCTTGGTTTTGACTCTACTAACATCGTGTGTATCCCTGCATGAAATATCCTTCTTGCTTTTCAGCTTCCTTTTGTGTATCATCTTCCTCCATTAGATTGTAAGCTTCTTGAGGGCAGGGCCTGTTTTTTTTTTTTCCTTTTCTTATTTGTATCCTCAGAGCTTAACACAGTGCCTGGTATATAGTAGGTACTTAATAAATGTTTATTGATGGATTGACAGAGAAAGATTAAGTGAGTTGCCCAGGATCACAGAGCCAGTAAAGATCTGAGTAAGAATTTGAACCCAAGTCTTCCTGGCTAAGGTTACTCCTATATCCATTATACTACAAGGCTGCCTTCAGATTATTATTAGAAACATAAGTTTCTGTTTTAGAGAAAAGCTTAGGTTCGTTCTAAGTACTGTATATACTGTATTGTATATAAGTATTGTGTGATTTCCCAAAGGTAATCCAGCCCTTTTTCCTTCTCCAGTTCAGCCATAGGCCCAGCTCATGGCACATTTACAAAATCTATCAAAAATGTACTGGTATGTACTGATCCATCAGCTTTATGGATTGTCTAATTGCTTGCATTGATCCTCTTTGAAAATGAAGGACAAACAACAACATGATTTGGAGCTAGACAATAGTTCACCAAACTCTTTTGAGGGATTACAGATCTCATTTTGGAGGATCTACAATATTTCAGGGCTTGATATAACCAGCAGAACATCACCTGCAAACAAGAACATCTCACCAGCTTCAGGGAATCTCTCTTCCCTTTGGGGTCTGTACTCTATGTTCTCTATGACAATGGCAAATGAATGTGGTGTGCATGTGTCTCTGGAATTCTAAGGCCTTGGTTAATATTTATGTTAGAAAGTTTGTAGAACAATGCTATCATATCTTTTGAGTTCTTGTTCTCATTGTTTACATTACTAGAGACTACACCAGAGAAGAATTAAACCACTTAACTTTTCATTCTCTGTCCTTTCTTGCATTTTTATTTTCATCCTGGTTATTTCCCCCCCTGTTGTTGCTGTTCCATTTTCTAAACCAGTGACTGTACTTGGGAGTATTAAATTCTGAACTTCCTAGACCAGGTACCTGCTACTCATCTCCCCTCCTTCTCCTTTCTACCTCTTACACAGAGACCTGTAATCAAATAAACACCATCTTTGCTTCTGGAAAAGGCATGACAATGGATGGTCCTTTTGTTCCCCTTGTCATTTTTGTAAACTGCCTGACCAATCATACTTTTCTTGATACCCACTCCCCTTTGTGGTTGTTTCCCCTCACCCTTGAAATCTGGGACTATTTTGCTTTTGTATTTTTATCCTTGGCACTCAGCACAGTGTTTGGCACATAGTACAGAAAATGCTTAGTAGATTTTTTTTATTCATTCATTCATTCGTTCAAAGATTCTTATAAGATTTGCAAATATTCATGGGCTACATGCTATTAAAGGACAGTCTTTCAGGGAGTATTTTGCTTGTTCAAGAATAAGATATTATGGTTAAATCACCCCTCAGGCTGAACAATTACTGTTTTTTTTCCATTTCTCAAAGGGCTTGATTTTCAATGTCCTAACTTCTTCTCATTCTTTTCCCTATCAATTACCACACTCTCGCTGTTCCATATTAGTTGTAGAACTCAGAACTGGGGACAGCAATCCTTTTGACTAATATTGCATGAAAAAAGAAGACACACTTATACCTCTTCCACAACGTCCTCTTATTCTTGAACTTCAGGTAATCTGTGTCATTCGGTGTCAGCCTGCTTCCAAATCCCTAGCCAGCTGTGGTTCTTCAGTCTTTTGTTTTCTTTCATGCCTAATAAAGTCCCTTTCTATTAGGCCTCAAGTGTCCACTTGTCTTCAAATAAGAAAGTTAATTTTATGATTAAAAATAAAGATGTTTGTCTCCTAATAGTCAGATATTACTAGTAGAAACTATTTTGATGATTACTCTTTGACCTAAATTTTCTGGATTTCCATTTCCTTATATTCAAAATGATGGGACTAGATTACATGAAGTCTAAGAACCTGTCTAATGCTATCATTTTTTCTCTTTAAAAAAATCTAAATGAAAGGTATTTTTAAAAAATTAATTATTTCTCCCACCTCCACAGAGCAAATTAAAAAAAAAAAAACTTTAATACATATATACACAGTCTGGCAAAGCCAGTTGCCACGTTAGCCATGCTTGAAAATGCATGTCTCTTTCTGCATTTTAAATTCATCACCTTCAGCATGTGTGTCATTTTCGTTCTTTTGAATGTGCGGTTTATCACTGCGTTGATCAGAGTTCTGCTCACTTCACTCTCTATTAATTTTTAAAGGTCTTCCCAGTTTCTTCTGAAAATTTCCCTTTCATCATTTCTTGTGGCACAATAATATTCCATTACATCTGTAGAGTACATTCTAGTGTATTAGTCAGCCCCCCGATAGCAGGACAACTTCTCAGTTTCCAGGTTTTGGCTGCCACAAAAAGAGCTATAAATATATATATATATTTTTTTTGTATAGGTCCTTTTCTTCTTTCTTTGATTACTTTGGAGGTAAAGGCCTAGTAATTTGTAACTGGGTTAGGTGGTTTATACAGTTTTGGTACATATTACTTTTTCAAAGTGGCTAGACCAATTCAAAGCCCCACTTAGAGTACACTAGTATGCCTATTTTCCAGCAGACCCTCCAACATTTGTTATTTTTCTGCTTTTATCATCTTATCATCTATCATACTCTGAGAGATATGAGTAGCATCTTGAAATTGCTTTAATTTAAATTCTTTAATTATTAGTCATTTAGAGCATTTTTATATGATTATTGATAGTTTGGATTTCTTCCTTTGAAAACTGGTGTTCATATCCTTTGACCAGTTATCTTCTAGGGCATGTCCCTTAGGCTTATAAACTTGAATCAGTTCCTTATAAATCTTGGAAATAAGACCTTATCAGAGAAACTGGTTGCAGAGATCCCCTCACTCCGTTTCCTTGTTTCTCTTCTAATTTTTACTATATTAGATTTGTTTGTATTATATGTTTGTATTATACCTTTTCAATTTTATGTAATTAAAATTTCCCATCTTACCTTTCGTGATCATCTCCATCACTTGTTTGGTCATGAAATCTTGTACTTTTCATAGATCTGAAATTATTCTTGGTCCTCTAATTTGTTTACAATGTAAACTTTTATATTCAGAGTACATACCCATTTGGACTTTATCTTGGTTTATAGTTTGAGGTGTTGGTCTAACCCTAATTTTTGCCAGACTGCTGTCCAATTTTTTGATCAGTTTTTGCCAAATAGTTTTTCTTTTATTACTAGAGTATTTGGGCTCATACAATACTATGCTACTGTTTTGCTTTTCACTTCTGAGTGTTGTATATCAATTTGTCCAAGTGATAAACCTCTATTTAAAAAAGTACCAAATCATTTTAGGGATTACTGCTTTGTAGTATAATCTGAGGTATGGTCCTAGTTTTAATGATTCCCGCTTTGTAGTTATAGTTGTAGTCTGAGATCTGGTACCAAATCACATTCCTTTCCATATTTTGTCTGTATTTTTACCCTTTAGATTCTTGACCTTTTGTCTTTTCATATGAATTTTGTTATTTTTTTGTAGCTCTATAAAATATTAGGAAAAATACTTTGGGAATTTTATTGGCATAGCAACGAATAAATGAATAAATTTAGGTAATATTATAATTTTCATTATATTGGCTTGACCTATCCATGAGCAATATACATATATATTTAGCATATTAGGTCTATCTTTATTACTACAAAAAGTGTTTTATAGCCCTTAGGCGAATCTTAGAAAATGTACTCCCAAGTATAACTTCTATAGTTTTTTAAATGGGATTTGTTTTTCTAAGTTCTCGTTGAATTTTGTTGGTTACATAAAGGAATAATGATGATTTGTGTTGTATTTTGAAAATTTGACAAAGTTATTATTTCAATTAATTTTGAAATTAACTCTCTAGAATTCTCTTAGTACATTTTCAACGTCATGGAGTTATAATTTTGTTTTCTCTTTGCCTATAATTATTTCCCCAATTTATTTTCTTGTATTATTGTTATGGCTTGCATTTCCAGCACTGTGTTACATAGTAGTGGTGATCAAAGCCTCTTTGCTTTCCCTCTGATCTGATTGGAGAGGGATCTAATTTTTCTCAATTACATATATTTGTTCTTGGAGTTAGAGAAATACTGTTGGCTATATTAAGGAAAAGTCCACTTACTCCCTGCAATTTTTAGAGTTTCAAAAAGAAAAAAAATGTTGGATTTTATTAAAAACATTTTCAGCATCTATTGATATAATCATATGATTTTTATTATTTTTATTATTGACATAGCTTATTATATTTATAGTTTTGTTCATATTGAATTGTACATTCAACTGTACAATTGCCCTCCTGATATAAACCCACCCCAGTCATAGTGTATAATCTTTCTAATATGTAATTTTAGCCTACATGTCAATATTTTATTTAAATATTTTCTATCAATGTTTATTACAGATGTTGGTTTAAAGTTTTCTTTCTTTTCACTGTATCCCCTTGGTTTAGGACTAAAGATCATATTTGTGTCAAAGATTGAGACTGAATAGGCTTTATTGCAAATAATCTACTAAGTATTAGAATTAATTTTTCTTTAAAAATTAAATGTTCGATAGAATTTTCATGGGACTCTATTTGCTTCTGGAATTTTTTTTTGGAAGTTTATTATGGTACCCATCTCTATAATTCAATGAAACAAGCATTTATTAAGCACCTACTATGTGCCAGGCATTCTGCTAAGCAATTTATAAAGATTATCTTATTTGATCCTTACAATAATCCAGGGAGATAGGTACTCTGTTTTACAGTTGAGGTAACTGAGGCAGACCCTTAATTTGCTAAGGGTCACAAGCTACTAAGTCTCTGGGACTGGATTTGAATTCAATTCTTCCTGACTCCAGTTCCAGTGCTGTATCCACTGAGCCACTTAAGGGGGTTTTGGTGGGCCAACCTACAGGATTAATGAAGGTTGGGACCCCCAGCAGCTTCTCGCTGCATTGCCCCTTTATTGTCCCCCCACCCCTCCTGCTGCAAAGCTTCTCTCCCTCATCTCCACACTGCCTCTATCCTCTATGCCAGGCATCATGGACCTTTCTAATCGCACCCTTCTTTCTTTTATTAAGCCTCTTCTCCACTCCTGCCCTCCACAGTGTAGTTTTTCCTTCTGTAGAACTGTGGAGGGAATAACTCCAAATTCTGGCTGCTTGTGAGACAGTTCTTTCGTGCTTCTGAGGCCAAGATGCCCCTGGGCTTTTAAAAACTTCTGTTGTTTTATATTCAGAATCATGGCACTCTCCTTTCACCCAAAGGTTAATAAAAGAAAGATACGAACCTTTCTTCCCTGTACTGCTTTACTGACTGTCTTATTGTTCCACTCTGTGATTCTTCTGTGGAAATCACCTGTACTTGAGGGACAAGGGCCTATACTAATGGGAAAGGAGTTCCTGATAGGCCATGAGAATAAGATACACAAAATTAACAAGAACAGCTCTTATTCACATCAGGCACCATGCTGAGTGCTTTATAAATAATTTCTCGTTTGGTTCTTACAACAAGCCTGGGAGGGGGGTACGATTATTACCCCCATTTCACAGATGAGCGAACTGAAACAAACGTTTAAATGAATTGATCGAGATCACGCAGCTTGTAAGTGTCTGAGTCTGAATTTGAACTCATTCCTTCTCAACTATGAGCCAGGTACTGTATCCACTGAGCTACCTAGTTGCCTCTAGAAGACTTATAATATGAGTTTGTAAAGTCCCTCTAACTTTATGTGTGAAAGATAATTGATTGGCTATGTGATTATTATTATTGTTATTATGAGCAATGGCATAAGTAGCACATTTTAAAGGGCAGCAATGCAGCTATTGTGAGCTCCTGGGTATGCCACAATCATCTGCTATTATGGTAGAATAATGGGGGACCTGGGAGGAGTCTCCTCATTATTCCATATCAATAGTCATAATACCCCAATGATGCTCTTCAGATCTCATTATGCTATTCAGATTAAACTTCTGAATTTCAAGATGTTCTTAGGGCTCTCAATGAAATTCTACTCTGACTATATACTCACAGATATATTTTTTCTTATTGTGGGCTCATGATATGAGTTTATAGCTCAATTTCTTCCTCTAGACAGGCTATATTGTAAATGGATCTACTGTATCAACTTTAGAAGCTTTGTTTTTAACCAGCTTTGCTTCCCCCAGCCCCTGTAAATGAACGCTTCTTATTTTCTGCATGTTGGATCATAAATTCACATATGTCTCTAATGGTATAATCCTATTATTTTCATTTTTTACCCTCTTGATTTGACTTTAATGAAACACATGGTATAAACCATGCAGCCTCAGATTGCCAATTTAGTGCACATCAATGGGCTGGAATATTTTCATGTATCTATGATGTTCTCAGCATATGCACCTGTTTAAAATGGGGTCAGCTATTGAATGAGTTAAATCAAGTGATAAAATCTGCCAATTTATAATGTACCCTTTCAGTATAATTTGGAAAACACACTGGTTTAAAAAAAATGAAGAATTAATCTACTGGGTTTTTTTGTCTACACAATTCCAGACCATTGCCTCACAGGATTGTTGACAGAAAAGCACTATGTAAATATAAGTTAATATTATTATTATTACTTTTACAATTTAATTTTATTGAGGATTTAAAATTCCTCCTAGGGAAAGAACTATCAAAATGACCAGTTTTTAAAGCTCTGCTTCAATAAAAACAGACCATTCCAAGTATGGGGTTTTAGGTTACACAAAATTAAAAACTTTTCCTTCAACTATCTTATTTAAATTCAGTTCATGCATGTGTGCTTGCTTATGTGCGTGTGTGTGCTTGTGTGTGTGTGTTTGTGTATAAAATAATACCTAGGAGTTTTCTAATGATTATGTTTTGTTCTAAGGAGAAGGCTAAGATCACTGGAAGCTGCCAGATCTTTCCTTCCCAATAGAAAGCTGATTTTCCTTAGTCCCAGTGACTGGGTATGTGAAGGCCCTGCCTTTACAACTAGGCTTAGGTTTTTGGCTTTAAGCTGAAAGACAACCCATTTCAGTTGAGGATTCCAGTTGAGGCCCAATGAGAGGTGGACAGAGACAGATAGTAGCAGAGACTGTCTACCTAGAGTTACCATTATTTCAGCAGAGCCAACACAAACTGAGTTCTGTGCTTGTCCTAAGTGACCTTGTTTCATTGGTCTTAAGTGATTGCTGTGACTCACCTCAAGTCTGGTGTTACTGCTGAATGAATTACTACCACTAGAACTGAGATTAACAGGCCAGTCTTGTTGCTGTTACTTGTTGCCTACTAAAAATTCAAGGACAGTTTATACTTTGGGAGACTCCTTGTCTAAGGAGAAAGATTGCATTAAATATGGTTTAATGCAGTCTTTTTGCTTACATGCTGATAGTTTTCTTTTAAATATGGTCACTTTTAAACTCATAAATTTGTATGCCAAAAATTAAAGTTTTTTTAAAATCTTCTTTGTAACTTTGCATCCTCTCTTCCTCCAATTCCCCAGATACGTTCTGTCAAGGACATTCTCAGGATTAGTACTCAAGATGAGAAGATTAACTATTCTGATATAACCCTTACCTCTCAGATTATATATCATCTTTAGGCTAATTATGAGAATTATTCCATTATAGCTTCCTCCCAGACAGTAGGCACCTACATCTAAGGCCACCGAGGGGCTTTGAGATGCCTCAAAAATTAATCATAATTTTGGAAAAGACTTTCCACTAGCTGAGGCATATGTGCCTTAACCAATCAGCAGCCTTAAATCTTTAAGAAAACTCTCTGAGTGGGGACCTTACTGATAAGGAATGAAGCAAGGCTTTTTCTCTATGTAAACAAGAGCAAGCCTACCTTTAATGGCCCTGCTGCAGGTGTGGAGAAGGCTGATAGAGGAACAGTACTGGAAGAATTTGCCCCTTATCTTGAAGCACATGAGGGTGCTTTAGCAGCTTCTGTACTCCCTATAATTGTTGTTTTTCTGAAATTTGCCCTGCTGTGACTAAATACCTCTGGAATATACATGAGTTTTATGTTGGATTTTAGTTTAATCTCTTAGCGGTTTAGAGGTAATGCTTACCACGTAACTATTCGTTTAGGGAACATTTGCTGTTAAACATTGAGGAATGAGCATGAGAGCCTAGTCCCCCTTCCAACCCTGGGGATTAGCTCCACAAACCTAGGACAATTTCATGCCCCTAGAAGAGCTCAGTGGGGGGTGATAGAGCCTAGTACTTCTTGGGGAAGTGGGCCTTACAAGAATAGGGCGATTATATCACCAGGAAATATCAGTGGCTTTAAGCAATTAGAGATATGACTTGCTTCTCCAAACATATGCCCTGGCCACATGTGTTCCCTATATTTGTGCCCCTCATATGCCCCTTTGCATATCCACTCTGAAAATGTGTATATTATATAACAGAGTGAGTCCTAGGTTTAGGGAAGGAATATCGTATTGCTCTTTTTCTTAGCATACTATTTCATTAAATACCTTTGTTTGGAACTAATTGTGCCCTTCGGCTGACTAGTAAAAGTTCACACAATGGATGGGGCTTATGAGCCATGGTTTTGAGGTGGCTATAACATCTCAGAATACTTTGAGCCTGGGGTGTCCCTGTGCAAGTAAGGGTGTCTTTCCATGTTCCCAGAGACAGCAAGAGGCAGAGCTAGTTCTCTACATCAGTTCTTCTGATTCTTAAGTCTCAGGTTGGTGATACTACGCCATTTTCCCTCATATAATTGTAGAAGAGATATCTCATGGTGGTATTTGGTTGTCAAATGAGTAGTATAGACAACTCAAGCTATGAGTTCAGGGTTTGGTATATTGGGGAAAAAAAATACCATTTATATAGTGCTCTAAAGTTTGTAAAGCACTTGGAGGACAGGATTTACACTCAGTTCCTAATTATTCCCAGGCCAAATCCTTTTACATTACAGCAGAGGTGTCAGACTCAAGGCCTTAGCCAGCAAAACTCTCAAATAGGGCCTGAACCAGATCAAAACATAACCAGATCAAAACATAATTGGGAAATGTTTAACAAAATAAATTAAAATGTAATACAACATAGATAATGTTCATTTGTGATTTTTCTAAGTCAGTATGAGGATGGTAGGGTTCTGCTTCTATTTGAGTACGACACTGTACCGTATCACACTGTCTCATGTAATAAGATGAATAGCATATTCAAGTTCATCTAATAAGGATAAGTTTGTCTACTTGATTCCCCCAAAGAAAGGAGCAAAAAGTTCATGAGCCTCCTCTCTTTCTTGGGAACCCCAGCACTCCAAGGAGGGTGAGTCTTGATGGTCAAGGAAACTTCTAGAGGTAGAATTCAGGCTGGATGCTGTTAAAAAATGTGAGTAGATTCACGAATGCTTTCAACTTGTGCTTTGCCCCTATTTTTGCTGCCTAAATGAATCGCCAAAGAAGCTTGTGCTCCTGTTAATAAGCAATAAGACCTGGTAGGCAAGAGTTTGCTGGGGGATTAGGTGCAATATGACAAATGGCCAGAGGCGTCAAGGTACTTTCCATGTTGAGAAGGCCGGTCCCTCCTTTTGCTGTAGTGCTAGAAATTTGCCCAGCTCAATGAGATCAGATGACGAACCCACTTGGGACCTGATTGGGGCAGCCATGAAAGAAATCTGTTCCATTTTAGTCAGGTCACTTGGAGAATAGAGATCTCATGTTTCATCTGTTCCTCAGAAGGGGAAGCAGAGTGGACTAAGTAGTAGATTCAGAAACAGGAGACTGAAGTGACAGAGAGATGGGGGAAATGGGGAGGGGTAGAATCCTGGGTCATCTGTTTAGGCCTTAGTTTCTCCCTCTGTAAAATGGCCATGAGAGTAGGTCATACTTTAAGCAGAATTGAAATAGGAAATTAGAAACTTCAAATATTCACACTATGATGTGGCTTTTCACTTTATAAAACCAATAAGAATTTCTTAAATGCTTGCTATGTATGAGGTGTTGTGATACTGGAGACACAGAAAAAAGCAAAACCAGTCCCTGTCCTTAAGGAGCTTACAATCTAATCTTTTCCAAAAGATTCTCTACTTTGCCAAAAGACTCCTGATAGTTTCTCTGTCAAAGCTACTCTTGTATATTTAAAATAGGGTTTAGTTTACACAATTTGCCTCTAATTTCAGCAGCTCATTATTGTAAAAAGTGAGCCACACATCAACAATCAATCAATAATTAATTATTCATTCATTTACTTATTTATTCATTCATTCATTCATTTATTATTCCTATGTTCTGGGAACATTGTGCTCAGAGTTGAAGATACAAAGGAAAATCAAAGATGGTCGCTACCCTCAGGGAGTTTATACATCCTAATGAGAAAGACAGAATGCACTGCAATGTTGCATGTAAGGTGCCTGTAGGGAAGGTTACTAAGGATGGAGCAAATGCAGGATCTGCAACTTCTTCCCTCATGTAGATTGTGAAGAAAATGCTTACATGGTGGTTAATAGATGTGTGTATAGAACATTACAGCTCTTTACATGCCTATTGTCTCAGTCTTTGCCTCTTATGACCTTCAACTTCGTTGAAGACTAAAATGGTAGATAAGTAATAACCTGTTCTCATTTGGCCTCAGACACTTACTGATTGTGTGACCCTGGGCAAGTCATTTAACTTCTGTTTATCTCAGTTTCCTCATCTGTAAAATGGGTATAAAAAGGACATCTACTTCTCAGTGTTGTTGTTGTTGCAAGGATCAAATGAAGTCGTAATTGTACAGTTCTTAGCATGGTGCTTGGCAGGTAGTAAGTGCTATATAAATGTTAGTGATGATAATGGTGGCCATGATCATACTGAAGAAGCTGGTAGAGACAATGAATGTGCCCCAGGGCACATATTGTCTCGATACCTTTTCCCTCAGCCACTCATTTTGCATAAGACCCACTAGGAATCTGGGAAACACGATTGATCCCCATAAGTTAGGGTGAAGTATTTCACTTAGGGAACCTAGTTCTGAACTCTAGCTCTGCTCCAGCTAGTGCAGTGGTTCTCAACCTTCCTAATGCCGCAACCCTTTAATACAGTTCCTCATGTTGTGGTGACCCCCAACCATAAAATTATTTTCATTGCTACTTCATAACTGTAATTTTGCTACTGTTATGAATCATAATGTAAATATTTGATATGCAGGATGTATTTTCATTGTTACAAATTGAACATAACCCACAGGTTGAGAACTGCTGGGCTAGTGGAACTAGAGAGGCTTCTGCCAATCCCAGGCTAACGGTCTCTGCCCCTTTGGAAAGGGCACACTAGCACTCAGCTAGAAAAGCACCATAACAATCCAGCTGAAATAGTTCAGTAGCACCCAACCAAGGCCTCCTCAAGGAGCAAAGCCTAGAAGTCTGGAGGATCCATCCATTCAGCAGAGAGGAGCTGGGCCCGTGGCTGAGTAACTTGTCTGACACTACCCGGCACTGAATGGGTATTGTGCCCTGGGAGAAGCAAGCCTGGCAGAGCTACCTCTTCATTTGTGACTGTGTCATCTGTGAGGAACAGGCTCAGTCACTATTGAAGCAATTTTCCAGCACCATCACTGACCCTAGGCACCTTTGTGGACCTCAAGAAGTTTCACCAGACATAGAAAGGACCCTGGGCATTCCTGTTCTGGTTATGGCCTTGGCCACTGGTGTCTTGGTACCATCGTACTTTAACTCTGTGCCCACTCTCCTCCTTCCACCCCCACCACACCCTGGACTCTCTGTGTCTTATAGGAGTTTGTCCCAAGTTGCTTTTTCTGTGGGTAGGCGGAATAAGTGTTTTGTAGCTTCTCTTCTCGGTGTGCATTTTGAATAAATGTCTTTTCTAAGAGTTAACTGAGTCTATTGGCTGTTAATGGGAAGCACACTGATGACAGCTTGTGAGCTGTCAGGAAGTCACTTACAGGGCTACCTTGAACATGGGGTGGCATTCAGATCTCTGGGGACCCAACCTGTCAGTCTGAACACAAGCTGAGATCTGAGCTCGGTGATCAGTTAGCTAGTCAATTGGCATTGACCAACTCCATGTGCAAGGAACCATAATTCTAATAGAGGAAATGGCATATAAATAATTAAGGAGATAAATGTGGAGCAGATAATAATAACATTATTTGTTTGTTTAGTCATTTTAGTTGTCTCTGACTCTTTTGTGATCCCTTTTGGATTTTTCTTGGGAAAGACACTGGAATGGTTTGCCATTTCCTTCTCCAGCTCGTTTTACACATGAGGAAACTGAGGCAAATAAGGTTTAAGTGACTTACCCAGGGTCATACAGATAGTAAATGTCTTTGGCTAGATTTGCACTCAGGAAGATGAGTCTTCTTGGCTTCAGGGCCACTGAGCCACCTGGCTGCCCCCAAGATAATAATAATAGTTGCTAGCATTTATATAACACTTTGAGGCTTGTGAAATGCTTTACAAATGTTATTTCATTTGATCCTCACCAGCAACTCAGGGAGGTAGCTGTTATTATTATCATCACCACTTTACAGATGAGGAAACTGAGGCAGACAGAGATTAAATGACTTCCTCAGATTTGTGCAATAGTAAGGTCAGATTTGAGCTCATCTTCCTGACTGTAGTTCTTGGAGGCAATAATGGTAATGAGAATTTGAAGATCTTCCCTGCTTTAAAGAGATACCCTGCCCCCTAATAGGCTGAATGTAATCACACGGAGCCTGTGGTGGGGGGAGTTTGCTGAAGGTGAAACCCACAGGAAGCTGGGAGTCAGAGCAGCTAGACTGGAGGGAGGAGAGGATATATCCAAGGGAGATAGTTAGGCTTGTGAGTAAATGCTGGTTTGTGGGAAGGCTGAAGGATGCTGTGGCTCTCTATGCTGTTATGGCTTATTAACTTCTTCGCTACTGTGATGGAATTAGCTTACTGGTTTTGGGATTTGGTTTTCTAATGTCTGAATAAATGTTTTGCTTCTGCCTGCTATATGAATAGTCTGTTATATTTTGCAATTGAGCACTATTTAGGCATATTTATAGTGACCGTAAGCACTGTGAATATTGCTTTGGTGTTACAGAGGCACACTGCGCATCATTTATCTACCTAGGTCAGGAGTGGGCAACCTGCAGCCTTGAGACCACATGTGGTCCTCTAGGTCCTCAAGGGCAGAATTTGACAGAATCCAAACTTCTTTGTCATGTGAACAAAGTCACAGTCAAAAGGCTCTTGAGGACCTAGAGGGCCATGTGTGGCCTTCAAGGCTGCAGATTCTGAACCCCTGACTCAGATGAAGGGAATCTGATAGAACTGAATAGGGCTTCCTGTGGAAGAAGCTATTTGAGATGAGGCCTGAAGGAAGCCAGAGAGGATGTTACATATGATTTAAGGGTAACAGAGAAGGCCCCATCCCTCCCATAGGTACTCCTTTTATTTGATGTATATTGAAATACCTTTCAAGAAGTATAAAGCCTTTCAAATTATAATTGGAGAAAGGCTCAAAATGCAAATCCTTTTGGATAGGAAGCAGAGTGACCTAAATTCACTTAGAAGCAAAAATGATTGAAACTGAATATTTTCCTTAGAACAGTTTTCTGTAGTAGGGAGGAAGAAAGAGTTGTAGGACAACAAAGGGTGAGTGCAGGAGGAAATGCCACTTGTTCAGGATGGAATAGAAAAGGGCACAATAATCTGTTTGCTGAATTGAATTGTGAACACCAAAGAAAAGCTTTGGCAACACAATTGTGTAAAGGGTTGGCCTTGGACAGTGGGACTTATTTAATTAGTGTCAGGAAAGGAACTTTTTTCCACAACCTCCCCCCTTTCTAGTTGCTTCCAGAGATACTGTGAGGATTACCAGTGTTTCAATGTCCTTGGAAAAACGATATCGGTGTCTGCAGTATTCCCTCTTCACTCAGAATGCACTGAGGAGCTTTGTCT
This sequence comes from Pseudochirops corinnae, assembly GCA_028646515.1. NCBI lineage: Eukaryota > Metazoa > Chordata > Mammalia > Diprotodontia > Pseudocheiridae > Pseudochirops > Pseudochirops corinnae. The sequence continues at coordinate 75,930,761 of CM053585.1, forward strand.
GAGCTGTACATAGTCTTACCTCAACCTTTGTAATGAAGAGGCAAAATAAACATGCTTGGTGAGTTTTCCCTGCTATTTGAACTGAGTATTTCTGCATCATTTTCCAGTTCTGTTTTATCACTTCATTTTTTTTTCAAATTCAAACTCCATTTATCCACATTTCAAGGGCAGATTGCAGGGAGGTTTGGCTGAAAATCATCTGCGAAGCAGGAGGTCTTTATCTGAGGAGTAGGTTGGGGTCATTGCAACTAAAACTCTCTTGATAAACTAGGATTGGGAGCAGGTGGGGGATTTCTTTGCCAAGGATGACCCATGATTCTCTGCCTGTTCTTTAGACATCTCCAGCCTTAGACATTTATCGTTTCCTCTCTGGGAGGCAGGGATGAAGATGGATTTGGAGTTTAATTATTTGCTGCATTCTCAGACCTCCATCCCTGGCAAGGTTATAAAAAACAAACAACAACAACAACCACAAAACTGCTCCAAATCTCACTTGGAAAATAACCAGATGGTCTGGAATTGAGTGAAGACCTTAGAGATGCAAGGTGCATGATTGGCTATCACCAAAAAGGCCATTCATCTCCAATACAGCCGGTTTTGCTATAATGAGACATGCATGTTCCTGAGAATCACCTTGATTCACCTTGCAAAACTGCACAATAAAAACCACAGGGCTTATTGGGGAAAATGGGCTTAGGGAAACAACCTTCAAAACTTTGTCAAGGATACATTGAAAATGATAGGAACCTAATTAAAAAAACCCATAGTTTTATTTTTTTTTAAATTTTATTATAGTTTGCATCATTCATTTCCACAAGATTTTGAGTTACATATTTTCTCCCCCTCTTTCCCCCACCCACCGCCCCAAAACAGCCATCCCAGTGTGTCCCCCCTCCCCCAGTCTA
>CM053585.1:75932165-76027973 GCA_028646515.1 Pseudochirops corinnae
TCAGACTGTGAATTTTTTAAAAAAATCTCTGTGGGGCTCTGCTTCCAGAAGGGAAAGCTCTGTCCCAAATCGCTGGGGTCCTCCTGGCTGCCGTAGACTTCCGGCTGACTGGATAATGAAGACTCCAAGACTGAGGCCCAAGACGACGATCCGGATCCAGGCCGCTCAATGCAAGAGCACTGGCCTGAAAACAATCGCTCAGTCCCCCTGCTGTCTGCAGGCCGCGGGCGGGAAGCTACAACGTGGAGGCGGGTGCAAAACCTCTGCCTTTCGCTTTTCCGCTCTGGAGACCTTTCGGTCCGACTGCTTATCTCCCCCTTTCACAATCCCCACTCGCAGCTGGTGCTAATCTCTGCTCACCTGAGAAGCTTCTCCCCCCCAGCCACCCCTCGGGGCACAGCCGCGGCTTCAGGCCAGGCTGGTTTCGGTTTGCAGTGCTGATATGGTTCCTCGTAGCCGAGCTGACTTTAGTGGGAAGTATCCTTGTGTGCGTTTTGGAGTTCTAGGATTGGTTTAGAGTCCTATTTTGTGGGTATTTTGGGGTGGCTATGTGAGAGCTGCGATATGTTGCTGCTGCTACGCCGCCATCTTGTCTCCGCCCCCCAAAACCCATAGTTTTATACAAGCTAAATGGTTAAAAAAAAATCCGTGAATACGTAAAATAAATAGTGGTGGTGTCACTGGCTTTGGGTTAATGCTCCACATATGCCCCGCATCCCACAGAGTCCAGGCTGGTGATGTCAAGTTGTTGCAAGTGAGAAGGCAGAGTCCCTGATGGTGGTAGGGAGCCTTAACTTGGGGGGGGGGGGGAGGGCCTCATCCATGGTGGAAGGTGGGAGATGGGAGTACAGACCAATCCTCCTCAGCCCACAATATGTACTATGCCAAAAGACACACAATAAATATGACACTTTACCCTTAAAAAGGACTGAATTTTGCTTGTAGAAGTGGGCTTGGGAAGGGTTGCATCTTGTGACTGATTGTGAAATGTTATCAAACCTTGCAAGACAACATTTGGGGTGAACTGAGGTGCCTGGGGAAGGTTTGAGGTGTGTGCCTGTGTATGGTTTGTGCTTGGTTCAACTGGGTACTATTTTCTGTTTCTAGCTGATGAAATCATGCATAAGTAAATGTGAAATTTACTAAAATTGTTCCTTAACATATCAATTGTGTTGGAAAAAATTTGTGTTTTCAAAACAAGCATTATAACAGAATTGACTTTACTTCAATATTTTGATGGACTCATTTCTTCAATAAGAATAGAGTTTTATATACTTATTTGCAAAGTTTGCAAAGCACTTTAAAGACATCTCTTTTGATCCTCAGTGGACCCTCTAAGGTTGGTGCTATTATCCCAATTTTGTAGTTGAGGAAGGGAGGCTCGGGGGAATTAAGGGGTCAGGTGGTCAATATATGTCAGAGAAAGGACTTGATTTCTGATTTTCTTGATTCTAAGTTTAGCTCTAACCATTGTACTATGCCATCTCTCAACGTGGATATGCTTTTCTGTGAAATTCTTTTTCATATCTTTCTGTAACCTCCTCCCTCTTTCCTTCCTCGTAGAATGTTCACCCAAAATGTTGGAGGTCTTCTGTCTTTTTGAAAAACGTTTTGAGGGCAGCAGTGCAAGACTCCAGCTGCCTCTCTGTTGACCCTTACTCTCACTTCGTGACCAGCCTTCATCCTTTTCTGTTCTTACATGACTGTAAGGTTGTCTTTCACATCACGTAGGTGGCACCGTGCTTCTTTCTATTACATTTGTGTCTTGTACAGACTTTAATTCTTTTGAGATTTTCATGTTTCATGATTTATAGCTGTGGAATGAGAGAATATTGGTGATAAAAAGGATTGGTTTGGGGGGCATTGAAGAGCTTGGGAACATTGAAAGCAGTTCAGACTGGGCTCCTTTTTTCTTTAATTCTGGACTTGGCTGATTGTCTGATTGTAGGACCCGTTAAAGATTTAAATATACATTACATACATTGGGATACACACACCCACATCCACCCACCCACACACACACTATCTCACACACACACACCTTTTCTACCCTTCCCACAGAAACCTATTCACCTGGAAGTTCACTCTACCCCTTCATTTCTTATACTTGAAGAACCCCCACTTTGGTCTCTTCCTCTGGTTGACCAGTTCCTCCCAGAGCCTGCATTTTAAGGAGGACACCCAGGCCGTCGTGTTTTTTTTTCCATTTCTCTTTAGGTTGTTCCAGTATATACTAGGCTATCTCCCCACAACCTTTCTGTCTTTTAGATTCCTTTTGTGTTCTGTCTCCCGCCATTTGAATAGAAGCTCCTTATGGGCAAGAACTGTCTTTTGTTTTCCCTATATTCTCAGCATTTAGCCTTGTGTTTGTCACATAGTAAATGCTTAATAAAGGCTTCTTCACCTCTCATATGAGCTGATAGACCAACTCAGTGGACTGCCCTTCCAATTTCATGAGTAAAATGTGATTTACCAGTCTGATGTTTAGGCTGATGATCTCTTTCAAACAATCACAGACCTCCTGTAATGTTCTTGGGTTCAGTACAAGCAGCACATTTTGAGTAGTAGCATTTTCTGTTTATGTTCCATGTAGGACATCCTTCAATATACTCCCAAACACCTTAGGTTAGCATTGGTTTCCCTGTTTTATGTAGGTAGTGATATTGTTACTGAGTGAATCATGGAGCAAATTAAAAAAGCACACAATTCAAATTATTCTTATTAAAATGCACTATACTTTAGTGGCAGTGTGGCATCTTGGATAGAGAGCTAGCCTTTGAGTCAAGAAGACCTGAGTTCAAATCCTGCCTCTGACCACCTGATATTAGGTAAGACATTTAATCTCTTAGTGCATTAGGCAACTCCTTAAGCCTTCATGTTCCACTATGCCCAAAGGGCAATCAAATTGTGCTTACCCGTCTATAGCCCAAAGAGATCAGAGAAAAGGGAAAAGGATCCACATGTGCAAAAATATTTACGGCAGCTCTTTTTGTGGTGCCAAAGAATTAGAAATTGAGGGGTGTCCATCAATTGGGAAATGGCTGAACAAGTTGTGGGTATAAGAATGTAATGGAATACTATTGTGCTCTAAGAAATGGTGAGCAGGTGAATTTCAGAAAAACCTGCAAAGACTTATAGGAATTGATGCTGAGTGATGTGAGCAGAACCAGGAGAACATGGTACATAGCAACCATAACTGTGATTGATTTAGCTCTCCTCAGCAGTACCATGCATGATCCAAGACAATTCCAAAAGACTTCTGGTGGAAAATACTATTCATATCCAGAGAAAGAACTGATGGAGTCTGAATACAGATCAAATTATACTATTTTCACTTTTTTGTTTCTCTTCCTTACTTTTTACTTTCAATCTGTTTCTTCTTTCATAAGACGACTAATATGGAAATATGTGTTTTACATGTTTCTATGTGTATAACATATATAGATTGTTTATTATGTTAGGGAAGGGGGAGGGGAAGTAGAGAGGGAGAAAAATTTGGAATTCAAAAATCTTTCAAAGAATGAATGTTGAAAATTGTCTTTAACTGTAATTGGAAAATATATTATTAAATGTTTAAAAATAGAAATCAAGTGACTCAGAGTCACATAAATAAACAAAAAAAGGCTTCATGTTCTAGTACAGTTGTGTATCTTCCTTGGTAGAGGGAGTTTCCTCACCAGGAAATCTCCTTTATCAATATAAACACAGTTCTAGACTCATAGAAAGCAACATATGCCATTGTACAAATCAATGAACAGAAATTATATATTACAAGTTTCTAAACAAAGTCCTGTAACTAATGACTAGTTTTTGATTTGCAGCGAAATGAATGAAAAGAAAAATCCACGAACAGACTTTCGTCCTATGGAATCTCTCTCTGCGACACCTCTAGTGACTTACTGCTGCCATTCAGAAGACAAAGCAGCCTGAAAGATGGAGATTTTACCCCTAAAGATGATGAGATGATCACAGGAGTCAGCCCCAAGTCTCATCCCCTATTGTATCTCTTCTGTTTTTCAAACAAAGATCTGCTGGGATCTTTTCAAGTTGGTCATGAGGGTCAAGGTGAGGGGTATGTTGTGAATATGGGCTGGTTAGCCTATCCAGACGTACCTAGACATAGGTACACTAACCAAATTAAAAATGGAGGAGTTAGGGGACTAAATGTGTGTATGAAAGAGTGTAACAGTATGTTTATTTGGCATGAACCCATTGACCAACAAGTTAGAATAAGAAGACATGGGTTTGTTTTTTTGTTTTATGTAGCTGTTTTTCAGTTGTGTCCAACTTCCACGCTCCCTTTTGGGGTTTTCTTGGCAAAGATAATGGAGTGGTTTGCCATTTTCTTCTCCAGTTCATTTTACAGATGAGGAAACTGAGGCAAGTAGAACATTAAGTGACTTGCCCAGGGTCATACAGCTAATAAATATCTAAAGCCAGATTTGAACTTAGGAAGATGCGTCTCTGATTCCAGACCCAGCAGTCTATCCACTGTGCTACCTAGCTGCTCACATGGGTTTGTATCTATGCTTTATTTCTTACTACCTCTGTGACCTTGGGTATATTACTTAACCTCTCTGTTCCTTCAGCGATATAATGAGGGAGTTGAACTATCTGACTTCTAGGTTTCCTTCAAACTCTAAACACTGTGATTCTATGAATTTATTTAATGACAATGTGGGACATGCAAGAGGAATTGGAGAGATAGAGTCTGCCCTGGTAGACCTGGGTTAGGGAGCTTAAATCAGAGCTGGAATAATCTGTAAGCCAGAAAATTCCATATGAATGTTAGTCATTATTATTATTATTCCTTCCTATTATCATTAAGGGACAGCTATGGCACAGTGGATGCAACAACGTGGTTTTGAGTCAGGAGGACCTGAGTTCAAATCCTACATCAAATGCTTACTGGCTGTGTGACCCTGGGAAAGTCATTAAACCCTGTTTGTCTCAGTTTCCTCATTCGTAAAATGAACTGGAAAAGAAAATGGTAAACCTCTCCAGTATCTTTGCCAAGAAAACCCCAAATGGGACTACAAAGAGTTAGATGTGACTGAAGTGACTGAATAAGAACAACAAACATACAAACACCCCCACACCTACACAAACATTTTCATAATACGTATCAATAATATAAGCTGAGGACCTGTGGTGCATCTCAACTACTCAGTGCGGACAGAACCTCATTGATTAGTGATGGACGTGATCCTAGAGAGATGGGCTGAACGCTTCCATAGTGTTCTCAACAGACCATCATTGATCAACGCTGAGGCCATTGACTGTTTACCTCAGGTCGAAGTCAATCCCTCCCTAGCTGAAGCTCCAACTGAAGAAGAGGTTTCTGAATGCCATTAGGCTCCTTTCATGTGACAAAGCACCTGATGCTGATTCTATTCCAGGTAAGATTTATATGGTAGGGGAGCCCCCTGTTCATACAAAAGCTGACTGAAATTTTCCACATTATGTGGCAAGAGGAGGTCATTCCTCAGGAGTTCAAGGACACCTCCATTGTCCATCTCTATAAAGGTGAAGGAAATAGATTGTAGTGTGACAATCACAGTGGGGTCTCTCTCTTAGTCATTGCTGGTAAGATTATAATTTTTTTTTTGCTCTTTTGGAGGTGGAAAGGTAGGGCAATTGGGGTTAAGTAACTTGCCCAAAATCACACAGCTAGTAAGTGTTAACTGTCTGAGGTCAAATTTGAACTCAGTTCCTCCTGACTCCAGGGCAGACGCTCTATTCACTGTGCCACCTAGTTGCCCCTGATGGCAAGATTCTTGCCAAAGTCCTCCTTAATAGGCTGATCCTTCACCCGGAAGATGGTCATCTATCTGAGAGCCAGTGTGGTTTCAGAAAGGGTTGAGGAACAGTTGATATGGTGTTTGCTGCCTGACAAGGCAGGAGAAATGCCAGGAGCAAAGAGAGGTCTGTACACAACATTTGTAGATCTGTTCAATGCCTTTGATACTGTTAGTTGTGAGGGCTTATGGAAAATTATGTCAAAATTTGGTTGTCCAGAGAAGTTCATTAGCATTGTATGTTTATTCAACATCAAGAAAACTCAGGTGCTCCATCAATCATCACCACACCATCCATACATGGAACCAGTGGTTACAGCAAATGGAGAAGTTTTGAATGCTGTGGATAAGTTCATTTACCTTGGTAGTATACTTTCCAGGGTTGTACACATTGATAACAAGGTTGAAGCACATATTGCCAGAGCTAGCTCAGTATTTGGGAGGCTCCAAAGGAAAGTATGGGAGAGAAGAGGTATTAGACTGACTACCAAACTTAAGGTCTACAGAGCTGTGGTGCTGACCTCATTGTTGTATGCCCATGAAACCTGGACAATCTACCACACCATGCCAGGAAATGGAATCATTTCCATTTGAACTGCATGTATTGTTAATATATTATATATAAAATGTTCATATATATTATATATGTGAGTATTTAAGTATTTATCTATATATAACTTGTTTATATATCTTAGATACCAAACCCTTATCAGAGAAATCTGATATAAAGATTTTCCCCATTTGATCACTTCTCTTCTCATCCTAGACGCATTAATTTTTTTATAGAAGGTTTTCACTTTCAAGTATTCAAAGCTAACTATTTTATCTTTTGAACTTGCCTCTATGTCTTGTTTGGTTAAGAAGATATCTCTTACCCATAGTTGTAAGAAGTATATGATCTATTCATCTTTTAATTTCTTTATAGTATGATCTTTAATATTAAGGCATATTTATATGTAGGTTTTTTTTTTGTTGTTGTATGTGGTATAAGGTGTTGTTTAAAGCCCATTTTTGGACAGGCTGCATTCAGTTTTTCCCAGGATTTTCATGAAATAAAATTTTTTTCTAGGTAATTTATGTTTTTCACTTTTTCAAACACTTAGTTCTTGAGTTTCATTGTTTGGGATTCTCATTTTTCTAGTCTAGTCCATTGATTTATCTATTTTTTAACCAGTACTAGATGGCTTTGATGACTCCTGCTTTACAATTTGGGATCTGGAAGAACTTCTCCCTCTTCATTTCTACTTCTTTTCATAATCCCACTGGATATTTCAGATCTTTTACTCTTTCAAATGAATTTTGTTATTATTTTATCAGGATCTATAAAGTATCAACTTGACCATTTGATTGGTAGGGAATTAAAAAAGTATAAATTAACTCGGGAAGCATTGTCATTTGATTATATGGGCACTGTTTAGCTATGAGCACTGAATATGCCTTCAGGTATTTGAGTTGTTTTTTATTTCTTTAAACAATATCTTGTAACTGAATGTATTCTTTTGTATGCTTTGGTAGGTCAATCTGCAGATATTTTTGAATTTTGTAGTTATTTGGAACAGAATTTCCCTTTTTATCATTGTCTCTTTTAAAAATTATTATATAGAAATATTATTGATTTTTGAAGGTTTACTTTGTAACTTGCAACTTTTTTGGAATTACTAACTTTGCAGATTTTCTGGGATTTTTCAAGTATACCATTATAGAATCAGCAAATAAGAATAGTTTTATCTCCCCTTTATCTATCTTTAGGTCTTTCTTTTCTTTCTCTTACCTTATTGCTACTGCTAGCATTTCCAGAACTATATAAAATGATAGTGGGGGAGAGCAGGAATCCTTGCTTCACTCTCACCTAGGCTTGGAAAGCTTCTAGTGTATCTTGAATTACATATGATGCTTTTTATGCCATTAAAAAAAAGTTCCTCTATGCCTGTACTTTGTAGGATTCCAGCATAAATGAGTGCTGTACTTTGTCAAAGACTTTTTTTCTGATATCATATAGTTTTAAATGTTTTGATTTTTAATATAATTAATTATGTTGATTTTTTCCTAGTGTTGAACCATCCCATCTCACTTGATCATAATAAATGATTTTCTGGATAAATCACTGTAGATGTATTGATAGGCTTTTGTTTAAAGTTTTTGAGTCAATATTCATTATTGATATTGACTTATCATTTTACTTCTCTATTTTATCTTTCCCTGGTTTAAATATTAAGTGTACATTTGTCTCATAAAATGAATCTGGTGGAATGCTTTATTTCTTAAGTTTTGGAAATAATTTGTGAAGTATGGGTTGTATTTGTTCTTTAAATTTGATAGAATTCTCATGTGAACCCATTGGGACAAAAACCTTTTTCCTGTGGTAGTTCCTTTATAGCTAGATCTCTTTCTGTTTCTGAGATTTGGCTATTTTAGATCTTTCTGATCTTCTGATAGTTTTGTCATTTTTTATGTTTTTGAGAGTATTCTTCTATTTCTTTGGTGTGTTCAGTTTTGCTAGCATACAAATGTGCATAATATGTTCTCATTATTCTTTTTATTTCTTCTGGTTTTGTTTTAACTTCCTCATTTACTATTTTATTGATTTGATTTTTTCCTCTCTTTTAATCAGACTAACTAAAAGTTTATCAATTTTTTTTCCTTTCAAAGAGTCAGTTCTTAATTTTATTTGTGATTTCTATAGTTTTTTTTATTTTAAGTTTATATCTCTTCTAATTTTTATCATCTTCATCTTTGTGTTCATTTCAGGTTTGCTTATTTTTGTTTTCTAATTTAAAATTCATATTCAATTCATTAATATTTTCTTTTTACATTTTGTTAATGTATTTTAATGTGGAGATGATGCCCTCTCCCCCACCCCCGAGGACTGCTTTAGCTACATCCCAGAAATGTTGGTATACTATTTCATTATTATACCTTTCTTTCACATAACTATTAATTGTTTCTGTGATTTGTTCTTTTACCCACTCATTTATTTAGGATTTCATTGGGTCTGTTTCTTTTTTGTGATGTTTCCCGAACCAATGAATACTTTTATTGGGTTATGCTCTTTAAAGGATATATTTACTATTTTGCCTTTTTATATTTGTTTATAATATCTCTGAGCTTTAATACATGGTCAACTTTTGTAAAAGTTTTATGTCTTGCTGAGAAGTATATATATGTAATCTCTCTTAGAAGATGCCATAGGTTTTTTTTATCTCGAATTTCCCCAGCAATTTATTCAGTTCTATATTCTCTCTTTTATTTATATTTCTGTTAGACTTACTCAAAACTGAGAGAGGAAGATTGAAGTCTTCTGTCACTATTATGTTACTGTTTATGTCTTCTTGTAGCTCACTTAATATTTCCTTTATGAATTTGGATGTTATGGCATTTGGAGCATATATGTTTATTATTAATGTTAGTTGGTTGTTTATGGTTTCTTTCAGCATAATGTAGTTTCCCTGTTTATCCCTTTTTATTTTTTGTGTGTTTATTTTGTTTTGGCAGTGTGGTTGATTTTGTTAGTATAATTGAAATTCTTGCTTTTTTGAGTTTACTTAATGCACAGTAAATTTTTTTATCTCCTTGGTTTTATTTTGTTTATGTTTTTTTTTGTTTTTAAATGTATTTTCTATAAGAAACAGATTGCAGCATTTTGTTTTCATATCCAATCTGTCACCCTTTTCATTTTATTGAATTATTTAATTCATTCACATTTAAAGTTATGAGAGTTAGACTTATCTATTCCTCCATTTGTCTCTAATATTTGATTTTTTCCAAGCTTTATTTTCCCCCTCTTCTTATGCAAACACAGTCCCATGTTATTTCAGTTACTTTAGCTGGCTGTCTTCCCCTCACTCCTGATCTCCTCTTCTGTTTGCTACCCTTTTCCCTTTTGGATTTTGTGTATTAGTTTCTTTTACTTTACTGCTTTTATCTGGTTATTTAATTCTTCCTCCTTTCCCTTCCCCATCAGTCAAGTAGATTTCCTTTTCTTCTTCTCTCCTTCAATTAGTCTTGTTCATTACTTTTTAAATTTTCATTTTTTGTACCCCTTTCAGGAGAGGATTTTTGTCACTCTCTTAATTATCCATTCCCTCTTTCTGTTTACTCAAGACCTTCACTCTCTGGTTCATGACTCCTATAATTATCTGATCTCTCTCCTATGTATTCCTCATGGAATAAAAACTTCTAAGGCATCTGTTCTGGATTCTCCCCTCTAAGTAGTTTCTACCACTGCCTTATAGAGCTTGCCCTGAGGATTTTCCTTTTCCATTGTATCTCACTTCCAGAAGAATTCCAATTCTTGCAGGTGGCAGAGAAGATATTGCCCAGTGGTAGAATTGATCCCCTTCCCCTATATTCCTGATTATATAGCCCATCATTGATATGTATCCTACCCATGGTTACTTTCTTTCCAGCACAGAGTTCCCATCTCCTTTCACAAAATATTTCCATTCTTTTATAGTAGGACTCATCAATATAACCTCCCCATACCTCCTAAGCAATGTTTCCTTCCTTTCCACACCTCTTCAAACCATTCCCACTCACTTTTACTCATCTCTTACAATTTCTCTTCTTTTCTCCTTAAGATGTGACAGGAATACCTTTCCCCTCATTGCTAACCCTCAATTTGACCTGGATATATCACATATTTCTCTTTATTCTCCCACTCCCCTCTTTTATGCTTCCTCCCATTTTGTAGCATAGTCCCACAAAAACACATTCACCTGTAGAGAGGGTGTTTCAAGGTTCTGTCCACATTGTACCAGGATGGCCTCTCCACTGTTTCCTCTGCTTGACTTCTGTCTTTCCCTCTTTCTTCTTGTTTGCATTTAGAAAGAAGTCTCTTACTGGTTTCTTAGCTGTCACTGTTACTATCCTGCTGCCTGCATTTACCCTTCTTGAATTTCTGTCATCCAGGGTATTTGAGAAGCAAACAATCTGTTCAAGTCTGGTTTTCTTTCTAAGAATGTTTCAAACATCTTTTTGTTATTGAATATCTGTATTTTTTTTCATTTATGTCTAAGCTCATATTTGCAGGATAGGTCACCATGGGTTGCATCCTGAGCTCCATTACTCTTAAGATCACATTTCCCCATTTCCTTGTGCATTTTCTAGTAGATGGAGAATAATTGTGTTATTCTAGGTGGTCCAGTGGATAGAGCACCAGTCCTGGAGTAGGAAGAATCTGGCCTTAGATACTTACTAGCTCTGTGACCTTGAGAAAGTCACTTAATCTTTGTTTGCTTCAGTTTCCTCATCAATTTTCCTCAAAATTCTTCATCAAATGAGATAATATCATCTATCTCCCAGGGCTATTGTGAGGATCAAATGAGATGATAATTGTAAAGCATTTAGCACAGTGCCTGGCACATAGTAAATGCTATATAAATGTTAACTATTTCCTTTCCTTTGTATTTGAAGTTCTTTCTCCTTGTTGCTTGCAAAACTTGTTTCTAAATCTAATTGTCAAATCTAACCACTATGTGTCCTGAGTTTGCAGCTTCGGTTTTTTTCTGGAGACAGTAGATGAATTCTTCCAATTGATATTTTATTTTTTATGTTCAGAAGTTCTGCACAATTTACTTTTATTATTTCTTGCATTATAATCTTCAAGTTTTGTGACTTGTCATATTTTTCTGGGAGATCTATAATCCCTATGCTGTCTCTATGTACTGTGTCTTTAAGATTAGTATGTTTTGTTTGTATGTATATTTTCTTTTAGTGCTATTATTTTTTGCTTCTCTTCTAGATTGCCCTTTGCTTCCATGTATTTGTATTCCCAATAAATTTTTCTGCCTTTTGTTTCTTTAGTGAGATTAGCCATTATAGATTCAAAATTTTCTATTCTGCTCTTTATTTTTTGCTGTTAAGATATTAAATCCTGCTTTCACAATTCTCATTAATCTTTTAAATCACTGAGGAAAGCATGTTGTGGTTCTGTATTCTCCTTAAATTTCACTGAGTTCCTTGTGTTGGATAGTTTTCCTTTGTTTTGCAATATCTATTCATAGATGTTTGCATTTGTTTTAGATCTGGAAACCACTGTTCCTTCTGTTGTCAATGTTTTCCACGCTGATTTATCTGCGTATGTTCAAGGTCTTTGAGTTTTCTTCTTACTAAGATCATTGATGATTTCAGTCTTTTTTTTAAACTCATTTTTTGCCTATTGCTCATTTTCTAACTCCCTCCCCTCTGATGGTGGTTTCCCTGCATAGCTGGGCAATTCATAGTTCATCATCCCAGGTCTCTGCCCCAAGTAAATGCTGGGCTCTTTCCCTCAAGCTTGGTGGAGTGTTACATAATCTCTTCCTTTTCCCTTCCTTTTCCCCTCCCCCCATTACACATTTTATCCTGCCTTATTTGCTTGATTTCTCAGTTCTATGGTCAGGCATTTCATAGTGCTGTCTCCCTGGTGCCACTCAGTTGGGGAGGATTTCTGTTGTTTAGAGTTTGCATCTCAAAGAATTTTGGAGGAGTGGAGTTTGGGGTATGGAGTTGAGCTCTATTTCAGGCTCAGATACATGTCCTACACTATTCTTTCTGTTCCTCCATTTTGCTAAAGAAGAAATATTTTGTAGCACAAAGTATTACCTCAGTGTTGGCTATTGAGGACACAGCAAAATTCCCCAAGGCACTGGAAAGAGGAAGGAGGAACTGGGTTGTGGCATTGGGGTTTGTAGCAATCCTATAGATTGAGTCCTTGGGTCAGCTAGTGCAGCCTCATTGCTGAAAGCATGGTGGGTAGTAGGAAGGGGGGTGATGCTGTATGAGTTCAGGGTAGGCATAAGCTTGTGTTTTTTTTTAAACCTTCCTTTGGGTCTGGGTATGTTAGACCATGGAGATAAATGACGTTGCTTTATCTTTGGTGCACGATTTATATTTTGGGGAGTTTGTTAGATCATGAAGATCAAAGAAAATATCTAGTCCTCACATCTTTATCACATAACCTTTACCTCCTGGCTTTTATCGAGGAAAGGGCAGCCCATACCTAAGGAGTGTAGCTTGCTCCCCAGTAATTTGCCCAATAGCCCCTGACTCCTTAATCACTAGGAAATATGTTAAAGGGTAAAGCACAAGATGGGAAGCCATGGTGGTTGAGGAAGGCTTGGAAGAGGGCAGTCTCCCTAGATCTTGAGTTGTTTCACCCCTGTGTAAGATGTGGTAGGCAATGGGTCTTGAGATTTGGAGTGAGATAGGTGACCTTACAGTTGAGTGTGGTAAACTTCAGGACTAGAGCTCAGGAGAGGGAAATGGGAAGTTGTTCTGCAGATGTAGAAGTGGGATAGAAAGGGGTGGTGCAGGGATCGTGAAAGATTATAAAGTCTAGGAATAATGGGCTGGGGAAAATATGACTTACTACATTTTAGCACCCTGGGACAAAACCACATTGTTCTGTCCCATTTACAGCACTGTTCCTGGACTCCACTTCCCTCACCTATAAAGTAAAGTGTTGGACCACATGATCTTCAGTTTTCTTTCTAACTCCTGATCCTATAGCCCGACTTTGAATCCCAGACTTGTTACTTATTAGTCATGTGTTTCTGGGCAAGTCACTGAATTTCTCTGTTTCTCAGATTTTTCATATATAAAGTACAGATCTCAATGCTTGTATACATCTACTACAGTCCTGCTCTGATTGCCACCTTGCTGTGGAGTGACCATAGTCCTGCTATGCCTGTAGAGTGTGCAAACCCTGACAAATCCTACTAAATTGGAAAGACTTTGAGTGTGGTCCAGTGATTGACTATGTCTGTTGTTTGAGAACCAACCTAGCTACATTCAGAAAGGGTTATCAGCAGAGAGATGATTTTTTCAGGTCCAACAACTCCTAGAGATTGCCCATCAATCCTTGAAGAAGCTAGGACAGAAGACAAAGGGAATATCTGAGGATAAAAATCACCATTCTTTGAAATATTACAATAATATGTAGTTTACAGATACAATCAAGCTAGATAATGCATGTAAAGTGTGTAAAGTGCTATATATCATTCATAATAATTTTATTCAATTATGAAAAATTTGTCTCTCTGTATAATAGAACAAAGAACATTAACTACAGAAGGATAATAGAAAAAGAATAGAGACTTGTCCTTGGACCATTTCTATCTAAACTTTATTGAAAAATATGGGCTAAGGCATTGTACTAAGCCTAGGGAATAAAATAATAATAATAATAATAATAATAATAATAATAATAAAATAAGTAGTAGAAAGGGCATAGCTAGATAGCTCAGTGGATAGAATGCTGGGCCTGGAGTCAGAAAGACCTGAGTTCAGATATGGCCTTAGACACTTACTAGCTATGTGAGCCTGGGCAAGTCACTTAACCCTTAATGTGCTGGAGAAGGAAATGGCAAACCACTTCAGTATCTTTGCCAAGAAAATTCCATGGGCATGGTCCATGGGGTTAGAAAAAGTCAGACATGACTGAATGAGCAACAACAAATAATTATAATAATCATGATGATGATATAAATATAAAGTTAAGCTATCTGTAGCTCAAGGCAATTTGAAAATAATTGCTGGGTGAGGATTTGGCTTGTAATAGATACGGAAAAGAAAAAACCAAAGGGTTTCTCATCTCATGATAAATTCACAAGTACCCTGGAAAGAAGCTGGTTAAGATTTTATTTTAAGTTTTTCAGATTTTTTTTTTGGCTTTTTTTTTGGAGGGGGGAGTGCAGAGAAAATAGAGTTAAGTGACTTGCCCAAGGTCACACAGCTAATAAGTGTTAAGTGTCTGAGGTCAGATTTGAACTCAGCTCTTCCTGACTCCAGGGCCAATGTTCTATTCACTGTGCCACCTAGCCACCCTAATTTTTTCAGATCTTGTTAGATTTAGAGGAGTCTCAACCTTTTTTATATCATGAACTCCTTTGGCAGTCTCATATCGTTTATGGATACCGTCTCAGAATGTTTCTCAATGCAAAAAATAAAATTCATAGGGTTACAAAGGAAAACAATTATATTGAAATAAAATAATCCAAATATTTTAAAAAATAAGTTCTGTGTTAAGAACTAGTCTAGACTAGAGATATGCTTAATTTTCTACTCTTACTTCTCCCACCCCTGACTTTCCAAATAACCAGACTTCTGCTATAGGCATTCTATGAAGTAGGACAATATTCTGAGGGTTTCCTCAGAATATTGTCTAGACAAGGGAGGCTGAGGTCCTTGTTGAAATTCATATTATAAAGTCAGTGGTGATGTCAGGATTAGAAATTAGAACTTGAAATTCAGAAAATAGAACTTCCCTTCCTACAGTAGTTTTTATTTTTCAATCAAACATAAAAGAAACATAAGGCATGATAACTGCAGACATGCTTCTTGCCACCATGGGGCTTAGCTGGGGAGCAGACGTACACATTGAGTGGCATATAAAATTAACAAATATTTAGGAAGTGACCAAGATGTGTAAGACACTGTTCTATGGCAGATATAGAGAGGAATAAAACACTCTCTGATAGAAAGGAACACATAGTCTAGCTGGGAAGACAAAACATTCATCTGTGAAACTCTCCTGTACTTATTGTACTATATGCTAATAGGCATAAAATAGTAATTTGTAAGTGAAGCAGCATGTTGGAATGGCTAGAAGGCCTGCTTTAGAATCAGGAAGACCAAGATTAAATTTCTGCATCATGCACGTGCTGACTGTGTGACCATATGTAGGTCATTGATCTATTGGTAATGGGAGTTTCCATAGTGGAAGTTCTTTACACTCATAAAATTACAGATTTTGAATTAAATAAATGGCAGATAATCGGAGGTTTGAGTAACATCAGATAAACCAGGCTGTATGTTGCTCACCTCTCCTCCTCATCTTTCAGTTAATTTTTCTTCATGCTCTTAATCAACATCCTTTAGCTTTTAAGCCTTGAGGACCTATAACTATGTAAGACAATGAAGGGTTGTGCCTTTGGGTTATGAACATTTTCTGGTGGCAACAAAGGTTTTTTGTTTTATCACTACTCATGTCTTGCTGAAAAATAATCAAATGTCTGCAGATGTTTGTCTTTCAAAAGGCAGAGGCAGGGGAAGGTGTAAAATATTTACTAACTAGGTAATGACTTATCTAGTCTAGGGTGGGAATGAGAATATAGGAAGGAAGGAAGGAAAGAAAGGAATATAGTGCTTACTATGTGCCAGGTCCTATGCACTATTTACAAATATTATCTCGTTTGATCCTCACAACAATCCTGTGAGATATATGATATTATTATTTCTATTTTACATTTGAGGAAATTGAGGCAAACAGAGGTTAAGTGACTTGCTCAGAGTCACAAAGCTAGTGACTATACAACAGTGGTTCTCAACCTGTGGGTCATGACCCCTTTGGGGGTCAAACGACCCTTTCACAGGGGTCAGCTAGGAACTGAGACATTGCTCCTCTATCTGTCTCCAGGCGGGTCTGCCCACATGCAGATACGCCCACAAATGAGTATTAAAGGGTCGTGGCTTTAGGAAGGTTGAGAACCACTGCTACACAAGGATGAATTTGAACCCAGGTATTCTTGAGTCCAGGCCTTGTACTCTATCCACCATGCCACCAGTTGCCCCTTAATAATAATAGGAAGGAATAATAATGGACATTCATATAGATTTTCTGGTTTACAGACAGCTTCAAGTAGAGACAAAATCTGTGAAATGGAGAAGAAAGTTTTTATTATTATAATTTTACAGCTAAGGAAACTGAGCTTCAGTGGTTAAGTGACTTGACTTAAGTCACACTGCTGGAACTGAAACCCCAAATGGAGAAGTACGAAATGTCAGCTTTGGAAGGGATGTCAGTGTCCATCTGGTTCAAATTAGACTAGACTACTGACTGAGAATTCCCTCTGCGATGTCCCCGACATCCAGACCTTTAATGAAGCAACATTCACTGCCTCCCAAGTCAGCCCATTCCATTTTGGACAGCTCTAATCACTAACACATTTTCTATACCCCTGGCCTAAATCTGTCTTTCTATTGCCATATATTGTTTTTTGTTCTGCCCTCTGGGACCAAGAATAATAGATCTAAACTCTCTTCCACTTTTCAGCCTTTCAAATACTTGAAAACAATTATCACTTCTCCTGTAAGGTTCTCTTCAGGTTCTACTCTGGGAGAGCCTTCTGCTCCAAGTGAACACCCAGATCCTTCAGTCAATTCTCATACGGTACATAGAGTTGGTAATACTACTGGGTCACTGCAGGCTTAGCACCTACTTCATGCCTTGGATTCCTGTAATTGTTGTTTTATTCAACTAATTAGCTAATGGGGGAATTCCACCTAGGTTTCCCCCCTCCCATACTTCCAACTTAAGATGGAAAAAAAAATTGTAAATTTTACATAAGCAAGTCATTGATTGTACTTGCTATTCAAGGTAATCAGGCTTGGTTGGAGCTATTGTCCACATGAAAACCTGGAGCTGAAATTAAGGAGAGTTGGAGTCCCACATACTTAAGGAAATCATCTGTGTTGCTAAAATAAGATGAAAACAATTACCTTGTTGGCAAAGTTTCAACAAGAACAGATGAATATTTTGGCTATATCTTCAACTCTCTTGATAAGAACAGAGGGACTGAGGATTTCAAAGTCGGGTGCTTCATTTAGAAACTTTTTTGTCTTCTCAAAAAACATATTTTCCCATTCTCTTCTCCACATTTTGCTTTTTCCCTAGTGGTAATGGGTATTTGTACTCCATCTAAAAAGCCTGGAAAAAGAAGGGAATAGCTTAAAGTATAGACAATCATTTCATCACTTTATCACTTTCCTCTTTTGAAATGAGAATAAACATTTGCTAGGCTCTGTCCCACTGAAACTCAGGATCTTAGAGCCTGGCAGGTCACTGAACTACTCAGTTTTTGTAGATGCTGTTTCTTTCTCCTGCTGGACCATGAGTTACATAATGTAGTTTGTACCACCAAAACAAGTGCACCTCATTTGAAGTGGGGCTACATAAGCAAAGTCAAGCAAATGTGCCCAAATGCCCACAACATTAAAACTGCAAGACTTGAATTGGAAGAGACCTTGGAGAGAATTTATTTCACCACTGTCTCCTCCTTTTGTAGAAGAAGAATCTGATATCAAGAGAAGTGAAATGATTTGCACAAGGTCACACAATGGCAGAATCATGATGATGATATTAAATTCAAGTCCTCCACCTTTAAATCCCTTGTTATTTCCATAGATAGAGCCATATTGCTTTTTTCCTTTAGATGCCTTAAACACTTTGAGATTTGATTATATTTGGTCTAGCTTTTGATTATACTGACGTATGCCTTCTGATTTTTGCACGTGTTAGCCCGGTTTTTCCATCTAGAGAATAAATTCCTTGATGATAAGGAGGTATCATTGTAAATGGAATTTTTGGAACTTGAATTTGATTTTAAATATTTCAATACAGTGTATTTAAAGGAATTCTTTGATAAATCTTTTTGTAAGTGAAGAGCCACTCTATCATTTGGATGAATGCAGGTTTTTATAACTGGATTCTTCTGAAGGTGCAACATTCTTTTAAAAACATCATTTCTATGACTGAATTTTAACTTACATGAGACTTAATTTGAAATGTCCTGAAACAATGGCATAAGGAGACTGAGAGGAAGGTATGCAGATCAGGAGCTCATGGAACACTATAGCTTGCAGTACCATGGGAAGAGGAAGTCCCAGACCCATACTTGGGCACACCCATAGATCCATATCAGGGTACTGTAGTAGGGATAGATACAAACTGGCAGTGTGGTAACCCATTACCCAGTTCTGGGTCATAGATCCGGGGGCATTGAAACGGGGACCTGCACAGGGGAGTGGCATTCTGTTCCTGATTAGGGAAGCATTGAGTGATGTACCTAAAAAGGAGAATATTCAGGAGCCAGCAGCAGTAGCAACAAAGATATGGCTCATATACTAGGTCCAGAGCAGGGTTTTATAACCAGCATCTAGTCCAGCGAACAGAGGAATAATCAAAGCAAGAATCCCAGACCAAATAAGACCCTACAGTTCTGTCACTCTGAACCAACAGAGCTTTCTAGTTGGCTGATGGGCATGGGGTCCAGTAGCAGTGTACTGTAGCATAGACTCAAATCCAGGAAGAAACTTGCAGAGCTCAGACTAGGGGTCAGCAATCAGATTTTGCCCTAGATCAGACCTTTTTAGAAACACTGAAAACTTGTAGGTCCTCAGGCTGTCCCTGAGATGTTGGAATAATGCAACACTCAGTATACCAAGATAGCAGAAACAGGGCCAGCCTAGACTTTCCCTCTAGAAATGTGGTAGAACCCAGCCCTAAAATCAAGACTGAAGTAAAAAAGTAGGATGGAAGAATTGGCAAACAAAAAAAGAACCTTGTGATAATGAACTATTATAGTGTCAAGGATGCTCAAGACATAAATGTAGAACAAGAGAATAACTCTAAAACATCTATAGGCATTGCTTTGGAGAAAAACACAGCTTGGGCTCAAGCTCAACTAGAATCCCTAGAAGAGATGAGGCAAGAGTTAAAAAAAAGAGTTAAACTTAAAAGAAATAAACTGAATGAGAAAACTTGAGAAAAAATTGGAAAAGAAAGAATTAGGGAATTAATAGCTTGGCACATGACATGCAATATATAATCTAAGCAAAAACTCCCTGAGAATTAGAAGGTACCAAATAGTAGCCAAGCCAATGACTTCATAAGACAGAAAGATATATAAGTAAAAGTCAAAAGCCTGAAAAGACAGAAGAACAGGCAGGATGTTGTAAAAGCAACTAATCTGCAGAACAGATTGAGTAGAAAAAATTTAAGAATCATCGGACTATCTGAATATCACAACCAAAAAATAAAAATGAACTTAGACATTCTATCTGAAGAAATTTTAAAAGAAATCTATCCAGATTTCTTAGAATCAGAGGGCAAAGTAAATGAATCATCTGTTCACCTCCTGAAAGAAACTCTTAAATGGAAACTCACAGGAAAATTATAATCAAAATTCAGAGCTTCCAGGTCAAAGAAAAAAAAAAGCTCAAAGGAGAGAACTCAAAAACTGAGAAGCCATAGTCAGAATTACACATGATTTAGCATTCACCACTATAAAGGATTCGAGAACTTGAAATATATTCTGGAAAACTAAAGATATATGGGCTTATAGCCAAGACTATCTTACCAAGAAATACCGAGTATAATGATATAGAGCAAAAAAATGAATCTTTGATGAAATAGAGGACTTTCAAGCATTCCTGAGGAAAAGACTAGAGTTGCAGAGAAACTGAAGTTCAAACTCAGGAGTGAAGAGAAACTTAAAAAGATAAACTTGAATGAACAACAATAAGAGACTAAACAAGGATAAACCGTAACATTCAATTATAGAGAGATGATTCATCTGTCCCCTATGAACCCTATCATCATCAGGGTTCATAGAGGGAGTCCAATTAGACAAGGCTTGAGAATGGTTCTATTATGTCTTGATGATATTAAAAAAAAGAATGGAAAGAGTGAGGAGGAAGAATACATTGAGGGGAAAGGAAAATGAAGGTTAAAGAAAATTATCGCATATAATCAGGGTACCCAAGTTGTCATTTATACAAACAAGGAAGAGGGGGGTGGGAAGGAGCGACTGACACTTGAACCTCACTCTCACCTGAATTAATCAAAAGGAGGAACAATGTACACACATAGTTGGGCATAGAATAAATTTCACTGAATGAGAAAGTAGGAGGGAAGGAGGAGAAGGTGAGAGGAGGAATTAGAAGGATGGGTCAAGGAAAGGATTAATTTTAAGTAAAATCAGCTCTAAGCTTGTAGAAAAACATTTATAACTCTTCTTGAGGCAGCCAAGAATATCAGTCAGAGGGGTGCCCATAAATTCGGCAATGGATGAACAAGTTATGGCATATAAATGCTCTTGCCAAAGGAACTTGCAGTTTCCCAAAGGTAATCTGGCTTGTTTTCTGCTTCAAATTTGAGTCCTGCTTATTGCCTATTTGCAATGTTTGCTTAAGATGTTTTTATGTGTATCTGTGTATGATAATTTATTATATTTATATCATATTGTGCTGCACTTTTAACAGTAGAATAGTGATCAGCCAAAATTCCGGAGGATTGAGGATGAAACATGTTTCTTAGCTCCTGATAAAGAGATGAAAGACTGAGAATGAAGAATCAGACAAATATTCTTTTTGGACTTTGCCAATGTGAAAAGTTGTTTTGATTGACTATACATGTATGTAATGGATTTTGTTTTTCTTTCTTAGTTGGGAGGAGAGAATATGG
Organism: Pseudochirops corinnae; assembly: GCA_028646515.1. Taxonomy (NCBI): domain Eukaryota; kingdom Metazoa; phylum Chordata; class Mammalia; order Diprotodontia; family Pseudocheiridae; genus Pseudochirops; species Pseudochirops corinnae. The sequence continues at coordinate 75,953,187 of CM053585.1, forward strand.
GGTATGTATGTGAGAAAGTAGATTTTGGCTGATTAAGACAAATTTTAAAATGAAGAAAAATCATTGATCTTCTAAAAAATCCTGAAGTCATGAAGAAAATGTTAATAATGCAGTTTAAACTTAAAAGTGTGTCATGGGAATGGGATTTTTAAAATCTTCCTGTGAAGCAGTTAAACATTTCCCAGCATATCCCTGGGTGGAGCAGTCTGGAGAGTGAGTAGAATATAGCATGGGTAGGCTCCACCCTCAAGAAATGATGAGCTGTCTATGGGTTCAACAATTCTAGGAGCAGGTGTCAGGGCAGAGTCATCTTGAGGTGGCCAAAGCAGCTGGCAGAGAGGTAGAATAGCTTCAAAAGTAAGTCTAAGAATAGAAAAATGAAGAATTATATTAAAGGAAAGGAAACTATTGATTGATGAGTATCCATTCATTCATTAAATAAACATTTATTAGGTACCTATTACATGCAAGGTCTTGTACTAGGTGTGAAGTTTACTTTAATTTTCCAAAAGGCTTGTGTTCTCATTGGTATAGATATTCATGCCCTACAATGATATAAAGACCACTGAAACCTGCCCATCCTTTGTGACCCTTGTCAATGTCTTCCTCTATATGCCAAAGGAGGAACACCCATTGTCCTGGGGAACCTTCCTTGAATTCCCTATATATTGTGAGGGAACTAGAAGAGGCTGTCTTTCAGTTATAAACACCAGACAGTAGAGTCTGACTATCCATTATAGACACTAGATGCTAGAGGCCATCTACCTATTATAGATGTTAGAGAGAGGCCATCTGTCCATTATAGATGCTGGATACTAGAGGCCATCTGTCTGTTATAGACATTAAACACCAGTGAACACTAGTTTGTTACAGACACTAGAGTCCACCTGTTTCTTGTAGATATTAGAGGCCATCTGTCCATTATAGACATTGGACATTAGAGGCTGTCAGTCAGTTATTGACACTGGACATTAGAGGACACTGGTCAGTTATCATCACTGAATGGTAGAGCCCTTCAATCATTGGGCACTAGAAGATGCTGGTCAGTTATTGACATAGGACATTAGAAGCTACATCTCAGTTATCTGTTGCACTTGCCAAAGGAACTTTCAATTTCCCAAAGGTAATCTAACTTGTTTTCTGCTTCAAATTTGTGTCTAGTTCATTGCCTATTTGCAATGTTTGCTTAGTATATTTTTACGTGTATCTGTACATGATCATTTATTATATTTATATCATTATATAATTTAAATTCAAATACAAAACACATAATTTTATATAACAAAAACCTATGCATATAACTTTATAAAATATATGAGGACAATTTATGTATAAATATGTATATAAATAATATGTATAAATTTGCATACATAAATATACACACACATATATGTATATATATATACACACATTGAGAGACAAGTTCTATAGTTTTTCATCCAATTATATATCAGAATCTGTCCATCTAAATATATCTCATAGTCTGAACCATTCTTCATCCATTTAGTTTTTCCTATGTGAATTTTCAAGCAAACATTCTTGAGTAATTATGTATCTATTTTAGGAGGCTCTGCAACACTCAGGTGTTGATGCAATCAGCAGAATGGCATTTGCAGAAAGTAATATTTGGAAGACCTCACTCTAAACAGGAGATCCCATTTGACTTTCAGTCTTCACTTAATCTCCTCCAACGTTCAGTTACAAAGATAAAACAGCAACAACAACAACAACATAGTCCCTTTCCTCAAGGAAATGATAATTAAATTGTGTGGGGCAAGAGAAATAAGGCACATAAATAAGTGGATATTATGCAAATAGTATGAATAAGAAAAAAAAAGGTCTAAACAAAGTGCTGTGAGAAAAAATGAAGACAGATCATGTTCATCTTGGTAAAGGGAAGACTTCATGGAGGAAATAACATTTGAACTGAGTCTTAGTTGTGTTGGTATTATCACAACATTCAATACTCTTTGGGGAGGGTTTCTTTTAATCAAGTCAAATTTTGCTGTTGTCTTACCTGACTTTTACTGAAGGAAATGACATTATGCTGAAAGGTATCATAGATAATTAATTTAATTATATTAATTAGAAATAATATAATAATAAATTAATTATAAATTAATTTAATAATACTTAACATGTCTGCACTAAACAGCATAGACAAATCTAGCAAAAATATAGATGAATATCTCTGGGAGTATCAAATTATGGCATATACAAAATCTATCCAGTTCAGGGCTCTGCTCTGTAGCTTTGCACCTGGGATAGCCTACTAGGTCTGGAAGAATAGAAATAACATCTCAAGAGTCCTTAAGTCTGTTCTTCTCTGGATTTAGAGACTCTGGAATAACCTCAGGATGCCAGAGGGTGAACAAATTGGATACGTCCCATATATACCTAGGCATCTAGTGGTATAGGGTAGCATAATGGCTGTTATGATTACCATTAATTTTTAGCTAAGCTGAAAGAAGGAGTCCCTTCTGGTATATATCTTTTTTGATACACCACTGATGAATGGTATTCCAAGATTGAATTTTGAGTCAATGACTTAATATATGGGAATGACAATGCTCCATCCAGGAGTAGAGTTCACCTAATATTGGTTGGTAAGAATACATTCACCTGGGATCTTAAAAATCTGTTCAAGAGTGCTTTAAACTGAAAAGAAAATGGGAGGGGAAAACTGTATACATACACACTCACACATATGTGTATACCTATATATACACATAATACAGATGTATGTATACACATGTACATATGTCATAAGGCATAGCTACAATGTATAAAGAATAACAGTTGAAATACCTAGATGTTCACAGGAGATAGAATCCAAGAAAGGAGCTAGTAGTAAAAATCCTGGCCTTAGATTTCTCTACCTCAATGCACATAGGATGACTAACAAGAAAGATTAACTTGAGATCCTAACACAAGGAGGGATATTGGACCTGATAGGTATCACAGAATAGGTGGGATGGGAACTATGACTTGTATATGTCTCTGGTAGAAATTTTTTTAGCTAAAGGAAACATAATAGTCAAAAGGGAGTGAAATGCATAGAGTAGCACTATATATTAAAAGGGTATGCTTACACAAGGAAATGAGGAACCAGAGTAGAAAAGCAGAATAGACAACATGGTAAAGATTGTTGGTAGAAGAAACAAAAATACTATTGTTATTATTGTATATTTCAGACTACTTGCATAGAAAAAGGAATAAATAGTGAAAATGTGAAACATCACAAATCAGTCACACTTAACGTCTAATAAGATTAATGGGGATGCTGAGGGAAGTTACTGAGCTTTTTAGATTTTGAAAAGATATGCCAAATAGGAAAGCAAGGACAGGTTGCAGATGATGAAGCTGAAAACATGGCCCATGAGCCGGTAAGCAGACTGTCAGAAGTGTTGCAGTATAGAATGAGCTGATGCTAGTGAGGAAAGATGAGGATGACAAAAGTGATTTTAAACAAAAGCTATTCTAGCGTGGGGTAGCGGGGCGGGGAGAGCAAGTTAAAAGAAGGGCTACAGAATTGATATTTTGATAGGGAAAGCAGTGATATAGCATGGCCAAGAAGGAAGGACTGCTCAATGTTTACTTCACTTCTTTCTTTGCCATGGAAAAGGATCTTCAGATCAGAGAAGAGAGAACCAAAGAGACCAATAGAGAATTAATACCTGATTATCAAGAAGGCAGTTCTTGTTGAGCTCAAGTTAATCACATCCTTAGGTACTGAATGAATTGACAGATGTAAGTACTGAGCCGTCATCAGTGATTTTCTTGTCCTATCATAGATTTCTCTGATGGTATCTTTTACTTTTTTTTTCCCTTAAAGTTCCTTATTGGTTTTGTGTTGCAGACTGCTCGTACCCACCATGTGTCTCTCCGTTGCCATTTGCGTGATATTCATTTTCAATTCTTTGGAGTCTGTTGTTATCTTTGTCTCACAGTCACATAACAACTGGTAGAATATTGGTATCAAAAAGATAGGTCTTTGTTTTGGGATAAAGGGAGTCACAAAAGATGCTTTATTATTTTCTGAAGGCAATCCAACCTGCTCTTCTCTTGTATCATTCTGAGCTTAAGCTTTTCATCTGTCTTAGATATACATGCTGTTGAACCAACTCTAAAAGTCATTCATTCAAATGCATATCACAATTTGCCTGATAGATAGTCTTCATTAATTTAGTGTTTCCTGTGTGGATTATCAAGCCATTCTCTTCTGAGTACGTATAGATCTTTTCCAGAAGTTAGCAGTGTTCCAAGGCTGGATAAAACAATCACAATTTCACTCGCAAATAAGAAGATCCTTGAGTACCTCAGCATTCATGGAGAATCCTTCTTCGCCTTGGACTTTGCAATGGATCTTCTCAAAGTCATAGAAAAAATCTTTGGTAAGGGGATATTTCTCTGTTTTGTACCCTGCCTGGTGTTTTGTGACAAGTGGGTAATCAAGCACCATTATCTCGGTAATTGGGGCAGCTAGGAGGTGCAGTGGATAGCATGCTGGGCTTGGAATCAAGAATACTCTTTATGAGTTCAAATCCAGTCTCAGATATTTACTAGTTGTGTGATGTTGTGCAAGTCACTTACTGCTGTTCGCATAGAAGGGCCTGCCTGGCCTGGTATGGTCCTTGAGGTCACCAAGTGTTGGACATGACTGAGCAACAAAAATATCTCTGTTGTTATGTATTTTGAGGTATCTTGAATGATTTTGATGGATGGAGGAGACATCTTGTTGGAAGAGATACTTTACGGCAGCATTTTGTTCAACTGAAGCATGTTTTTTTTCATAAATCAATAAACAATCAATAAATGCCCTCATTGAGCATGCTTTTAATTCATGTGTTCAAAATATTGTTTATAGACAAGAAAGTAGACAAACAGGTCTGTGGTTGCCTTTTTTCATTATTGAGGAACTCTCAGATTCCCTCTTCCCTCGATCTCCATTGTCATTTGTGTGATATTCCCTCCCCCTGTCATATTTGGTAGCTTCTCCTTCTTTAGGTACCTAGTGAATGAGCCTTCAATTCACTCACCATTGTCTTCAGTATAGTTATTATTTATGTATAAACCTGCTACTTTTCCTCATTTTGATCACAGTGCCTTGGTCTGGACTCCCTACTTTGATGGTAAGCTCCTTGAGAGCAAGAACCTTGATATTCTAATGTTCACAGGATCTTTGATGAAAGACAAGAAAAGCAGCAAAATTGGAACAAGTATACATAGAAGAGATGTATGCTAAAGGCTATACAGTTGTGGAGGTGTTGAAGGATCTATTTCACAAGATACTAGAAGGGGAGGAAATACTAAAGGCATGGAAAAAATAGCTTCATTAACTTAATATATTATTTATTAAATTATTAATTATTTATCAATACCAAAAAGGATACTGAGAGAAAATGAACAACTTCCATTATTTCTACCTCTCCTATAAGTGCATCCATACAGCAAACATGATATGGAATAAATTGCTATAATAAATTCACAAAGTTCTTGTTGGGAACCTCTATAAAAATCACTGACATTTATAGAGCTCTTTAAGGTTTCTGAGGTGCTTTCTTCACCACACATGGTAGGTAGGCAGCATAAATGTTCTCATTTTGGAGAGGAGCAAACTGAAGCACAGAGAGGTTAAGTGACTTGCCTAAAGTCATACAAACTGGTACATGTTGGAGCTGAGACTTTAGTCAACATCTCCTGACTCCGAGGCCAGTGTTCTATGGACTATACTACATTGCTTTTCTGCAATAGACCTGGCCCTGTTCTAGATGCCATGAAAGATACAGGAGGAAAATGGAATTACAGAATGTTAGAGTGGAAGGGACCTCTGAAATCATCCAGGCCAACTTCCTCATTTTACATTTGAGAAAAATGAAGCCTAGAGAAGGCAAAGACTTCTCTTAGCTCACATAACTTGTTGGTGGCTGAGATCAGACTAGAAAAAAGACCTCTAGATGTCTACACTGGTTTTCTTTCCTAAATACCTACTACCATCTTGGTATGCTTGCCCTCAAGCTTACCACTAGACTAACACAAGAAACAGTCAGCAGAAAATCACAGGCCAGTGTATAATAAAATAAAACGAAATTTAATCAAGGACTCAAGAAAGTTGGGATTGTCAGAGAGTGATGGGGTGATCTGAAAGATCTGAAAGGCTAGAATTTCATGGATGACTTGGGACTTGAACTGCATAGACCCTAATGTGTTGGATGAATTTGGAGGGGAAGAAAAGAGGGCAGCCTAGGCAGAGGAATCAGTTTAATCAAAGGCAGGGAAGAGGAAATGGGCATTCAATGCTTCGGAGACTTTGAGAAACTTTCTCCAGTCTGATTTCAGCCAAGAGTGTGCCCTAGAGATAGGGCTGGACATCTAGGGCGGGCTTAGGTTATGCAGGACCTTACTTCTATTACCTCGTTGAGGATCTCCATTCTGTGTTTGTTAACTGGATAGAAATTATGCTGGTTACAACCTTTCTTAAAGAGTTATTAAGAGGACTTGCTTTTGTGGAAGTGCTTTGAGTTTTGGGCAGATAGACAGCCACTTACATTAATCATCAGTGTATTTCCTGGAACCTCCCTGCTGTAATCCAGTCCTTCTACTCCTCCAGTCTCTTCCTAAATTCTCTAAGCATTGCATAGGGCCTATCTCTGTTATGACTAAAACAATCCCAAAGAAATCACAGCCCCTTAAGTTTGCCATGCTCAGAGATTCTCACCACAGAATACTCTTAATCACTTTATCAGCAGGCTGGAGAGCCTTCAGAGAATGATGCCAGATCAACCCTTTCAGTTGGGCTGTAGCAAAAATAGTCCTCTGTCAAGACACAACAGCAATATTTGCAAATGCTGCATTATAGAGATAATATTTTCTTTTGTGTCTCCCATTCTGGCTTGGGAGTCTGAGAAGATGCTTCTCTCTATGCATGGAGAATCCTAAGGGTACAATTGCCAGAGACGTAAGCCACAGCTTCTCATTGAGTGAACCCAAGCTAGTCTTATGTATAAGCAGTGTAGCCAGTATTTATCTAGACTGAGCTATAAGGTTTGCAAAGCTCTTGTTATTTCAATTGATCTTCACAATAACCTTGTAAGGCAGGTACTATGAGACCTCCATTTTGCAGACTAGAAAATAGAGGCTGACAGAAGTTTGGTGGCTTATCTAAGATCACATAGTAAATGTCTCAGGCAGTATTCAAACTCAGGTCTTCTTGATTCCAAGTCTAACACTGTATGTGTTATTGGGTAAGTAAGAGTAAGGCAACCACCTGCTTGCATGAAACTTTGGGGAGCTTCCAAATGAACATACTGGCCCCTAACCAGTTTGCTTTTGACTTGATGATTTATCTTCTGCCAAAGAAGGCAAATCTCTCTGAAAAGGGCAATGTATAAAACTTGTCATTAACTTCTCAGTATAAATTAATTTGCCATCTCCTCATCTCACTTTGATGGGGAAATGTGGAGGAAGACAAGGAGAGGAGGGCAATATTAGGTAGAAATGAGGCATCAAGGGAGTCCTAACAAAGGGAAAATAATGAGTACACATAGGAGAGATTGGAGACTCTGAAGGAAGACTCCATCTCACAGTTAATTTTGTAATATTTGCCCCTGGTTGGGCCAGGGCTAGGACTCAGGCCTCCTAAATTTTGGTCTAGCACACATCCCACCAAAACAGAGCTCCTCTTGCCACACACTGTACATTTTCCACCGAGACAGCAAAATGAAACAGTGAGGGAAATATCCCTTACAAGCCTCTTACTACTTTCCTCCAGGATCCCCAGCACTGTAACTTCCCCCTTTCCAGAGTCAGCATTTAGAGATGGTTGTAAAGACACAAACAATTTACCGCACAACCCCTTGGATGGTGAACTTCAGTAAATCGGTTCTTGAGGAAAGATTTAAATGGAAAGGACAACGGCTATAAAGACTTAACAGGAATTCATTAGACTCTGCAGATAGAACAGATAAAAGATCCATAACTACAGACAAGAAGTGGAAGAAAAATCCTAAATCATTAAGATGCAATGAAGCTCTGTCGCAACACATTATATGGCTCATCCTAGAGGGCTTGGTCGCAGTTATTTAAAGGAACAGAGGAGAAAGGAAGGGGACAGTGCTTACCTCTCTAATATTAGCACAGGGTTTCATTGCTTTGTTGCTTAATATTGCTCTCTACCTAATTTGCTCATTTTGCCTTCAAAGTCACTATTTTCATTATCTGCCATTATTTTCTAGTAATTTCATTTCTTGACCCTTTTGGTTCAGACCTATGATCTCATTGCTGTGGGGCAGAGACATTAAGCTCACAAACTCTTGAGTGTAGCAGGAATCAGATTAAAATGTAATTGATAAATATTTAACAAAATACATAAAAATATAATAGAACATAAATAATGTTGATACATGGTTTTCTAAGTCAGTGTGGATTCCCAAAGGGATCCTTATATATGCTTTAGTGGCCACCATTTCTTCTTGAGTTTGTAACTATTGGTGTAGGAAATTTACTGGCAAAGAAACACTCTTAATGCAGGTGGGTAGCTGTTCAATATAGATTCTTAGGGAGTTGCCTACAGCTATTGAGAAATTAAATGACTTATCTAGGGTCATACTCATTTCCTTTTTTTCAAAATCCCTTACAGCCTTCTCTTTTCTCTTTTTTTCCTTTTATTTTTTGTTTCCTTCATGCTATTTATGACTTCTGTGGGAGAAAATTTGGACAAGGAAAGGGAGAAGAGAGGACTTGGGCAGAAGGAAAAGAAGGAAATCATGTAAGTCCTTTGGGAAGGCCTGGGACTAATGGAGTAGGTCAGAATTTGAATTTGGGAAGAGGAATTTGACAAAATTTGGGAGAAATTGAGAAAAATTTGGAGAACAATCTAGAGACTCAGATACTGACTATTTCATGATTTCCTTCTGGGTAGTAAAAGAAGCAAGACCAAGGATAGTTAAGAAGTATATAAAAAGGTTAAGGAAGATTAGTGGGGAGTGGAACCTTAGAAGGCAGATTCCAGGCTGTAAGGAGGAATGGGTAGTTAACAAAACAAGGATGAGACAAATAAGAGGGTTAAGGAAATCAACCAAATAGACTGATAGGATGGCAGCAAATTGGTTGGGAAAAGCTTTAACTTGAAAAATTAGTAATTTGATGCAAAAAATTTAACCAGGAGTTTAGGGTCCAAGCACAAGCATCTTCAAGAAAGAAGACTGAACATCATCACCACTGATGAATATTAAGGGACATTGTGCTGTGTCTTGCACTGAGTAGACCATGTTGGTATTTCTGCCCCAGTCCAAGAACTATCAACTCTTCCAATTGTAGGCTCATTTTTCTAGGGACTAGAAGGACACCAGGTTGTTAGGAAGGATGAAAAATTCCTAATGGAAAGAGAAGTAAGGATTCAATAGGAGGAAAAAAAGGTTCTCAGGTGAAGAAGTGAGACTTGACCCTTATCAGTTTGGTAGAGTCAGTCAACTAGCATTTATTAGGCACTTTTTATGTGCCAGGCACTGTGCTGAGCACTGGGGATACAAAGAAAGACAAAAAAAAAATGGTCCCTGCCCTCAGGGGGATCACATTCTAATGGAGGAGTCAGCATGTAAACAATAAAGCACTTATGAGATACACATAGGACAGAGGTAATCTCAGAGACAGGGTGCTGGTAGTTGGGGTTGGGGTGGGGAGAGACCTGGAAAGCCCTTGCAGAAGGCAGGATTTTATCTGAGACTTGAAGGAAGCCAGGGAAGCCAGGAGGCAGAGGTGTGGAGGGAGAGAATTCCAGGCCTGAGGGAGAGCCAGTGAAAATGCCTGGAGGCTCAGTTTGAATACTCAACTCCTCCCAAAGCTTTCCTTTATGGTAGGGCTGGGACCTGAAATTTCCTGCTAACTCACCATGTTCCCCTTGTAACTCTTCATGGTCTGGACTCCAGGACACAATATGTCCCCTTTCCCCACTATTATCTAGCTTCCTTTCGTGTGTTGTTTTCCCCTCATTTGACTGTAAGCTCCTTGAGGGAACAGACTTTCTTTTTTAAAAATTTGTATCCTTCAGTGCTTGGCATGGTACCTAGCATGTAGTAGGCTCTTCTTTATAAATGTTTATTGAACTGAATTGAGGTAAAATTCTTGGGTGAGGAACAGCCAGAAGGCCAGTGATACTGGATCATAGATGTACACAGAATACATCTTCCCATAAGAAAACTGGAAAAGTAGGAGGAAGGGTCCAGATTATGAAGGGTTTAAAAACCAAAGAGACGATTTCATATTGAATCTTTAAGATAAGGTAACACTGTAGATTATTGCATGTGCTCTTTCTCTCTCTCTCTCCCTGTCTCTCTCTCTCTCTCCATCTCTTTCTCTGTCTCTCTCTCTCTCCCCCACCCTTTGTCTCTCTGTGTATCTGTCTCTGTCTTTTTCTGTCTCTGTGTCTCTCTCTGTCTCTGTTTGTCTCTCTCTTTCTCTCTCTGAACTTATGTTCAGTCCTGCAAACTGGCATTTGAATGGAGGATAGATTGTAGTGGGAGGAGGCTCAAGGCACGGAGACCAAGCAGCAGGCTGTTACAATAGTTCAGGTATGAGGTGATGAGGAATTGTACCAGAATGACAGCTGTGTGAGGGGAGTGAAGGGGACATGAGATTTTGGGAAAGCAGCATGACATCTAATCTGTTGGTGACAGATTGGAGATAAGGGTGAGTATGAGGGAGGAACTGAGGATGTTTGCACAAGGTTGAGAGCATGGGTACCTGGGAGGATGACAGTGTCCTCAATAGTGATAAGGAAGTTTGGAAATGGAGAGGCTTTTGTGGTGGGGAATATGATGAGTTGTAGATCTCTGCTGGATATTCAGTTTGAGATGTCCAATAGGCAGTTCCTGCTGTGAGACTGGAGGTCAAGAGAGAGCTGAGGGCTGAATAAATAGATCTTAGAATAATCAGTATAGAGATGATAATTAAAGTCATGAGTAATGATGAAATCACCACAAGTGGGATAGTACAGAGAGAAAAGAGAAAAGGGTCAGGGACAGACCCTTGAGGGACAGCTACAGTGTGTGACTTGAAGGAAGAGGTGTTAGAGAAGAAAAAGGAAAAATATAATGCCTGTACAATCAGAGATTAAAAACAACTTGGAGGCTTTTCCTAAAGAGAGAGCTGGATGCTCTAAGGATGAAGAAGCTGCTTATCCTTCCAAGACTAATACAGTACAGTCACAGAAACTTTCATTTGGGAGATCACTCTAGTAAGGGGCAAAGGACAAAGGGAAAAGCAGTATTAGTAGTAAGTAGGAGTAGTAATTGGTGAGCAGTCTGTTTCTGTTTCTCTGTCTCTTTGTCTCTGTGTCTCTCTGTCTGTGTGTCTCTTCCCCAAATGTAGAATAGCAAAAAATTTCTTGACTTATCTGAATGACAGATAATTTCATCTTCCAGAAGGTAGAAGAACCAACAAGGAGAAATTCCGTTCTGGATAAGATTCTCACTAACAGAGGAACTGATGGCTGAAATAGAAATAATGGAACTTTTTTTGGCTGAAGGAACCATTCGTTCTACATTTTGTGACAGAGAAGGAGAGGAAATCTGGGCGTAGTCTGACATGTGCCCTAGATTTTGTGAAAATAGATTTTAAAGAGTTCAAAGGGAAGATGGGTAGGATCTGATTCAGTAGAATAATTTGGGGGGGGGGTAGTCAGATCAGGAAGGATAGAGATGTTAAAAAATGAAATTCTGAAGACACATAGGAAAACAATTGCAATAAATAGAAAAAAAATTAGATTTGTCTGGGGAGACATTGTGGATTACACAAGGCACTTGCCAAAAGCTTAGGTTTTAAAAAGAAATGTGTGGAAGATGTAAGCAAAGCTAAGTAACAGGAGATGAATTTGAGATGATGATATGGTCCTTTATTTATGATATCAGGAATGCTAAAATTCATATTGAAATGATGCTGGTTTGTATGTTAAGGAGAACAAAAAGGGCTTTAAGACTGTTATGAGTGATTGAGCAATAAGTCCAGCTGTTAATGAACCTACACAGTTAATACGAGCTGATTCATTTCCCATGTGGATTTTTGAGAAGGAATAGACATTTTGTAACCATTTCCATTTCTCTGACTACTTGGTAAAAAGGAATCTTGGATTGGCTGAGGATCCTTAGTTGAAACTGGGGTTCATTGAAAAAGCATTAGTAGAATAGAACCTGGCCTTCTTTTTGGTCTTTTTCTTGCCTGACAACCTTACAGTAAAAGAAAACAGGGAAGAGATACCACAAGATTGGGGAAGGGAAAATATTCTAATTTTCAAAAGTGGGAACACTGCACATGCTAGAATAGTAAACTTGAATTCCTCTGAAATTTCTGGAAGGGATCACTTAAAGGATGGTGGTTGTTATTGTTTTTGGTGGTGGTAGTGGTGATGGTGTTGTGTGTTTGTGAGTGTGTATGGTCCTTTATTAATGAGTAAAGCAGAATTGCAGTAGCAATCATTGAAGGTTAAGCAACAAATGTTGGAGGGGATATGGAAAAATTGGAACACTGATTCATTGTTGGTGGAATTGTGAAGTGATCCAACTATTTTGGAGAGGATTCTGGAATTATGTCCTAAGAATTATTAAACCGCTTATATCCTTTGACCCAGCAATACCACTACTAGGTCTGTTTCCAAAGATGAATAGGGAAAAAGGAAAAGAACATATATGTTTGAAAATATTTATAGCAGCTCTCTTTATAGTTGCAAAGAACTGGAAATTGCAAGGATGCCCATCAACTGGGGAATGGCTGAACAAGTTCTGGTATATGATTGTTTTGGAATACTACTGTGCTATAAGAAATGATGAAGCTTATGATCTTAGAAAAAAACATGAATAGACTTGCATGAAATAATGAAGAGTGAAACGAGCAGAACCAAGAGAACAGCAATATTTCAGAACAACTTTGAATAAATAAGTCATCTTGAATATTATAAATACCCAAATTAACTACAAAGAACATATGAAGGAAGATACTATCTGCATCCAGAAAAAGTACTGATAGAAGTATATACAGAATGATTTTATACATATATACATATTTGTATCCAATGGTAGCTATCTCTACTATCTCTACTAATCTACTATTTCCCTCTAGCAAGAGGGAAAGGCAAGAAAAAAATGAAAAAAATTACATGCTAACTTTATTACATATTTAAAAAGAATAACAAGTTGTACATAATAGATCTGCAATGTCATGTGCAATCATCTTTTTTATTATGTTATATAAATGCTTGTTTTATTTCATAAATCAAAAATAAAATGAAAAGAAAGTTGACATATGAAAAACAAATTTCAGTAGATACAAAGAAATGTGAGATGCATATATTTAGACATCCCCACCCCTAATGTTCATATGGACTATTTGTGTTCAACCTGTGGCATAGCCTTCTGAGTCCATATTGTCTGATCAGCCACAATTGGACATGCTGTACCTTGACCCCAACATAGTGATATCATTTTGATCCTTTTCGACAATAAAGGACAAGAACCAACTAACCAACCAACCATGATATAGCGATTCCTTCCATACATAGGTTGGACAAGGTGGCTGCTAAAGGTCTTTCCAACTCTGCAATTCCATTATTCTATGACTCTTGATTTCTTCTCTTCCATCTTATTTATTCCCTAATATGAGTCAATATGCGTTTTCCATGTTCCTTTCTCTAGTATTATATCTTTATTCTTTCCCCCTCCATATTGCATTATTGTTATCAATGATCATCCAGTCTGTCAGTCATCCATCCATCCATCCATCTATCCACCCATCCATCTATCCACAGCATGGTAAAATGGAAAAAAAAAAAAGCGCTGGTCCTGGAGTCAGAGGGTTTGAGCTACATTTGTATGAACATTGGTAAATCATTTAATCTCCACATGTCTCAATTTTTCTGTCTGTAAGATGAGGGACTAGATTCCTTTGGAGTCCCATTGTAACTCCAGATCTAGGATTCATCCTTAAATCCTTCATTTTCCCTGAAACTGTGATTTTGAGAATTTTTTCAGTTTCTGAAGGTTGATATTAAGGTCTCTAGTCGTAGTGGTGGTAGAATTAGGTAAAAATCTTGTGCACGTCATTTAAATTAAATTGTTTTATCCCTACTAAATAGTGTTCCTGTATTCATTTGTTTAGAAAAACCAAACAACTTCTTCCCCCCATCAAATATAAGTAGGCAGAAAAGAAATCTCCTTGCTCCCTTAGAGATTTAAAGAGAAGATACCAGAAATAGCATTAACTGTTATAAAATGTAGAATATCTATTTCTCACCTCAGGCTGATTAGCACAGATTTCTCAAAGACTCATCTAAAGAGAAAGTCTACATGCCCTCTGCACTCTATCCTCATCCAACACGCACACCTCTCTCAAGAGTGATATAACTGTATTCTTAAGAATTGTTTAATATCTTACTGCAATTTTCATAGCTTGTGAAGTAATTACTTGTAAGTGGAAACAAAGAACTACAGAACTTTGGAGCAACTCTGTGTCACTTTCAATAAATCCAAAAGGATGAGAGTGGGTGTTGTCAAGTGACAGTCACAGGAAAACTGCCAGGCAAGAGAACTGAACGTGCTCCTGTTTTTGTTTCTGCTCATCTCCAAGATTCATTCTAGTCTCCTGAGTTTTATAAAATTGCTGAAGAGGTTGCAGCAAGGCTAGAATTTGATTTCTTACATTCAGGTTATGGATTTTCTCCTCACACATGCTCTAGGATATTGTCTTTAGGAGGGTGATTGGTGATTTTATCCAGATAGAGAAGAAGTGTCCTATAGTGAAAAGAGTGCTAGATTTGGAGCCAGGAAAACCTGGGTTCAGATTCTGTCTCAGACTCTTACAAGCTATGGGACCATTGGCAAGTCATTTATCCCTTTTAACCCCTGCCCCCATCTCAATTTCTCCATCTGTAAATGGGAGATATCAATGCCTATCATACCTATTTTACAGGGATGTGGTCAGGTTCAAAGGAGATGATGTATATAAATTATTTTGCCAACGTTAAAGCATCTCTATAGATCTCACAGTTTCAGGGAAAATGAAGGATTTAAGAATGAATCCTAGATCTAGAGTTACAATGGGACTCCAAAGGAATCTAGTCCCTCATCTTACAGACAGAAAAATTGAAACATGTGGAGATTAAATGATTTACCAATGTTCATACAGATGTAGCTCAAACTCTCTGACTCCAGGGCCAGTGCTTTTTTTTTTTCCATTTATTCCAATTATTATTGGTGTTGTAGCTGTTATAGGGAGTCATCCTTCATATAAACTCCCAAGCTATATAGCAAAAGGTTAAAGGGAAGAGAAAACTTGACAGTTGTGTTTGAAAGTCCAAGAGATACTTAGAACAGGTATCTGTCTGTCTGTCTGTCTATCTATCTATCTATCTATCTATCTGTCTGTCTGTCCATCCGTCCGTCTGTCCGTCTGTCCATCCGTCCGTCTGTCCATCCATCAATCCATCAATCTATCCATCGATCCATCCATCTATCTATATCTATCTATCTATCTATCTATCTATCTATCTATCTATCTATCTTTCTATTTGTCCTATTTGTCTCTCTGTCTAAATGTGGGAAAATGTGGGAAATGTGGGAACAATTCCAAACCCCTCCCTAAATGTGGAAGGGGTTTGGAATAAAGAACACATTTGTGATTAATTGACATAGAGATCTCCCAGATGAGAAAACTTCCCCTACAAATTCAGGTTGACACTCTTTCTGCAATTTATAGTCCCAGAGAGCTTCCATAGCTGCCTAGAGCACTTAGAGGTTAAGTGAGTTTCCTGGGGTCACACAGTCAGTATGTATTAGAGGCAGGTCTTTAAACCAGGCTTTTTTGGCTTTCTATTCATTATGTCATAATAGTGGATAGATATCTAGCTTTGGAGTCAAGTAAGACTAGATGTAAGTCTCACCTGTAATGTAACTTAGTAATGTGACCTGGGGTAAGTCACTTAACATTGCTCCAGGCAACTTTGTAATTTGTAGGAGAGCTGCTCATCCTTAGTGGAAACAGTCACAGGTCAAGTAAAAAAAAAGTGTGAGCAAATAAATAAGAAAATGGACAGAGAAATAAACAGATAAACAAATAAATGCTTTTTGGTGTTGGGAGTTTGGGGATAAAGTTAAGAATCAGACAAGAAACTTTCCCCCAAACCTTTAGGGCTTACCAACCAGATGAATGTGTTTTCTGAGGCTTTTAGTTAGATCTCGAGACATGTATTACTTCTTCCTTTTGAGGGTTAGCTCCTTTTCTTACTCTTTCTCTTAAGGAACACTGAACAATCACATCTCTAAAGAATGAAATATTAAAAAGAGGATAGCTTCAAAAGGCAACTTCCAAATAATGGTCTTTGTTGTCATGGAAATGTTGAGATTCCAAAGAAGTAGCATCCTGATACCAAAATGTTTGGTTGGATCCCTGTTCCAAGTCCAGTGCTGGTGTTAGAGTATCGCTACAAAGGGTTCCAGAAAAGAAGCAATAGGAAAGGTCAGTCTTAATTTGGTAGCTATGGTGAAATGACTGTGAAGGGAGTTGGCACTTGAAAGATTTCTTTCTTTGTTCAACATGGAATTTACTATGAGATTGAATATGCTTCTAATGAGAATTGGGAATATAACTCCGTGGTGTGTGTGTGTGTGTGTGTATGTGTGTGTGTGTGTGTGTGTGTGTGTGTGTGTATGTATGGGCAGAGGGGGGACAGTTGTAGTCCTTCGGTCAGTGCTTTAGGCTTAGCCTGACTCACGTTGTTTAGTTGCTTCACATTTAGAATCGTAATGAGATGAGACACTCCTCACTCATCTAATACTTAACAAAAAAGAGTTTCCTTGGCCATATATGGTTGGGGAAAGCTAGGATTCATCACTGACTCAGTTGGATGTAGCTTCTCTATTTCTTTGTTGGCTATGGTGTTCTTCCAGGAACAAACCTCAGGGAAGACTTCTCTGCACTGGCTTTTGTGCTAAGACCATCAAGAAACTATACCAATGGTTTGAGCTTTAGTCCCCTGGCCGATTAATACTGGCCAATTTGGATGCTTTTTAAGGAAACAGTAGGCTAGCCTTGATGGGATAAGGTTCTGGAGAAAGCTTAACAGTGCTTAGAAAATATTACTTCCATCACATCTAGGGGTATTTCCAGGTTGTTTTTGGCAGGGGAGGGCAGAGAGGAGGAATAAACACATCTATGAACTCCTTTTAAGGAAATTCCTTCCACTAATAGAAATAATCTTAGAGAGTTGCCTGGGCCACTGAGATGTTAAATGACTTCCCTATGCTTTCTCCCTGAGTGTGTGTCAGAAATGGGACTTGAACTTTTGTCTTTCCGGTTTTGAGGCTGGCTTTCTAAACACTATGCCATGGCTGCTTCTATATATTGCTCTTCATATGTAAAACATGGTGCTATTTACCCACCATTAAAAGGATATTTTATTTGAGTTGCTTTTCTAGAAGTCAGGAATGATGTGTATTGAGCCACTGACATAGTTATCTTTCTTAAGAACAAAAGTATTGGTATGACATCTGATTTGAATTAGGGTTAGTTGCAGCCTGTGGACAGAAAACAGAGTAAAGTCAACTAGCTTATAAGGAGGAATGAATCACTACCTTGGCCTTATTGGTCTTACAATATAGGAATCACACACTAGTCTAACTTCAGCCTGAAAGAAAGGAAAATTCTCTAGAGGGTAGGATTTTATCTGGGACTTGAAGGAAAGTCTGTTTGATGATGACTAAGGTTCCTTTCAGTTCTGTATGTTATGATTCCATCAAATGGCTTGTGCAATTTTTCTGGCCTTAGCAAATTGTGATAAACTTTTCACAATATGTTGAAGTTGTGGTCTCTTTATGCTATATCCTGCAAACACTGTTCTCAACAGACAATATGGTTATGAAAAAATGTTGGCTAAGTAAGTAGGGAGGAATTTTTTAAATAATTTTTTGTACCAAGGTACTATAATTTTGTTGGTGCAGGAATTCCCTCCCAAGATATTATCCTATTTATTACTTAGTAGGCAGATCTTGGAAAGCTGTTCAAGATTCAGGTTAGATACCTTGTCCAGTATGTTTGGCTTTTGCTAAGGCCATTTGGGGAATGAATGTAGAATCATGTATTTGAACCTTACCCAATCTAGTTTTTCAAAAGCAAGAATACAAATTTAGTCAAAACTTTTCAATATAATATATAGCCTATAATCAAAGCACAAAAGTTAAGGGAAAAAAATGATTATCTACCATAACAGAACTCTAAACCCAATGTACGATTCATGGATTTGTTGATTCTTTTTTTCCTGTTAGGGATATTATCGAGTGTTAACACATTAACATATGTTCATTATAGCATCTGTATGTAAATCTATACAAACATCGGTATACATACTTGCTTCAGGAATGGCGGAGGCTGGAGGACTTCTGAAATTCTTTCCCTCTCTAAGATCGTATGTTTCTATGTTATACAATCACTGATAGTCGTTTTCCTTCATCACCAGTCTTTTACTATAACAATTGTTCAGCTGTGCCCAACTCTTCATGATCCCACATCTGGCTCTTTGTGATCCCATGGATCTTACCTGATCCCACATCTGGCTCTTTGTGATCCCATGGATCTTACTTGATCCCACATCTGACTCTTTGTGATCCCATGGATCTTACTGTCCATATGGTTTTCTTGGCAAAGATCCTAGAGTGGTTTGCTATTTCCTTCTCCCCTGGATTAAGACTGACTTTCCCAGGGGCAGACAGTTAGTCACTGTATGAGGCTAGATTTGAACTCAGATCTTCCTGACTCCAGGCCCAGTGCTCTATCCACTTGAGCCACCTAGCTGCCTCTTACTATAATAATAGTAGTACACATTAACATAGTGCTTTAAGGTTAGCATATTACCTTTTTCTATATTTATAACGACCCTCAAAGATAGGAGCCATCATTATTTCTATTTTATAAGCAAGGAAATGAGGTAGACAGAGGTTAAGTGACTTGTCCAGGGCCACAGAAAGAGTGAGTGTCTGAAGTTGGATTTGAAGTCAAGTCTTCTTGATTTTAGGTACATCTCCCTATTCATTCCACCACTCAGTTATATATTGAACATTGCCAAGGAAAATTAATTGATTATAAACTATTTGATAACAGAGATCATCTTTTATACCTTTACTTGCAATCTAACAACTGGATATAGTAAGTGCTTAATACATATTTGTCAATTGGGTGATTTAAACTTTGCTTGAAGAACTTGCCTGAAGACCTTTGGTTCTGCATACTTGTGTCTTACTCTCCCTTCTAGACTTCAGTATGCTCCATGAGAGCAGAGACCTTTTTTACGTCAACTTTATTTCTTCCTCTGGACCAAGCACAGAATGCTGTGCACAGGAGATGCTCAAATAATGTTTATATAATGGATGGATGAATAAATGATATCGTTTTGTTTTTCGTCTTTTCCAATCTGCTTGACATTTCCTTCTCACCTCCCACGTGCTAATTAGAGCTGTCCCCTAGTGCTCTCTCCCTCTTGGCTTCCTTTGCTGCAATGACCACCTCTATGCGGATGCTCCCGCATCTATATCTCCAACCTAATTCTTCCCCCTTTGTTAATTTTAGCAACAATTTTTAGGAGCTCTTCTCTGTGCCACCTTAATAATTGCTTGTCTTGTTCCCTCTTCTTTTCCAGTATAATCATCTTTCAAGGCCCCGGGGGTTCCACATCTTCTACGATGTCTTACCTGACTAATCTGACTCCTATTAATTTCTTTCTGTTCTGAACATTTGAAGCACCTGTTGGTCTCCATATATTTTGGAACCTAATCTGGCATCACATAGTATTGATATTTAGCTGTTTCATTTGTGTTTGTCTTGTTTCACTAAAGGCAGCGATCGTGCCTTACCAATCAATCATTGATCAAGAAGCATTTAGTGGATAACCTCCTGTGTGCCAGGCACTGTACTAGGGATACAAAGACAAAAGTGAAAACAGCTCCTGCTCTGAAGGCACTTATAATCTAGTTTATATTTGTATATATTCTACAGTGTTGTGCACCATTTAATAAACACTTGCAGTGACACTTCTGAGCCTTACCATATGTATCTCATATAGTCATATGCCTGTCTGCCATATTGCCAAGAGTTGCAGTTATAAACATCTTACAACTCATGGTAAAAAGGAAAGAATTTATTCCTTTGATCACATTTGTGAGTATTACCAAATTTAGAGTAGCATTTTTGTCCATATAGGGGAAGCTAGGTTGTGCAGTGGATAGAATGCTGGGCCTGGAGACAGGAAGACTCATCTTCCTGATTTCAAAGCTGGCCTCAGACACTTACTAACTTATGTGATCCTGGGCAAGTCACTTAACTCTGCTTGTCTCAGTTTCTTCATCTGTGAAATGAACTAGGGAAGGAAATGGGAAACCACTCCAGTATCATTGCCCAGAAAACTTCAGCTGGGGCCACTATGAGTGGAATACAACTGAGAAACAACTGCATAGCAACAGAATACATCCATACATAACCTTTTCAGAAAGGATGTGATCATGAACAAAAGAACGATCCACGGTCTTGAGAAAATCTTAACCAGACTCTGTTGCTTTTCACAATTCACCAAAAGTGAAAACTCATTGAAAAGTAGCAGAAAGTCAGTAAGTTGACCAAGTGACAAGTCCCTCCTTCTCAACTGTGCTCAAATATGTAAACTAGATTATTGGAATCTATGTGGAGGTACTTCTGCCGTGTCTTAATAGCCTCCCTACATTTGGGATTATGATGAGCAATTCCATTTTGTCCTAAAAGTGGCAAGTTTAGCAATATTCACATAGTCCAAAAATAAAACCTTATATTTGGTCACTTGTTATAAGGTATAATTTTATATAACAGATATAGTTAAAGTATTCTTGAGAAAGAATCACTGCATGAATTTTTGCCTATGCATTCTTTTATGAAACTGAATTTTTGAGGGCAGCTGTATAATGATTTGCAAGGTAAATTATTATCTATAATAAAGTACTACTATGTTTAAAATAAATGAATAAAATTTCACAGTGAGGAGCAAAGGAAAGATTAATGACTGCAGTCTGAGTACATGCATTTAGATCTTGCTTCTGGGACCTATTAGTCATGTGACTTTGGTCAATTCGACCTCCCTTGGCCTCAGTTTCCACACCTATATATGGCCCCTTTAACATAGGTACATTTAATTTACTGAAAGGGGCAGAAAAAGGACATTTGTGTGAGAAAAATATCATGACACAGTTCTGAGAACCCTAGAAAACTACCTTTCAGAGAAATGTATTAAAATCTCAGAAGGCTCAAAGACAGTAGTACTGACTGAAGGTGAAGATGGCTGCATTTAAAAGCTATATTAATAAACTACATCACAAAAGTGCTTGGGCACTGTGGGAAAACCGTATATTGTTTGTTTGTATTAGATGATTCACTAAGCACAAGAAGACCCTGATTTGAGACACTGGAAGCTACAGGAGAAGAGAAGACGTTAGGAGACGAGAAGGCAAAAATTAAAAGAATGAGAAGGCACAAGAGTTGACTATGGAGACTTGTCTCCTGCTGCTTGACAGGAGCTAAGTGAAATGTTAATAGTAAGAAGAGAATGTCAGAGTAGAAGCTTGTGCTGAGTGAGCTGAGAGCACTGACTGAAGCCAGACAGTCTCTGCAGCTGCTCTTCTCATTGGAGGGAAAGTCTCTAGCTGCCAGAAGGTGATTGGGGGAGGTAGGGTCCTTGTGCTGTGTGAAGAGCTAACTGGGCTTATTGTTCTTTAGTCATGTCTCCTGTCTGAGAAAGGGGGAAACGCTCTCAGGGGTTTGACTGTATTGCCTTCTATTGGCCTTTCTGACTTGAAAAGTTGAACTTCCTCAGAGTCCCAAGAGCAGATCTGAGGAGCTTTATAGTTTTCAGACTTAAAGGAATAGCTTAACACTACTTCTGTTCTCATTATATTTCTGCTTTACCTTAGCACTACTTAAGTGGCCTGAATAGCAGAACAAGTGACTTGATCCCACAGGATGGTGGAGGGCCTCAGAAGACGAGAGGTGATGTGTAGTGTGGATAGTCCTCTAAAAGAGACCACTGATGTCCAGGGCCATAGGCCAGGGTAGTAAATTACTCTGGGAACATGAGTTTCCTCACTTATGTGCCTCACTGCTAGGCTTCTCTAAGTGTTCACTCTTCCCCATGGACACAACTTATTAATAGGAGAGTGTCACCTAGATTTGTGGATGGCTGATTATATTTTGATTATTCCTGCTTTTACTTTCTATTGAGTAAATGTCATGATTATTATTGCTTTGTCTTCTGTTAGTAAATGTTTCATGATTAAGGATAAATGGTATCATCAATGACTGATTTGCTTAAGTTGAAAGCACACTGATGGGGGCTCAGGAGTTTCAGTAGCAAATAGTAGGAATTATTCCCCCCACACCAGGATTTAACCCTAGGACCCTGAGGGTGAATTGTAGCAATATGGTGGCTATGGCCAGTTCCTCTCTGGGAACACCAACTAGTCCCACCCTTTCCCCCATACTTGCTGATGTAAAAGTGGACTGGGGTGAGTGAGCCATCATAAGAGAGTGAGGGAGGGGAGTGGGATGTGAGTACCATGTTGAGTGTCATATCAACAAGCTACACTGCCATCAGGAGTTGGTTGGTGTCACTTCTGGCCTACATGTAAAATGTAAATAAGGGTGTTAGATTAGATGTCCTCTGAGGTCCCTTACGACTTCAGATCTATGATCCTATGAGCCTTTAAATTGAATTTATTGAACCTTAATGAAAAGGATGAAGGGTTTGGAGAAAGCCAGACAAGAGAAATCATGATAAAAACTTCCTGTTTTTCTCTCTGTCTTTGTCTCTTTCATTTCTTTTTTGTTTTTTTTTAAAGTAATCTATTCTTTTCAATTACTTGAACAATGTTGCTCAGAGTTGCTGAAATTCTTTACAGGAACACTTCAGGCCTAATTTGAAGCATCTGTCTTGACAAGAATACTAAAATCTCTTCTGAGCAGTAATAGAATAGGGAAACGAAGGAGAAGGAATGTGATAGATGGATGAGGCTGGGAATATCACTACAATGCTGGCAGAGAGCAGGGTCAGTGAAGAAGCTATTTCAAGTTTTGAAAAGGTGTATTTGGATTCTCTCTCTGTTGTCAACACAAAAGGTTCACAATGTACTTTTTCAACATTCCTTCTTTTGGATAGAGAAAGGAACAAGGCCCTTGAGGATTTGAGGAGACTTTTGGCATAGACAGAAGTAATGCCACTTCAAACCATCTGTGCCCACGGTAGCAACAAGATACCCTTTTTTCCTTCCCACCACTGATCTGAATATATAGAACATTGATGTTCATCTCTCTTTAAGGAAATGGTCCAATTTAAGTTTAGGCTGAACTTTCTCCCCTGAGTCATAACAGTAAGCAATAGAACATGTTGAATGCTTGATTTGCAACCAGCATTTCCAAGTACCTGCTCTGCTCTTTACTGTCTGAGTGATCTTGGGTGACTCTTGGGAACCTCTCTGACACCTCCCCTGGAAAATGAGGTTAGACTCAATGATCTCTGTACTCTCTATATTCTAATATTGATCTATGATCTTACCTAAATCCTGACACTTGCTTGAGCAAATCCCAACCTGTTAGAATATTAATTTTCTTATCTGTAAGAGAAGACCTTTGTACTAGATTACGAATTTGGGATTCTTTACCTTCTTTGTGTTACAGATAGATCCCTTTGACTGGCTGTTGAAGATGATGATTCCTTTTTAGAGTAATGTTTTTAAATGCATAAAATTTTTATTTTGTTTAAGGTTACGCAGGAAATCAGTTACACTGAAATATAGTTTTCAATCTATTTAAAACAGTTAATGGACCCCAGGTTAAGAACCCTTTGGTAACCTCTAAGCTTCCTTCTATCTCTAAAATTCAGTGTGATTCACTTTGCCAGCAATCAAAAGATGAAGGCAAGGGGTGGATTTTCTGGCAGGAGCTACTGGATAGGGGTAAATTTTTGTAAGCATTTTATAGAATTCCTGAAATCATATCACTTAGGCTAGAGGTTCACATTTTTTTTTGTTCCACGAACACCTTTTAACCCAAAAGTGTCATAAACCCCAATATAATTTGAGATACAAATCATACTATAATCTTTGATTTATTCATTAAATGTTTACAATAATTCACGGCAGCTAGGTGGAACAGTGGGTAGTGTGCTGGCCCTAGAATCGGGACGGGAGTTCAAATCTGGTCTCAGACACTTACTATCTGTGTGACCTTGGGCAAGTCATTAAATGCTGTTAGCCTTGGTTCTTCATGAATCTGGAGAAGGAAATGGCAAACCTGTCCTGTATCTTTGCCAAGAAAGCTCCAAATTGGGTCATGAAGAGTTGATCATCTCTGAAACTACTCAATAGTAACAACAATAGTTTACAATAATTACAATGGTAACAAACATTCAATGCTTCAAATATGCACATGCTTGTTGTTACAGAGGAAATATATTTGTAACATAATCGGGCAATTGTTTCCTGCTGAAGAAGCCATTAAAGAATTTTTAGCATTAATCTCTTGACCTGTTGTCCCAAACCCCTAAGTGGTTTATGAAGCTTAAAAGCAGAACGTCTGGTAAAGCTGGCTCTTTAGAGAAGCCTAAGGAAGGCACAGAGAACAATCAATTAGGCAGCCATTGTGAGAAAATTGCTTTTCCGCAGCAAGAGGCTACATGGCCTTCTGCCCAGATTGTGTTATGCAAAGGCAAACATTGGGGAATATTTTTTCTGTGTGTTAAGGTGCTTTGGCGTATGCCCAGATTACCTGAGACACAGGTTCCTCCTCTGTGGGAGATGCCCGGAACCTGCTTTTGGGAGAAAAAATTCAGAGGTTCCAGGCATGTTGATGAGAGCAGCTTCTTTCTAGTGATTATGCAGCTGGAACTGTTGAATCTTGAAAACTGCCAGACTGGAACAGTTTTGTTCTCTCTTTCCACAGGCTTTCAGAGGTGATGATCTCGTTCACCTGCAGTACGGCACCACGCAATACACAAGACAGAGAAGGGTACATCCCTCCTCTTTAGGCTCTTTGGCCCAGTGAGGTGAGTTTAGAGTTTTGATTTATTTTATTTGTCCCTTTAAGATGCAGGTATAAGGAGTAGAGTCCCCCCAAACCCAGGAACTCAAGCCTTGGGGGCCGTGAATGCAGGATCCCAGGCTAGCTAGCGTATTGTATCTTGGGACGCAAACCCAGGGGGACTTTGAATTTGGATTTTCATAAAATTAATGCTATATAGGAACTAAGTTAAGGTGAGAACTTTATCTCTTCCCCCCTGAATGGTAGTGGTGGTGGTGAATGTTTGTGTTTTTGTTTTTGTTTTTGCTATACCTTTGAAGTAAATATTTCTTCATAAAAACGAATCTGACTGTTAAATGGAACTGGGCTATTGGGGACTCCTAAAACTGAGGGAACACAGTTGCTAGGGACTGAGTCAATGACAGAAACAAGAGACCTGCAAGAGTATCCAGGGGAAAGGGTGCAATGTACCATACCCTGGCCTTTCTTCAGGCAGTGTGAACTGGAGTAGTCCCCATTAACATGTGCCTTATAGAAAGGTTACTATTTGCATATAGTTTAAGTTCAATGACCTTTCACCTGGCTGCTGTGACTAAAAGACCACCTGTGAAAGTGACTGAAGAAGGCTAAAACACCCCTGAGCTGAACAAGGGAATAAATACTAGACCTGAATAAAACTAGACTCTTGGGTCAAGAGGAACTGAATGTACTTTGTCCCTTCATGTAATCCCCCTTGTTTCTCAATATAGGGGAAATTGGTATCAACTGTAGACGTGAACTTGGACAAGTCACTTAATTTCTGTGGATCTCCAATGGAAGCATTCAATTGATCTATAAGGCCCTTTCCAGCTCTAATAGTCAGTAATTTTTGTTATTCCTTACTTAGTGATAGGGAATGTGAGAAATGATTGTTTCTTTCTTGTATTAAAAACTAATTATTGAATCATCACCAAGGTTTTCCCCCTTTTCTACCTCCTCATCCAGAAATCAACCAGCCTGGGAAATCTCTAAGACTTACCTAGCCAGGATGGCTGAGATCTGATCAAAGACAGTAAAAGAAATTCTAAGTTTAGGACAACGGCTGCATTTCTGCTCATTGTGTTTGCTCAGACAAGTGAGGGAAAATGTAGATCTTTTCTTTTGTCAGACTGGTGATGTGTATATTAATATTTCTCTTTGACCACAAGTTGAGTGGTACCAGTCATGTACCTTAAGACTCTCACTGTACTTCAGCTCAGTCGCCCATTGCAATATTCATTTTCTCATGAATTGTTAAGTGATCAGAGTTGATTACTACCCTTAGGAACACCTACTTTTCCAAGGGCACACAGCCATGAGGGGTCTTTGGTCTAACAGAGAGGGGGTCAAATGACTGTCCTTTTATTAAAATGCTAACATTATTAATAAAATGACTAAAGTACCCAGGAAATATGTCTCTCAAATTTTTTAAACATCATAGGAAGAAGTAGAAGGAAGAGTAATGTGAATTTTAATGAGGCGTTGGAAATTTTAGGTGGAGCTAGTGGTGATTTATGGGCCAAAAGATAATTTTGGTGTCTTTAAGATTTACTGATTTTCTCTTCTTTGTACTATCTTTAATTTTTTTGTCCTTTTATTTTGAACTTGGCAAATATCAACACACACAAATACTTCCATATTAAAAAAATAGAAAAAGAGGATTGCCATCCATTTTTTATGTCAAGATTTAAAAAATAGTATATGTTAAGTTTAACATGCTATTTCTGAAACTGCTCTCCTTATCTCTGTTCCCATCCATACTTCCATGTATTTTTTTAAAAAATGTTTCATTGGAATATTTTTTTTTTCCATATTGCCATCACTCTTTTCTCCCTGTCCTCAAATAAAAAAAAAAATCCTTTGCAATAAGTAAGTCAATCAAAACAAAACCATAATTTGGCATATCTGAAAATGTATGGCTTATTTTGCATCTCTAGCTCATTACTTCTCTGCCAAGAGTTGAGTGGCATGAATTATTATCAGTGTTCTGAAATAATGGTTGGTCAATATATTAATGTTAGTTATAATGATAATGACTTAAGTCTTTCACATTTATTTTCCTTTAAAATGTATAATCATAGAAATTATTTTCCTGGTTCTGCTCACTTTCCTCTATGTCCCTTAATGCAAATCTTCCTAGGTTTCTCTGAATCCATCCCTTTCATCATTTCTTATGGAAAAATAATATTCAATTATAGTAATGAGACACCTGTGTGATACAATGGAGAGGCCAATGTGTCTGGAGTCAGGAAGACCTGAATTCAAATCCAACATGATACTTCCTAGGTATGTGACCCTGGGAAAGTCACTTAGCCTCTGCCTGTAAAATTGGGATAATAATATTGCCTACCTCCCAGGGTTGTTGCCAGGATCAAGTGAGATAATATTTGTAAAGCATTTTGCAAACCTCAAATCATCATGTAAATGCAAGCTATTATTCTGTAGCACAATTTGTCCAAGTTATTCTCCAATTGATGAACACCTACTTCCACCCCCATCCCCCAGTTCTTTGCTACAACAAAAGAAGCTTTTATAAATATTTTTGTACAGAAGGATTCTTTCTCTCTTTATTTGATTTCTTTGAGCTGTATGTCTAATAGTGATATTTCTGAGTAAAAGGATGTGTTTAATGACTTTTGGGGTATAGATACCGGATTTTACTATGATTGGATCAATTCACAGTTGCAGCAAGAGTAAACTAGCACACTAATCTTCTGAAATCTCCTTCAACATTTGTTATATTTCTTTTTGGCCATTTTTGTCAGTCTCCTGAATGTGAGGTGGGACCTCAGAGTTTTTTAAATGTGCATTTCTCTCATTATTAGTGATTTGGAATATTTTTCATATGATTGTTGTAGCCTGTCTTTCTTCTTTTGAGAGTTGCCAGTTGATAACCTCTGACTGTTTATCTATTAGAGGAATTGTTCTTGTACTTATATATTTACATGAATTCCCTATACATGTTAGATATCAGACTTTTTCAGAAAGATTTATTGCAAATGTTTTTTCCAAGATAACTCATTCCCTTTTAATTCACCCTATACTGATTTTGTTTGTGCAAAACCAGTTCAATTTTATTATGCAATTAAAATAATCTATTTACTTTCTGTGGTATGCTATATCCCTTATTTGATCAAGAACTTTGTCACTCTTCATAGTCACACAAAATATTCTCAGCTGATCCTCTAATTTGTTTATGATGTGGCTTTTAATATCTAAAATCCTATATGTATTTGTAATACATTATTATATATGGTATGGAATATGTAGCTTAATATTGAACCAACCCTGCATTCCTATTATAAATGCAAGCTAGCTATAGCATATACTTTTAGTATACTGTGTAATTTCAGTGTTGTAATATTTGTTAATATTCAATATTTTGCATTGATATTCATAGTAACTGGTCCATATATTTTTTTAATCAGTCTTTCTTTGAGGTATCAGGACCAGATAGTCTCATGGAAGGAGCTTTATGGAATCCCTTCTCTACCTCCCTTTTTTAAAAAAAGTACGATATCGGATTTAATTGTTCTTTGAATGTCTAATAGGCTTCACTTGAAAATTCATTTGGTCCTTATTTTTCCCATTGGAAGTTCCTTCATCTCTTGATCGAGACATAAATAGATTGGACTAACTAAATCGTATTCTTTTTGACCTGTAAGTTTGGATATTTTGTATTGTTATAAATATTTGTTTTTTAAGTTATCATTTTTTGCTGGCATATAGCCAGAAAAGTGGTTGCTTTTGTTTTATTTCTTCTAGATTTGTCATGAATTCTCCCTTTTCATCTTAATTTTGGGAATTTGGTTTTCCTCTACTTAAAAAACAACATTAGATTTGTCTATTTTGTTAGTTTTCTTCACAAAACCAGCTTCTAGTTTTATCAACTGATATTTGTTTTGTTTTCCATTTTATCTCTGATTTTCAGAAATTCTATTTTTGTGTTTATTTGGGATTTTTAAAAGTTTTTTTTAGTTGCGTACCTAATTCATTGTTTTGTTCTTTCTTTTTTGTTGCTGGAAGTATCTGTTGATATATATTTCCTCTAAGGATTGTTTTGGGTTATATGCTCCAAATTTTTATATGTTGCCTTCATGTTGTTATTACCTTCAATGAAATTATCTCTGATTTCTGTTACTTCTTCTTTGGCCCACCAACTCTTTAAGTTAATTTGATTCCATTTAAATGTTAATCCTTTCTTCAGTCACTTTATTGATTGTAATTTTTATGTGTTGTGGTAAGTAAAGGATATGTTTAATATTTCTACTTTTCTTCATTTGTTGTTGAGCATTTGAACTAGCATATGATCAGTTGAGAGTCATATCACTATGTCTGGGTGGTAGTGGTGGAATGGAGCTTTGATGGCTTTGTTATAAACATGCTCAGTCTAGGAATAAATAATATTTATTGGAAAGTCAGGAAGGTTTTCATTACATTTATTTTACATTTATTCTGTAATGAATAAATAGGTAGACTCCCAAAAAAGACTGCAAAGGACCAGACAAAGGCAAGCCCTTTTATGCTCATTTCATTTGACTTTCCTGCTGTTTCTCCCTTCAGAGCTGGGATTGGCTCCAGCTCTCCGGGGTTACAACTTTTCTGACCTGTCCATTAAGCATGTGTGATAATGAAAAGTCAGTGACCATCCCCCAACTGGTCCAAGCCAGCCTAGTTCAGACCCCTCTTTACAAATTTATGCCTTTCTACATGTAAACACCCATTGTTCCTATATAATCTGTGGAAAGCAAACTGCCAGCATTTCTCACAGCTAGGTGAGATTTGAATATTCTGAATGTGGAAGAGAATGACATTGTAGGCAAGGAAAGCATATCCAGCAAAGGCATAGAGTTTGGAATGAGAATGGCATAGGGATCTGTTTATCACATGGTATTTCATTTGTCTTTGGGCACAGATCTTTGCAACATTACTACTATTATCATCACACTTCAGATAAGCCCTAGGGAGTTGCTTGAGACACTTAAGGGTTTAGTGAACTTGTCCAGGGTTATATAACTGGGTTAGTGTTAGAGGCTAGATTTGAATGAATGTCTTCTTGACTCCAAGTTCAACATTCTTTCCATTTCTCCATGCTACCTTTCACATAGAATATTCTTAATAAACGTTTGTTGAATTGAGTCAGGTTTCTCCATTTCCAAAGGTGAATATCTCTTGTGTGACTCTATACCAGGCAAATAGGTGTGTTGTTGGAAGCTTATGGCTTTATGACTTTTGCCTTCAAGGAATTTGTAATTCAGTAACAAATAAGACCCCCAGTTCAGCTTCTCTTTGTATTTTATGGTACACATATTTAAGTATTTGTTTATAAATGCATTTTGAGATATGTTCAGGAGTAAAAAGGCCCTTTGCTTTATTTCTCTTGAAGGGGGTTGGCTTTTCTCGCAATGGGTAACGTTGTTTGGAAAAAAAAACACAACTAGCCTTTCTTCTAAAAGTAAATGTATAAGCAAAGTTGGAAAGAAATAACTAAGAAATCTGCCTTGTGTTAATTAAACATAATTGACTGATCTATCAGAAAGAGTTAATTCACTTCAAAGAGTGCAATTATTTTTAGAATTCCAGGGAAATTTTAGGTACCTGAGTCTTCTGTGGACCAAGTCTACCCTGGATCCATGGTGTGATAGACCAGAGATGCAAGTGTCCCCCAGTGTGATTTGTGTTGGAGGGCCATCATGCTTTCTTCGTTTCATTCTTTAGATGGCTGTCAGGATTTCAGTGATCTTACAGTGGGAGATATCACTTCCGTTTCCTCATCTTACCTCCTTAATTGATCTTTTCCTTGTCTCTGAGGCACAGGCAGAGAGAATGACTTCATAGACAGAGAAGATGGAAATCTCTTCTTTCCATCTCTCCAGGGAGTCGGTGGAATTTTGAGTAGAGATGGAGAATTTTTGAGTTTCTGAAAATGCTGTGTTACCAGATACAGATTGCTTCAC
Source organism: Pseudochirops corinnae (assembly GCA_028646515.1). Classification (NCBI taxonomy): domain Eukaryota; kingdom Metazoa; phylum Chordata; class Mammalia; order Diprotodontia; family Pseudocheiridae; genus Pseudochirops; species Pseudochirops corinnae. The sequence goes on from CM053585.1 coordinate 75,984,227, forward strand.
CTCTTCTTTGTTGGCAGTGAAAAGTAAATGAGGAATAGCCTGCCTTCAGCAAACATGTGAAATCTGTGATTATTTTCAGTACTCTAGCTTCTAGGTTCCCTCCTTGACCTTTGGTTTTTTGTTTTTGTTTTTGTTTTTGGCCTTTCATAGCATGTTACTCATAAGTTTAACAGGTGTGAATGGGAACGGGATCTGCATATCTGATCATCTAAGAGCAGACAGATCCATAGTTGCAATGACTATCAGTGAACCCAACACCCTGTGCCATACCACTGCATCATCCTCCCATGTTCTTGTCTTGTTAAGCATTATGAGTTATTTGACCCTGCCCCTTCTAACTAGCCGTATGCCTTCCTTCCAATTGTGCTTTGTCAATCAAACATTAAAGGATCATTACTTTAATAAGCAGTTTATTTGGATTAGATGACAGGTTAAAAATGTAAGCATAGAGCATAGGTGGGTGTATTTTAGAAGCAATAACTCTTTTAATTTCTTAAACTCCCCTCCCCTTCCACAATCCCATAGGTAGAAATCACTTGTAATGGCTTCTACTTCAAGGTTAGAAAAAATAAACTAAAACAAAAGTTGAGGTACTTTATATATACAACTTTTGAGTGCTAATGAGAACAGTGGAGCTCATTTAAGTCACTCACAGCAGTGTACACTGACTGGAAGCTATGTTTCTTGCTTGTAGTTCTTAGGGTAATGGGAATCTTGAGGCTGTTCTCCCTAGTTTTCTGTGTTTGTTTCCTCATTAGCTTGCTTGTGAGAATATGGGCCTCTCCAGTGCATTCCAGGGTCTGGAGCATTTTCATCATCCATGACTACTGACTTCTGCTTGTGGACAAGGAAGCTTCCTTACTTGGGACTTCCGAGAAGGGCAGGGATATATCTTCTCTAATGCTATGCCTCTTTTTGTTTGCAGATGATTGAGTACTCAAAGTGGCCTCTGAGGCACAACAGAGTATGAATCTATTCTCTTTTGCTTGTGTAATTTTGGCCTGACAATTAACATCACAAAAATAGGGATTCTCCACCAGCTGGCACTATATATCCATATCTGGCACCATTGGTTACAGTAGAGAAATTTTGAATGCCGTGGATAAGTTCGCTTACTTGGGCAGTATACATTTCAGAGATGTCCACATAGATGATGAGGTTGATGCATATATTGCCAGAGCTAGCTCAGTGTTTGGGAGACTCCAAAAGAAAGTGTGGGAGAGAGGAGATAGCAGGCAATTTCTCATACTGAAGGTCTACAGAGCTATTGTGCTGACCTCATTGTTCTATGCCTGTGAAATCTGGACAGTCTACCAGTGCCATGCCAGAAATTCAAACTGGTTCCATTTGAATTGTCTTAGGAAGATTCTGAAGATCACCTGGCAAGATAAGGTGCCAGACACTGAGATCTTTTCTTGAGCTAAACTGCCAAGCATTCAAACTCTACTGCAGAGAGCATTTCTGACAAGCTGGTCATGTAGCCAGAATAGCAAAATATGTTTGCTTAATAAACTATTTTATGGAGAATTTACACAAGGCAAGCACTTACATAGTGGTCAGAAGAAGCAACACAAAGACACTCTCAAGGTTTCTCTGAAGACCTTGAGACCATCAATTGTGAGACATGGGAGATGCTGCTGGCACAGGATTACCTAGCATGGCATGCCTGCATCTAAGAAAGTGCTGTGCTCTATGAACAAAGTAGAATCACAGTAGCACAAAAGAAACATGAGATGGACAAGTCTAGAGACATCTCCATCCCAAATGTTCAAATGGACTATTTGTGCCTGATCTATGGTAGAGTCTTCCAAGCTCATATTGTATTAATCAACCACAGTTGATTTGTGCACACCGTGCTTTGACCTTAACATTGTGATGTCATTGGTCCTCTTTGAGTACAAAGGATGAACAACAATACTTATTTCAGGATCTCACTTTCATCTTGAGAAAAAATTTAGGTGCTCAGTGACATCTTAGGTATCTTTCTTCCTGGGCTCCTGAGAAATCTTACTAGATTTGTACACTCCTTGACTTTTTTGCCTTCTGGGATATAAAATCTAATGATGCTATCTACCATTTATATAGTTTTAAGGCTTGCAAAACACTTTACAAATATTACCTTATTTTTAGCCTTACAATAGGAGAAATTGGATGACTTGCCCATGGCCACATAACTAGAATTAAAACTTAAATCTTCCTAAATAAAAGACCAACACTATCTACCACACCATATGGCTATAATTGGGTAGAAGTCCATAAGTTCTTAGACACAGCTTTATTATATGTAGTAACTAATTGTCCTTCTGATGACCCAGATAAAAGTGTTGAATATTTTTCTATATTGTGTGTTTCTCCTTTGTGAGGGTTTACATTTTAAAAGAGGACCTTCTAGAAAGCAATGAATAACCAAAAGAAATGACTCTAATGGTAAATTTCATTCATGTCTCTTCTCTTCCTCCCAAATACCTTTGTAAGGTGCAGTGTACCTTACCTCTCTAGATGTACATCTTGTCTCTTTGCATTGGACCGTAAGCTTCTTGAGGGCAGAGTTTTTTCATTTTTGTGTTTGTATCCACAGTGCCTGGCACATAATAAATGCCTGTTGGTGGATTGATTTCTGCTTGCTCCTTCCCCTACCTTGAAGGTATTCTGTATCCTCCTACTTTGCACTGGCTCCCCAACATCCCCTACTTCATTCCTTACCCAGCCTTGCCCTCTACCTTTCTAGTGCCTCAGCCTCTAAAGCAGCAGTTCTCAACCTGTGAGTCGCGACCGCTTTTGGGTTCAAATGACTCTTTCACAGGGGTCACAGAGGTCACCTAAGACCATCGTAAAACACATATTTCTGATGGTCTTAGGAACCGAGACATCGCTCCTCTATCTGTCTCCAGGCAGGTCTGCCCACATGCAGATACACCCACATATGACTATTAAAGGGTTGCGGCATTAGGAAGGTTGAGAACCACTGCTCTAAAGTGTCCTTTCATCCTTCACTTTCTTCCATCTTTCCCCTGAAAATACTCCAAGTTTCTTAGCCAATCTCAACTTTTAGGGGTTGACAGTCAATTCATGTTAAAGTATGAATGAGTTAGCCCTGAGACCTCTTGAAGGTATTAGTATTTCAACAGAAGTATTTGTTTCATGGGGTCAGAGATTTAGAACTAAAAGGGTCATTAGAAGCCTAGTCCAATCCTGCTTTTACAGGTGAATAGATAGGGCTGGATAGATGAGGAAAGAGAAACATTAAATGACTTGCCCAAGGTCTCAGAGATAGTGAGTGACAAGATTTAGATTCAGATTCTCTGATTCAAATCTATTCTTCTTGACACTATAACAGGTTGATTCTCAAAACAAAATTCTGACTGATGGTATTTTAGAAAAGGAGTAACAATGATAAAGGAAGGTCAGAAAGGGTATAGGAAAGATTTGGGGGCAAAAGGTAGTAATCCTATGATAATTTAGTCTACCTGTGAAGAATGACAGATCAGTACCCCATCCCTCCATCCCACCTGAGAATGTCATAGCTGCCCTTTCCATCTTTCTTCTACCACCCTTAAAAGCCACTTTCATAATTAGAGCAGGGTCCCTAAGAAAGTCTGCACTGAGATGGCTTGGAGACCAAGGAAGTAAATTCATTTACTTGGGTTACTAACTCTTGTAAAACAACAACTTGGACAGGCAATGTGATAGAAGATGCTGATCTGAACAGTTTCAGCCCTGGCTGCACAAATGATGAAGAACAATGATGAAGCGTTCATGAAAGGTGAACAGAATCGTCCAACTCCATAGCACTGTAGTAGTGATCTCCACAGCACTCAGGTGTTCCGTAAGAAAGAGTAAAGAGCAGTAAATTGAAGGTCACTGAGAGTGCTGTGGATAGAATGATGTGCAAAGGCTTCCGGTATGAATGCCTGACAAACAAAGGACTCTGCTCTTCATAGAAGGTCAGGGGTGACAGATGTATTCAAGGAAAGTTATAGAGTGAAGAAATACTGGAAGGGTCATATAGCATGGATGGTAGATAATAGATTGACTGTCTGACATATAGATTGGCTCTTGTGGGACCGTAAAAGAATGACTGGGAGCCTTGAAACTCAGTGATGTGAGCCAGCGGTTTGGTTATTGGAACAAAGATAGAAAGGCTGTGAATATGTACTCCCATTTATTTGAGCTCTGTCAGATCCAAATAAACAGACTGTAATTTAGTTCTTTTCCATTTCTTTTCCACCTTCTCTACCTCAAAGTGTAAACTAGTGGACACCAACCACCTTGTTTACCCTGTGTGTTCTGGATACCTTCCCTGAACTGAATTCAAGTGCCTGAGTTTCCTTTAGTGATTGCTTGAATTGTGTGAACATATTTTAATGCCTGACTTTTGTATAAGACTTTATATTCTTCAATGTATTTTTATTCCCATTATCCCAATTGATCTTTCCTCTGATAGGCTGATGAAGCTGTTATTAAAGGGAGTATCTTTTGGGAATTTTCAGTGTGAATGGATATTAGATTCAATTATGTGGTTTTCTGAGTGATAGAAAAAATTTAGTTATACCTTTTAGATATACATGATATTTCTTTCTATTCCTCTTTTCTTTTGGAAGAGAGAGAGTACATATTTACCTACCTAGCCAGTGATTTAAATAAGAATGCTGGTAGAATCTCTGAGCCACATTTTTCTCATCTGTAAAATAATCTGGGATAAAGAATCAGACCCATCCACACTCCCATGATCTATGAGAGATATATGAACTAAAGTGGAATTACATGCAGAGTACCAAGGGGACCCTACTTTTGTGTATGGAGTCCATCAAAAAAACCTGTCAGGTTCTAGGTAGTCTTTGAGACTATATACATGTGACCAAAGCATAGTTCACTAGCCCTTACGGGTATGATTGCTTATATTGGTCAGCCAAAGAACACATTTAGCTCAGACCAAAGCCTTTTTCAAATCACCCTTGTTCAAATCTTTATCCTCATGCCCTAGATCAATAGTTCTCAAACATCTTGGTTTTGCACCCCTTTACACTCTTAAAAGTGATTGAATACCCTATTTCAAGAGTTTATTTATTGATATTCACCATTCTAGAAATGAAAACATTTTTAATATTATTAATGGTTTTGATCTTGCATACCTATCCCTCCACCCATACATCCCTCAAAATGTTCTGGGAACTCTGTGAGGACACCTGGACCATGCATTGAGAAGCACTGCCCTAGGTCAAACAAGATACTCTCTTAGTACAGGCTCTTAGTATTTACTCTTTCTTCATCATCTATTGGCTGGTTTTCAACCTCAAACTATGAAACACTAACTCTGATATTACCTTCCAATGTGTTAAATTAGGATCTGGGAATACACACTGCACCCCCAGCCCCCATCCTTCTGCCCCTGCCAAGGGCAAGCAGCTGATTTTCTTTTCCATTGGTTCCATAACAGCTTTACTTCCTGACATCATGTTCTAGACTGGAATGTCCAGCATATAGTATATAGACCTGCCCCTTGTAACACTGGAAATCACTGGCTCCAGTGGTTCCACAAAAACATCATCTTATAGGAAACCATCACCAGCTCTCCCATTTGCATTTTGGGTGTTTTTTGTGATAGCATCAATGGGGTTTTGTGACTTTTGCTGGTGTGGCTTTGGTTCCACTGGAATAATGACTTCATTGCAAAATGAGTTGATGGGAAGATACTGCAGAGGGGACTGATGTATTTCTACTGGATCCTCATACAAAATGGAATGGTTAGAAGAGACAGGAAGTAAGTCTAGGTGATGTTCTTTAATTCTGAACTATGTCCTACAAAATAATTGACAGATACTATTTGATGAGAATACCGAATAACCCCCTCCCCTTCTCCATTTTTGAGTCATTCTAGTCTGTATGAAGTAAGGAGTGTGTGTGTGTTATGTGTGTGACATTTTTTCTTTTTTTTGATCCATCACTGAAATTTCTCTGACCCCTGAAGCTGAAACTAAAGATTAGATGCTCTGCCAAAACTTCACATGGATTCCTTTGTCCTAAAAAAGCATTCATTTCTTTTTCTCTCTGCACCAGAAGATGATAAATCATGTGGTTGCAGAGAAGGTTTCTCAGCACCTAATTTAATAAAGTGTTTTTTTCTCTCTTTTTTCCTTTCTTCTAAACCCACAGACAATATTTTTAATCTTTCTGCTTTTTTTGAGTTATAATAGCCATGTTATGAAAGTTATAAATGTTAAGAATTTTATCCTTCTGCTGAGATGCCAGCCTTAGTGTGGATTAAGCTGGTTTGGTATTTACATAGGAGTATTAAAAATAAAAGATTTGAATATGAACTTTAATTTTTAGTAGGTGGAAAGAATAGTGGTGGGGAGAGCTAGAAAATTCCCTGGATATTGATCTGAAAAGTCAATGGTTCAGACATTTGGATTGAAAGTCAAGAGGCCTGAGTTCCAATCTTGACACTGTCCTAAATTGTGGTTAATTAAGGCAATCACTTGTGCTCTCAAGGTCTAAGTATCCTTTGGTGTAAAATAAGGGAATTGGATTAGCTGAGCTTTAAGGTCCCTGTCAACCCGAAAATCCTATAATTATATGATGTTGTTTATGGCAGAGTGTGTGTTGGATAAACATTTGGGAGACTGTTCACTCTACTAGGAAATCAAGTTTGTTGAAGCATCATCTTATTTATTAGGAATTATATTGATAGCAGATAAAAAGCTGCTTCAGCATAAAGAATTTTTCAAGTTTTGTCCTTGACTTCTATTGGCTAGATGACCCTGGGCAAATCACATACCCTTAGCAACTTTTATCTTAGCAACATAAATTATAGAGCAGGGGATAATCAGCATTGGTAGAGAAAATTCCCTCATTGGGAGGTTCTATATAACAAAGAAATTACAGGTCCCTTCCCTGTCCCTCAAAAGAAAAGAAGAGAAAAGAAGAGAAAAGAAAAGAAAAAAGTTATACTGAGGACTTATTAGTAATCAACACCCTATTCACCACAGAAAATCTGTAGAGTTTCAAGGCTGAAATTTTTGTTTTGTTTTCCCTGTGAATTCATGTTATCTGGAACTTTAAACCTCATGGCCATATGGTGGGATGTCCAAACAGTCAAGGGAAAACTTAATAGAGATGCACTTTCCCCTCCATGGGGGATTTCTGGTCAATTATGGTATCTTCATTGGTGCCAGAGATGAATGGGTTAGGTGGGGCCAGTCTACTTTAGAGGGTAGGTGTTTTATCACATATTCACAAATTTGTCTCTTTAAGGCTATTCAATATCACTTGAACTAGTGTTGGGATACAGTTCAAGTCAAGGGAATGAACTATTGCCAAGTGGAGAACAGACTGCTAACTTCCCATGCTTTCCAAAGTCATGAAAGTCAAATTTTGTGTCCCTTGTTAAAAATGCCTCTTCTTAGAAAAAAAAAAAAATCACGGACATAGAAACACAAGATAAAGTAGGTTCCTGGAAAACTGGTTATCTAAAACTACATGGAAGAGTGTTTGCCTCTGATAGCCCACAAGACCTTTCTACTAGTAATTTACATTTTGCTAAGAAAGAAATAAGTGAGTTCACTTTAACAAGGTAGTGCCAGCAACATCCATTGAATTTAATCTGAGATTTGTTGTCCTTTAATTTTTCCCTTAGGAGTGCCTTCTAATTGCTTTGTTAGTTTTACTTAAAGAAGTCAGAGGTAACCTGATGTCTCCATTGCTTCAGGACTTTTTCTCATATTGCTGACCTGTTGTTGGTAGCTGGTTTTGAGTGATTGATCCCCAGTGGGTTCTGCCCTTGGGAGGGTTCATTACACCATTTCTAAATGGACTCAGTAGAACACATAACCCTTAAAATTGAAAACCATTGAAGGTTCCTTTCAAGTCTGAAATTTTATGACTTGAATAACTAACATTCATGGAATTATTGTTAAGTGGTTAGCACGGCTAAGTACTGTGAGTCGTATGAAGTATATAAGACTTAGTGCCTACCCTCAAAGAGCTTACATTCCAGATGAACAGACAAGCCATGAAGGCAACTGAGAAAAATTAAAAGTGAAACTGCTTGATTGTAGACTTTCATCAAGTGGGAGCTCAGAGAAAGCAGAGATCAAAAGAGGCTGGAGGGTCCAGGGAAGGCTTCATGGAATAGATGATTTTGGAACTTCGCAGAAGGCTTCATAGAACTGAGATAGGTAGAGGAAAAGAGGAAAGGCAGCAGAATGAAAAAAGTGACAGAGGTAGGAATGAGAATGGTAAAAATAAGGATATTTTTAAGACACTTGTTTTGGCTAGAGCAGGGTTTCTTAGCCTTGTTTTGTGTCATGGACCCCTTTGTTGCATCCTATCCCTTTGCAGAACGTGATTTTAAAAAAATGCATACAGTAAAATTCACAGGATTACAAAAGAAAGCAAAGGTTAGTGAAAACAATGTGATCTTCCCCATCTCCCCCCTATCCAAGCTCATCGACCCACAGAGATCTCTCCATGGATCCCTTCCTTTATGAACCTCAGGTTAAGATTGTTGTTGTTCAGTTCTTTCAATTGGATCTGACTCTTTGTGACCCCAATTGGAGTTTTCTTGGCAAAGATATTGGAGTGGTTTGCCATTTCCTTCTCCAGCTCATTTTACAGATAAGGAAACTGAGGCAAACAGAGTTAAATGACTTGATTAGGGTGACATAGCTAGCAAGTGTCTAAAGTCAGATTTGAACTTAGGAAGATTAGCCTTTCTGATGCCAGACCCTGAACTCTAACCACTGTGCCACCTACTTGTCCATGGAGATGAACTTGGGGCCCTGAATTAATTCTGAAACAATGGTACATAGCTCCCCGGCCTCCTGACTCTCACCTACATACTATAGATAGTTTCCATGGGCATTTCCTCGCTATGAATTTACTCCTTGCTGAGCCTTGAATTGTTTTCCTCCCCCCCCAAAAATTATGTAAAGAGTTTGAGCAGCTTAACAAGGATGCTTAGTTATCCCTTTATTTGGAAGTAAATTAGATGGTTATAAAGTTAAATAAAACCCAGAAAGTTCCTACTGTGATTTTTTTTTATCCTTTGTCAAAATAAATAGCCTTGAAGTGAACATAAAAATGTAAATGGCATTGAATCTAATGAAACAACATGGAGCCTAATGAAGTGGAAGTACGGGAAAGCAGGACTGCTTTTATCACGTTGGAATTTTTATGTCCTTGCCTGTCTCCTAATCACTCTGTGCTAACGTCATCTGGAGAAATGCTTTAGGAAAGATTGCTAAGAGGAAACAAGAATGACTGAACACTAAATTCCCAATGAAACAGGCACCAAGAAATCTGCCGGAATCAAATGATTAGAACATAGAGCACTTGCCTAGGGATTATAGAATTTTCTTAAAGTCTCATTGGTAGCTGGTGGTGGATGGTTGGTGTGATACATTGAATGCTGGGCTTGGAATAAGGCAGATCTGGCTTTCAGTCTTATTTCTGACACAATAGCTGTGTGACTATGGTGCGGATCACATAACCTCTCTGAGCGTCCATTTCCTTATCTGTAAAATAAGGAGAAAACGCACCCAGCACACCCATTTCACAGGGTGCTTTTGAAATGAAAATGAGAATGTATGTAAAGTGCTTTGCAAACTTTAAAGTGCCGTATAAATGTCATTATTATTATTTTTAATTATTTGGCCCCATTGATAAAAAGGAGATACAATGTTCTTTTGATCTCTTAGAAACTGACCCAACTCAACTTTATTACTTCCCCCTAGCATCCAAGTCTACCCTTCTTCCCTAATTTCTATGAAAGGCGTTAATAGTCAAGCTCAACCTTAAGGGTCTATTTGACTTTTCTCACAATGTAGTGGAAAAAGCACTGAACTAAATTGGTTTTGAGGCCAAGCTTTGCAACTTACTACCTATATGACTGAGTAAATCATACCTCCTCACTGGGCCTCAGTTTCTCCATTTGTCAAATGATGGGCTTTGGTAATACAATGTATAATTTCCCTTCGGGCTCTACTCTTTTGCCATTTTGTATATTCCCCTCTCATCCTTTCCTGCTTCCTGACATCTGATGATCATGAATCTCCCAGCCTGTCGGTTCTTTATTATGTCTTGTTCAGTCATCCTTTTATTCCTATTCCCATTGCTACCATGCTAGACCATCATCTCTTCTTTCCCAATTGTCTCATCTTTCCCTCCTTCAATTGATCCTGCACACATTTTCTGATACTTAGTGAAGCACTCTTTTCAATATACTTTGCTGTCCCCACTGGATTAATCTTCCTTAAACACTGCTTTCACAATCGTGCTGAAAATTCTCCAATGGCTCCCTATTGCTCACAGAATGAAAGGCAAGAATCTAAACTCCTTCTTCAGATTCCATGCTCATTCAACTCATCAGCTCATGGCCTCTTGAGAAGTGATGAGATCTCTTTGTAGAATCAGAGTGGTAGCCATCAGCATTTCTCTCTAAAGGGGAAATAACAACTTTGCGAGTTTTTGTTTATCTTTTTTTCTTGGAGTAGGTTCCAGCAATTGGATCAAACAGCTGGAGCCAATTAAAGCAATATAAGCAGAATCCTTACTTAGTGAGACAGGCTGCTTTAATTGGTGGCATCTTCTGCTTTGTGCTTCAGGGGAGCAGTAAGGTTACTTCCTAATAAGGTTCCTTGGATGGACTTGTGTTTAAAAATGCCAAGAACTCATTGTATTTTGCTTTTATAACCCTTTTCATCAGGGCAGAGAGAGACCTTTTGAGGTGCTGTATAGTTTTTTCCTCCATGGTTGATGGTGGCAATAAGGAATGTCCAGGAAAGATGACAGGAAGTGAGCTGACACTACAATCAACCTGGATTGGCAGCATGAAGAAAAGAGAAGCTTGATGATTCCTTGTCCTCATTAGCAAGGTGAGAAAAAGTTGGAAATGATAGAAAATAGAATCTCAGAAACTGAATCACAGAATTTCATAATTAGAAGCCATCTAGTCCAACCCACACCTACATAAGAATCCCTTCTACACCACACCTAAAAAGTCACCATCCAACATCTGTTTTCAAGATCTCCAAGGAAAGGGAATCTGCTACCTCCTGAAGTATCCCTTACGTGGAACCTCAGTTTATATCTTTTCAACTTTCATTGTTCCTGATTCTGGCCTAAGGGGTCAAGCAGAGTAGGTTTGATACGTATTCCATATGACAGCCTTCAAATACTTGATGACTGCTAATCATGTCTTCTATTCTCCAAACAAAACATCCCCAGTTTTTTCAACTGATCCTCATGAATCATGATCTTGCTACCTTTCTCCATCCAGGTCATTCTCCAATTTAGCAATGTCATTCTTAAAATATGGTGCTGAGAAAAACCCCTACAATACTTAAATGTAGTCTGACCATGACAGAATACAGTGGGACTATTACCTCCCTAGTCTTGTATACTGTGTTTTCTCCAAAGTGACCTAAGAGATTGTTTTTTAAAAAAATTTCTACTATAGGAATCAACATTTATTTCTATTATAGTGCATCCGATCAGTTTTGGTACCATGTTCTAGCCTGTCAAGGTCTTTTTAGTTCTAGACACTGTCATTTAGCACATAAACCATGCCCTGAACTTCATGCCATCTACACATTTTATAAGCATCCCTTTCCCCCTTGATAGCAATGTTAAACAGTCCAGGACCTAACATAGGTCCCAGTTGACATTGAACCATTAATGACTACTCTTTAGGTCTAGACATTCAGTAAATACTGAATTCACATAACCATACTGTCCTAGTTCCTTCTTCTAGCTAAGAATAGTATGAGAGAATTTATCAAATGCATCTAGGTAAACCATTCCTACAGAATTTCTCCAATATACCGGTTAAGGAATCCTGTCAATAAAAGGAAATAAAATTATATTGGCACGACATGTTCATAGCGAAATTATGCTGGCTCCTTAGTGATCCCTGCTTCTTCTTCTGGTTCTTCACCTACCATCACTGTAATAATTAATTCCAGATCTTTCCGCAGGATTTGAAGACAAGCTTGTTGGGTTACAGTTTGCACATTTTGCTCCCACTCTGTCTCTCTCTGTGAATTGGCTCATTTGTACTTCTCCCAATCTGTGGCGCCTTTCCAGTTCTCCATAATCTTTAAGTAATGACTGACAATGGCTAAGGAATCTCATCTGACATTTCTTTCACTGAGATGTAGTTTGGGCCTAGTGACTCAAATTCATCAGGAATATCTAGGGGAACACTTATGGTCCTCTTATTCATCTTGGGTTTCTTCTCCCTATTAGTCATTTTTATTTTGTCTTTACATTCTAAAAGACATTTGCATTGGTGGAGAAAACAGGAAATTATGAATTAGGTGGTTCTGCCTTCTCGCCATTCTCATTTATCATCATCAGCCTCCATTCCAGAAAGCAGCTCTCTTCCTTCTCTGGATCTCTGATTTTCCCATAGCTCAAAATCCATACTAGCTCACATTTTTTCTCACAGCTTAGGGCTTAGAGACGTGATTGCCATCCCTTTGATCCCACTGTTAATAAATGTTGGAGCTAGGTCTCAGATCCAGCCTTCTTATTCCAAATTCAATGCCTCTTTCGCTACTCTATGATCTTCTTTGCTGATTGGATCTAGATTCTAGCCATTCCCTTTTAGGTTTCAAACTTTTACTTGCTCTGCTTTTTAAAGCCTCCTTTGGAAAAGTAACAATAATGGTGTATATTTATATAGCACTTGAAGGTTCCAAAGCACTTTAAATACATCAACAAATTTGTTTTTCACAACAAACTTATTAGATAGTTGAAAGTCCAAGTGCTATCACTCCTGTTGTACAGATGAAGACACTGAGATCAAAGAGGTCTATGACCAAATTTACGCAGCTAGTGACAGACTGTGATTGGGGTCAAAATTTTCTGGCTATAAATCAAGTATGCCAGATAGCTCTTCATCTGTTTGTTCCTATGCTAATTTTTTCAATTAACAAATGTTTATTTTCTTTCTCTTCTTCCCCTTCTCCTATTAAGAAAGGAATAAAGAAAAACAAAACCCGTGTAAAAAGAGACATAGTGAAGGGAGAGAAATTCCCACACTGGCCATGTCCTACATCTCCTTTTGCATCTCTAGTCTATTACTTCTGTCAGGAAGTGGGTAGAATTCTTCCTCATTGTTCTTCCAGAGTAATGGTGGACTGTGTGAAGTCACTAAAAGAATGCTGGAAGTAGGTCTTTAATTCAATACATGATATGATCCATGGTTTAAAGTTAATCTGGTTTCTGGTCCTAACTCAGTTGGTAACTTAATGCTTAATTGTGGGAAAATCAATTCCCTTTCTCGTTTATAAAATGGGGAGAGAAATTTCTCTCATACACAAGTAAGGGTAAAATGAGGTAGCAAGTATATATACTGCAAAATATACAGTGCTGTAAAACTCTAAATACCATGTCTATGAATCTGGGTAATTATATGCTGATAAATTTCCATGAGGAAACAAATTTATTTGTCTTGCTTTGATTCTTGAAGCTTGTCCTGATTTATGATTTTACCTTCATTCTTGATATTTTTAAAATGGCTTTTAGGCATAACTTTCATGCATGTAGAGGCAGATAAATGTCTATTGCAATAGTAGCCAAAGTATATAGTAAAATTCAAGTGTGCAATTAAAGCCACAGTTGAGATGGAAGTCTAATTGTTAGCAGAGAGCAGGAACCCTGGTGAGCTTGACCCTAGGCTCTAAGACCCAGGCTCCACTGGTCTCTGGCATCTCCATTTTTCATTGCATCATTTTTAGACAAGGGTAAGGGTTCTTAACATTTTTTTTTGTCATGGATCCCTTTAGCAGTCTGCTGAAGCCTATGGTCTTCTTCTGAGAGTAATAGTTTTTTGTTTGTTTGTTTTACATTGTAACTAAAGGAAATGCCAAATTTCATTTAGAAGTGAGTGTAAATATAAAGATATATATATATATATATATATATATATATATATATATATATATATATTTTTTTTTTTTTTTTTTTACCATCTAATTCATTCCCTCCTTCTATCCCCAAATCCCTAGCAATCGGGGATAGATAGTAACAAAACTAAGTTGGTTTAGCCTGGGGTGGATACCTGGCAAAAGTTAGAAGTTAAGGTTCTGCCAATCAGTAGGGGGTTGAAGTGGACCAAGATACACTGTGGTACAGTGGAAAGAGTGCTTGATTTGGTAGCAGAGGATCTGATTCTTCTACTTAATAGCTGTGACCTTGAGTAAGTTGCTAGACTTCTCTGGGCCCCCGTTTATTCATCTGGAAAATGAGTGTATAACAGGGTTTATAATGGAATCTTGTTTTGTTCCCACAAAAATTATTGGAAGATAATCAATAGCTGTGTGGAAGCTCTTGCTTATCTTACTTTACTAAACCCTAGTCTTCCTGGAACTATGACAAGGGCCAGAGGGAACTAGAAAGGTAGGGGTGTGGCACAAAGCTCTGACCTTAGAAGAGAAGAGGGCAGGTCCTGGTCAGATCTCTAGTATCCTCACTACCACACCTCTGTAATCTGCATATTATCTGCATATATTAAGGGAATGTAGAATATATAGAAGGAAATAAAGTGAAGAGTTTGAGGAATCTGATTAACCTTTGAGAAATTTGACTTTCTCTATATAGAGGGAATGTAGAATATATATATATATGCAGAGAGAGAGAGAAAAAGAGAGAGAGAGAGAGAAACATAGTAAGGAATTTGAGGAATTTAACTAGCCCTAAGTATACCAGGAAGGAAAGAACTTGTAGTCCATCACTCCTGCTTAGGTATGAGCTTGGGTGTATTCCTAGTGAGTACCACACCTGGTTCCTTGTTGGAAGCAAAAATAAACACTTTTCTTTGCATATTCTGTTTTTGAGTTCTTTCAGTGAGAAGGGTTTTATCATTTTAAAGGTTACATCATATGGATCTTCACGGTCCCTAAAAAAAGGGAAGCAGTGGGTAGTGGAAGCTTGTCCCAGGCTAATTTCCTGACCCTACCTGGGAAGTCCTGTGATACCCACAGCTGTGTGGGCCTTCCTAAGGGCCCCCAGGGAAGCAGTGGACAGAAGAATCTCTGGCATCACTCCCTGACCTTACCTGGGAAGTCCTGTGATACCCAGAGCTGTGTGGGCCTTCCGAAGGGCCCCCAGGGAAGCAGTGAGCAGCAGAAGCTTTGGGCTCACTCCCTGACCCTACCTGGGAGGTCCTGTGAATTCCAAAAGCATGTTTCTCACAAGGGGTTTGGAGTTCCTTCTGTGACCCCATGTTCCTAGTTCTGGAACTAGTAAATGAGAGCAAGTGGCAAGAGTGCCCTAGTCATATATGATCAGAAGAAAGTCAAAGGTTAGGGAGTCTATGTTATCTATGGTCAGAAATGAATCAAAGGGTCCAGAGGCCTGAGAGTTAGCCAAATTAAGATGGAGTAACTAGGTTTCAAAGACCCAGGGTGATAAGGAGGTCAACATCATAGGATCAAAGATTGAGAACTGGAGCAAACATTAGAAGCCATGTTACCTAAATCTCTCATTTTATGAATGGGGAAACTGAAACCCAGAGAGAATAAATGATCTGTCCAAGTTTCTACAGGTCACAGACCTCGGATTTGAACCTGGGGACTTTCATTCCAAATCCAGTATTCCTTCCATTAGAATGATGGTCTAGTGGAAAAAATTGTGGATTTAGAGCTACTGGAACCGGGTTGGGCTCAAGCTCTGTCACTTACAACCTGTGTGACCTTGGACAAATGTCTTTCTTTCTCTGGGTCCCAGTTTCCTCATCTGCGAAGCAAGAAGAATGGACTAGATGATCCTATCATTTTATGGCACTTGAATGATCAAGCAACCAATCATCAGATACTTACTGGGGGGGATTCTCTTTGAAATGCACTTGTACTTAGGGGACAAGTGCTCTTTGGGGACACAGCTAGGGAAGATGAAATTTCTGACTTTTGTTTAAAGGCAAGTTGGAGAGAAGAGGGATAGGCAGGGAGCAATGAGAGAACAATGATGGTGGCATTTAATTAAGTGCTAAGTCAAGGAAAAAGGAGAAGAGAGAAGATAAAAAGAAGGCAAAAAAGGGAACAAAGAGAGAGAAAAAATGTTTTTAGCCTTTAAGAGCCCATGTAAGACAATCACGCTGCAGGAAAAGTGAGAATTCATGGTAGAGTGAAAATGACAACCAGAAGGAGAACCAGCAATTGATTTCCTTCTCTTTCAAACTCAGTGGCTGATTCTGAGCTCCCCATTTCCCCCTTTCCTTGTTCTCCCTCACCATTCACTAATTCTTTCTAATATCCTATCAGAGACATGTAGAATCAAAATAAACCAGGAGACATTCACCGCAGGAAATTCAAGGAATAAGGACCACAAATACTTTTGGACATTACCAAGTTCTGGGAACTTGGCATTGCAAACATTGCTAATATTACTGAGTTCTGGGAAATTGCCAGATAGTCTCAGCACAGAATAGTTTTCTGGAGGGAGTGAAGCAAGAAAGAAAGGAAAGAAAGTAAGAATCTAGGAAAAATTACAGTTACCAGTTACCCAGAAATTGCTTACTCTGTTAGCAATTTTTCTTCACTACTTGCCCAGGCATTTTCTTGTCTCCTCTAACAGGGCCTTGGGATCCTGGTGAGACAGTGAACTTGTTTCCAAAGGAGAAAGATAGAAATCTGTTTTGAGCCAATTATGTTGATCTATGTAAGGTTATGCTAATTGGCACCTGGTCATCTCTGGAGAAAACTAACATCAAAGGTCCTGGAGAGATAGTTTGATTGAGTAGAAAATTCATAAAGGCTCCTCCTGAATCTGACACTAACCTATTTTATGATGTTGAATGAGTTGTTTATCTTCCCAAGTCTCAGTTTCCCTATCAATCAGTAGTTGTGCAATGAACTATAATATGGCAGCAAGAACATTGCAATGATAACATCCATCTTGACCTGCATCCTCTTCTTCTTGTTGTCTCTTCTCCCTAGGTTTTCATGACACTGTTGTCTCCTGGTTCTCTGAATGCTCCTCCATGCTTTGCTTCGCTGGATCTTTGTTCACATCTCGACCAATTATTCCCCATTACTGTCAATGTTATCCTCCCAGTCACCCAGGCTTACAACCTTGATGTTATCCTTGACTCCTCCCTCTTACCCCCATGTCCAATCAGGGGTCAAGTCCTGTTATTTCCACTGTGTATGCCCCCTTATCTCTTCTGACATTTCAACTATTGCAGGTCTAGATATCACCTCACACCTAGATTACTGCAATAGCTTATAGATTGGTCTCTCTGTCTTAAGTCAATACCCACTCCAGTCCATCTTTCACACAGCTGTCAGACTGATCTTTCTAAACGATAAGTCTGACCATATTACTCCCCATTCAATCAACTCCAGTGATTCTCTATTGCTTCCGGGAGGAAAATATAAAACTCTGTGTTTGGCTTTCAAAATCCTTTGTAACATGGCCCCTATTACCTTTCCAATATTCTTTTTTGTTTTGTTTTTCTTTGGAGGGGGGAAGGCAGAGCAATTAGGGTTAAATGACTTGCCCAAGGTCACACAGCTAGTAAGTGTGTCAAGTTCTGAGGCTGGATTTGAACTCAGGTCCTCCTGACTCCAGGGCTGGTGCTTTATTCACTGGACCACCTAGCTGCCCCCTTTTCCAATATTCTTACACCTTATTCTAGGGGGCATCTCCAGTCGACCTGATCTATATCTTGCCACTGGACCCAGATAGCTCCAGAGGAGAAAGTGAAGCTGGTGACCTTGTACAGTTCTCCCTTACTTAAATCCAATTCACTTACAAGTAATGGCATCATCTTCCTGATGTCATGATCCTCTTCAGGAACAAAGGACAAAAAACTTGTTAAGTAGTCTAAGCTGCCCCACTGGGGACCCAACTGGTCAGTTCCAGTTGGGCAACTCAGCTCCTTCTTTCCTTCCTTCCTTCCTTCCTTCCTTCCTTCCTTCCTTCCTTCCTTCCTTCCTTCCTTCCTTCCTTCCTTCTTTCCTTCCTTCCTGCCTTCCTCCTTCTTTCCCTCCCTCCCTCCCCCATTAGATTGTCTTTTGCCTTTTTTTGTACCCCCAGGGCTAGCCACAATGCCTGGCATATAGTAGGTGCTTAATTACACACCTTCCCTCACAATAATGTTTTGAGACATGTAGTACAAGCATTATAATCCCCATTTTATAAATGAAGAAGTGGAGGTTCACAGAATCAAGTGGTTTACTCAAGGTCCCAGAACTGGTGACAGAATTTGAATCTTCTGAGTTAATAATTGATTTTTCTGCAATATCATGTTGCCTCCCAAATGATGCTCAGATAATAAGACAAGCCCTGAATAGTTATGAATGCAAAAAAGATAGTTTATTGTCTTTCATATTTGATGTTCAGCCAGTCAGATCAACAAAGCATCTGTGCTTTGTGCAAGGCAATGTAAGCTGATCCTACTGACTGAAGGCCAGTAGGGTATACCCTCCTAGTTCTTTCTCCTTAAATAAAGATGAATTTAGCCAGTCCATCCATATCCTCTTATTCTTTGTTACATATATTTAGCATGTTGTAAGGGGTGGATACTAAACCTGCATTCAGGAGACCCCAGTTTGAATCTAGGCTCTGAAACTTACAAACTCTGTGACCCTGAGAAAATGATTTAGCTCCCCTGAGTCTCAGTTTCCTTACTTGTAAAATAATAATTATACCTCTATCCCAGGGTATTTTGTGAGGAAAATGCTTTGTAAGCTTAAGAACACTATGAGAAGAGCTGAGTTGGGTTTAGTGGAGAGAAGCTTCATCTCTGTCTACACCTTGGTTATTTAAACCTGAGCAAATCAATTAACTTGTTGGTACCTCATGACTCTTTCAGTCTTTAAGAGGCTAAAAAAGTTTTTTGAAGGCATTGATAAGAGAAGTTCCCTCACCGAAAACTCTCTATATTGATAAAACCACAACTCCAATCTCCCCTCCCCGCAAATCTGACTTTTACATAGTGCTTTTGAGGATTGTGATGGTCTTTACATATGTCATCTAATTTGGAGCCCATGACACCCTTGTGAAGCAGCTACTATAGGTGTTATTCTCCATTTTATGAATGAAGAGACTGAGGCTCACAGATGTTGAATCCTGCCCCTCCTCACACAACTAGTAAGTGCATAGGGCTATAGAGTTGGAAGGGATCTTAGACAAGATCTAATCCAACCACCTCATTTTATATTTGTGGAAACTGAGTCTGAGAGAGTGTAAGTAATTTGTCCAAGGTCACATACGTATGTCAGGACTAGGATATGAACCCAAGTCCCCTGCCTCCAAATCAATGGAAAAATCCATTACACCATTGCTGGCTACTCTTCTCAACCCAGATTTCTCTTGATTCCAAATCCTTTGTTGTTTTTTCCTAACCACATCATGCTGCCTCTCAATATAGAGAGAAGTATAATGAAATGTAGGTGAGTACTTAAATATGAGTGATTAGGAAAGCTGCCTGATATTGGCAGTACAGTCTATGTTTGTAAATAACAGGAGCTGACTGGTCCATACACAGGGTCACATTGAAGACTTTGGATTCATTAACACTGTGCTTGAACCAGCCACAGCCTGACATGGCATCATTGGCTCTAAATGACCAAAGGAAAGTGCATATTTGAAGCAATTATCTGGATAATTCAGGCTATTATCTGGATAATTTCCTTCTGTTATGGGGAAAATGACTTATTTGGTCCAAATTTACTGGAATGATTGTCCACATTGATTGAGTGCTCCAAATAATTGCTCATCTCTTGCCTTCACTTAGTCTAGGCAGACACAGCTTTGCATTAAAAAAAGGAAAAATGGAAAAAAATTATCATTCAGCTGCAATTTCTCATTTGGCAGGCATCCATCCAGCTATTTTCTTATGATATGACAAAATACAATCTCTCATTTAATTCTGCTCTTAATCCTGCCCCTGGGCAATACTGAACTGAACCAGACTCCAGCTCAATTATTATCTTGGTGAAGAATTCACACCTACAGCTCTTCCTATGGATTGCTCTTATGGTCACAATGGACTTAGAGAATGATAGTTATCAGAAAAAGTCTACTTGCTAAGCCAAAGTCAGGCTCTATGCTCTTTGCTAAACTGTGTGTGACTATGCTTAGTTTTTTGAACAAACTCCCAGGCATTACCAATTTATTCAATCAACAAATAATTATGGAATCTTCCCCACTAGAATGTGAGCTCATTGCAAGTAAGGACTGTTTCATTGTTTTCATTCATTTGTATCCCCAACTCCAGCACAATGCTTGGCACACAATAGACATTTAATAAAACCATGTTGGTTGATTGATGCAAAAGCCAATGACAGGCACAGACACTAAGTGTTACAGAAATTCATGAAGAGAATTTCCAGCTGGCATAATTAGGGAAAACTTCATGGAGGAGATGGGAATGTAATATGGGCAGGGTTTGATATATGGACAGGAGTTAGAAAAGGCAGAGATGAAATTAAGGAAGGCTTTCTATGCAGGGCTAACAGTGTGAAAAAAGGCAGGAAAAAACTTGGATGTGCTCTATAAATACTTCTTAAATTGAATTGAATTAAGGATCATGTGGAGTGCTGGAAAAGCCAGACAAGAGTCAGACCAGAGCTTGTCTATCTTTCTAGATATTTTTTAAACCTTAAAAAGGAAGTTCACTTTGAAGATCTAGCAAGAATAGGAAGACAAACTTTTCCTTCCAACACTCTGGGGAGAACATTCTCTTACCACTTCTGTCTCTGGGGAGAGTGGGTTCAGAGAGAAGATGGTTTTAATGTAGCATTGGTCCCACCAAGTCCACAGCATTACTACCAGGTAAGTCATGCTCTCAAGTGCTATTGGGCTGGGTCCTGAAGGTTGCTCTTCTGGGCATTGGTACTGGACTGGCTGCAAAATTTGCCATGAACTCTACTCTTAGTCTCCTAACAGCTTGCTCTCTTTCCTTGTTCTTCAAAAATATAAGGTTGTAGTTTCTAAATTAATGTTATTCACTTTTTAGTTTGCTGAACCTTCTCATCCAAGCTGTACCATCCCAGCAACCCATTGGCTCTGTTCTCTGAGTAGCATGCTGGGCTGTCTCCAAGATGTGTGTGGCATCAGGAACTCTTTTCTTTTTAATTCCAGTGTCCTCTTGAATTTGGAGTTACTCAAAAGGTAACTCCAAAAATTAGTACTGCTCAGAAAATTTGCCTTCACTGGTTAAAGAGCTAAATTCTGGGATCAAGTGGTCTAGGGTAGAAGTTTCAAACTCAAAAAGGGCCACTAAATCGTGCATAATAAGCCCTGCTGGCTGCTTCTTAATTTAGAAAGCCTTATATTAATGTTATCTATGTTTTATTAGAGGCATCTAGGTGGCACAGAGAACACGGGACCTGGAGTCATGAAGGCTTGAGTTTAAATATGGGTTCAGACACTTACTAGCTGTGTGACCCTAAGCAAGTCACTTAACCCTGTTTGCCCCAGTTTCCTAAACTATAAAATGAGCTAGGGAAGGGAATGGACAATCACTCCAGTATCTTTGCCAAGAAAACCACAAATGGGGTCATGAAGAAATAGACCATGACCGAAGAACCACAACAAAATATTTTATTGTATTTTTGTTTATTTTGTTAAGTATTTTCCTATTATATTTTAATCTGGTTCTGGTGGCACTCAGGAGTGTTGTGAGCAACCTGCATATGCATTTGAGGGTTATATGTTTGATGCCTCTGGTCTGGAGAATTCAAAATCTCTCTTCCTCTCAAATGGGAGGTTAGGATTTAAGAACAGGGTCTTCTCAGGCTCTTTATAAGTGCAATGTTGTGTAGCTCTTCTACAAGTGTATTATTGCTTTTGGGGATGGAGAAATCCTTCCCCTGCCTCCTCTACCCAAGGAAGAAGAGCTAAGGCATCCTAGAGAGTCATCTTCCTAGAATAATGCTGAACTTTGTATTTGGTAGAGAAGTCACTGATGGAGAGAGCTTGCTATCTACAACAAGGTAATATTTCCATGTTGCAGTATACCTGTAAAGACTGTTGCTTGACTTTGTAGCTATGCCCTTATTGTGGAATTAGTCATATGCCAGAATCTTTTCTCCACTAAAAGTATAGATTAGAAATCAGGATGCTGGGGCAAGGAGTCTGAATGGCACACAAGTAGGCCAGTTGCAGTAAGGGTGGTGGCAGAGGCTTGTAGTCCCAGTTCCTAGGGAGGCTGGGCTGGAAGATTGCTTGAGTTTGGGAATTCTGAGCTGCAGTAAGCCTAAAGCTTCTTGGCAGTTCACATTGTTGGGCACCTCAACCCCCAGGATCAGATGGCAAGAGTTTGCCTAAGGAAGAGTGAAGCAGTTCAGGTTGGAAAAGCAGAGCAGGTGCCAATTTATGTTTGGATCAAACCCATAAACAACTATGGCACTTCTAGCCTGGGAGAGATAGGGCGATCTAGGGCCCCATAAATAGATAAGTAGTAATTAAGGAAATAAATAAATAGATAAAAATCAACAAGCATATAGACAAATAGTTAAATAAATTAAGGAAAAAATGTGTAAATTTCTATGAGGAGCTGGGTATTCACAAACTGCTAAATGAGTAGAAGCTTATTCCTGAACGCTTTCTCCCAAGCTTCCCTAATAGCACAACTCTGAGGGCATATTTTCCCCAGGCTATATAGACCATCCCCTTTTGCAAGGAAGAAAATCTCTGATAAACTCACTTAGGTGAAGAATTTGTAGGGACTAAAGTGCTGGGTTTGAGGGGAGAGAAGGATTTATTTTTAAAGAGTAAGTTGATCAGGCACATTGATTAATCCTAAGGAATAATCCTCTTCAATATTCTCATCCCCCAATGGAACTGTGATCTCATCCATGTCAGCATCCATTCTGATAATTCATATCTAAACCCATCCATGCCTGCCCATCCTGTGCTACTCTCATCCATGACCTCTCATAAATTCATCATGGAAGAGTAGAGTTAACTAACATGTGCTAGTGGCAGAGGGAGGGTGGGGCTCCAGCTTTTCATGACATTACATGGAAACTAGTGGAGCACATTGACTAATCATCAGTTATCCTTTAGTATCACTATCCAACTAGCCCATTACTTCTTCCTCCCTCCCTCCCTCCCTCCCTTCCTTTTTTCCTTCCTTCCTTCCTTCCTTCCTTCCTTCCTTCCTTCCTTCCTTCCTTCCATCTTTCTTCCTTTCCTTCCTTCCCTTCCTCCTCCGTCTCCTTTCTTCTTCCTCCTCCTTTCTTTCTTCTTCTTTGCCATCCTTTAGATGCTTCTCCTACATAATTCTTTCTTTGCAATATATCTTCATAATGATTCATTCTCTATTAAATTCCTAAAATTTGAGGCATTATGGCAGGTGGGTGGAGTACATGTTTTTGGACAGATGACACCTCACTAGCTCCACTCCAGTCACAGTATATGTGACAGCTATATTAGTTGGAGGCGCATGGGGAGGTGTCTCTAGGCTCCACCTGCCTAACTGGAGGGGGTGATTGGAAGTCAGGCCAAACCATTCATCATTTGGACTTTTTACCAATCTCTTCACTTCTCTCTAATTAATCTTCTAAACCCACTGGGGTCACCAGCCTCACTAACCCAGTGGAGAAAAATGCTTGCACACTCTGCTAGGTGAATTCTAATTGTCCAGGAAAAACTCAATGAATCCTGAATCTCAGCTTAGAGTTGTAGGCTCAAACATGAGCAGGATAAGCACATTAAACTTAACGAAATGTGATGCTGATGTCTCAGGCTCTGTCCTTTATGGAGAGACAAACATTCTGAGAGGAGCGAGTTAACACAGACACATACAGAGTAGAGCTGCAACAAGGGACCAAACAACAAAAACAGGCAGACGTACCATATGGTGCCTTTGACAAAAGTGAAAGACAGACACCATCTCACATTTATATTTAAAAATTTTATAAGTTTGACTATTTTGGTGAGTTTCTGTCTACTCCTTCCTCTTGTTGTAGGTTTTTTTCTAAAGACTGGAAAAAAGAGAAGGGAATGGGATAGAGGAGAGTGGAGAAGTTTGGAATCATAATGCAAAAAAAAAAATGTGCTGGCCTTTGTACATGAAGATAATACTACTGATCCATGACAAACTTTGGATTATGTCTCTAGTGATGGAGCACACTGCAGAGCAGGTACTTAATGATGTTTGTTCTCTTCCCCCAATCTTGACCCAGGTATGAGGCCCCTGCTAAGCAATCAGTTGATAGGAGGTATACAAGATCTACCCAGGAGTATTCAAGATCTTCTCTCCTAACTCTTCTAGGACTTCTGAGACCAATGAAACTCCTAGCTCTTGGGGCCCCTCGAATCACTGAGTGGGTCATACCTAGTGGGGAACAGAGAAGCTGCACTCACTATGTATTTTGTGTTATTTTACAGTTGTGTCCTCTGGACTTCAGTAAAGCAACTGCTTTCTTAATAGTTCATTGTCCCAGATCTGATCATTTTCTGAAACATGAAATTAGGATGTGAGACTAGAGGAAGCTTAAGGATGAGGAGCCTTTATCTCTCTATTCCACTAACCATCTAGAAAGAATTCCCCCTTTCTCCCAAAATTCCCTGCCCTCATACCCTTTCTATGCATTTAACACTCTACCTTTGTACTATTTTTATGTATGTTAATGTTGTAGGGAGATATTTTATTCCCCTACCAGATTAAAGGGACAATAACTTATTTTAATTTTTATGCCTCCCTCCCAGCCAGTGCTTGCATAGTACTCTATACTTAGTAGAAATTTAATAAATGTCTATAGAATTGAATTGAAGGGTTTAGTCTGTAGCCTGGTAACAGAGTGATATTAACCATCTTGTTTAAAAAATCAACTTGTTTAAAAATAAAATAGATTACAGATCTGGAAATTTGAGATGGCTATGGAAAGACTTAATCCCTGATATTCTTTTGTTATCTAATACCTTTCAAAATACTTTGCTATATCATCTGATCTTTGTGTAGCCCTGCAAGGCAGTTGGCACAGATCCATGTCATTATTCCCATTTCATGGATAAGGAAAGTGAGACCTTCAGAAATTAACTGTCATTAATAAAAGAAAATTGGAGCTATTATAGCCATGTCTGGGTTGCCCTAGGCCAAAGAGACTGGTGACTTCTGAAACACAGCTGTTAAACTAGGAATTAATTATTGATCAAGCCTTGAAGTTTCACAATCAATCAGTTGGTCAATTAGTGAACATTTATTAAATGCCTACTGTGTTCCAGGAAACAAAAAAAGAGGTAAAAGACAATCCCTCTCTCAAGGAGTTTACAATCCAATTGGAGAAACAACATGCAAACAAATGTATACAAAGTAAGCTATATAGAGGATAGGTAGGTAATAGCCAACAGAGAGAAGGCATTGGGAATAAGAGAGGGTGGGGAAGGCTTCTGTAGAGGGTGGGATATTAGCTGGGACTTAAAGGAAAGCAGGACAATCAGTAGTTGGAGCAGAGGATGGAGGGCATTCCAGACATGGGTGACAGAGCCAAGAGATCTTGATCATGGAACAGTCAGGAGGTCAGTGTTATCAGTAAATGTTGGGGAGTAACATGTAAGAAGACTGGAATGGTAGAAGGGCTTTGAATGCCAAACAGAGCATTTTGAATTCGCTCCTGGAGGTGATTGGAAGTCACTGAACAGTGAGGGGAGGGAAGAGAGACACGATCAAACCTGCATTCTAGGAAAATTGAATGGAAGTTAGATTAGAGTGAGGAGAGACTTGGGGAAGGCAGACTCATCAGCAGGCTATTGCAACAATCCAGGTGTGAGATGACCTATCAGAGGAGAGAAGAGGGCATATTCCTGAGATGTTTTGAAGTGAAATCAACAGGCCTTGGCAACAGCTTGGATATGGGGCAGAGATGTGAGAGATAGTGAGGAATTCAGGAAGATCCCTTGGTTGCGAGCCTTAAGATACTGGGAGGATGGTGTTGCTCTTTACAGTAATAGGGAATGTAAGAGGAAGGGAAGAGTTTAGGGAGAAAGATAACGAATTCAATTTTGGGCATATTGAGTATGTCTACTGGACATCTAGTTCCAGATGTCTGAAAGGCAGATAGGTATGCAAGATTGGAGGTCAGGAGAGAGATTGGGGTAGGGATGGTAGATTTTAAAATAATTGGCATAGAGATAATAATTAAATCCATGGAAGCTGATGAGATCATCAAGTGAAATAACTTAGAGGGGGAAGAGAAGAGGAGCCAGGACAGAATCATGAGGGACACCTATGGTTAGAAGGTATGATCTAGAGGAAGATCCAACAAAAGAGATAGAGAGGGAGTGTTTGGATGAGTAGGAGGAAAACCAGAAGAGAGTTGTGTCTTAAGTGAGAAAAGCTTATCAAGGAGGAAAGAGTGATCAACAGTGTCAAAGGCTGCAGAGAGGTCAAGGAAAATGAGGATCAAGAAAACGCCATTGGATTTGGCAAGTCCCAGGCACTGCCATGGTCATGAGGGCCATAGAAAAACCTGACTTTCTCTGGGAATGACTGTGTAGCTGCAGCTATCACTGAGAGCCCCTCCAAGCAGCTGATGCTCTACTTGGCTGCTTCCTAGCTTTGGTAGGGAGTCATTGGCAAAACAGTGGCTCTGAGCAAGAAAGCATTGATGAGCTATTTTAAGATCCTCCTTGCAATCAAACCTTTAAGTTTTGAACTTTCCTTAACTCTAGTGACTTCCTTCCCAGACACATGTAGCCTTGGTCACACCTTAGACCTCATCATCTTTCGGAATTGTACCACTTTCAAGAATTAAAATGTGAAATTCTACTCTTTTATCCTAAGCTCCTGTTCTTCTACATTTCATACAATCACATGGCAATCCCACTCCTCATCCTTACTATGAACTTTGGTCCTTTGACCCATGACTATTTTTCTAGTTTTCTTCAAACTCCATTGTTCATCAGTTTACTGTCATTGTCCCGCCCCACACCATGACATTTAGCCACTCTTTACCTTCCAATTTCTCCACTGAATGCAATGAAATCAAGCTGATTCCATGCACTATCAATCTATGGTACATAATGAGCTGGTTCCTTGATACTTTTTAGCTTTCTTTCTACTCCACTCTTTTGTGTTGTGCAATTGTTTTTCAGTTGTGTATGACTTTCCATGACCCCTTTTGGGATTTTTTTGGCAAAGATACTGGAGTGGCTTGCCATTTCCTTCTCTAGCTCATTTTATAAGTGAGGAAACTGAGGCAAACAGGGTTAAGTGACTTGCCCAGGGTCACTCAGCTAGTAAGTGTCTGAAGTTAGATTTGAACCCAGGTCTTCCCGAGTCCTCTAGCCACTCTTTTCACTGCCCCACCTAGTTGCCCTGACTCTTCACTTATTGGCACTTTGTCTTATTTCTCATAGCAACATCTTATTATCTTCAATCTTATTGTCATCAGTTCTATCAATCCATCCGTCAACATTAAATAGCAGACACAATGCTAGGCACTGAGAATAACACAAAGACAAAAATGAATCAATTCATGCCCTCAAGGAACTCACATACCATTGGTGGAGACATGTTTACAAATCCATGTGTGCACACGTGAGTGTACACCAACTTCACATAAGATCATTTGGAAAGAAAGCATAATGTGTAAAAAGTAGCATGTAATCTGAGTCTTGAAGGAAGACAAGGCTTCTCTGAAGTGGAAATGAGCAAGGGGAGCATTCCAGATATAGGCGCAGCCTTGTAAAATGAAAGCTAACTTTTCTATAGCAGCTACCAAATTCCAGGCACCCTGCTAAGTGTTTTAAAAATATTATCTCATTTGAGACTCACAATAACCTTGGGAAATAGTGCTATTTTTATCGTCATTTTACAGATGAGGAAACTGACTGAGCCAGAGAGAAGTTAAGTGACTTGCCCAGGTTCACACAGCTGGGAAATGTCTGAGGTATAATTTGAACTCAGGTCTTCCTTACTCTAGATCTAGCTACCAAAATGAATTTCTTTTCCCTTAAGGTCACCAAGATGACTTTTTTTTTTTCCTTAGGTTCACATAAGTAGTAAGGGGGCAGAGATAGTGATTCAAACTCAGGTTCTTTGACTCAACATGTACTACTTTTTTCATTGCTATTTGCTTTATGGGTGTTAATGGAGTAGAATTAGGACTAGAATTAATACCTTTTGACTTTAAATCCACACATTTTGATATAGGCCACACTACTCAGAACAGCATACCAAAACTAAAATCTTTAATAAAAAAGCCCATGTTTTTATTTTTCATCTTCCCCTCTGCAACAAAGTGTAAACATGATAAAGTGCATTGGGAAACTGAGGAGCAAATTCAGAGTCTCTGGTTACAGCCTTGCCTTGAAGGAGAATAGCCACAAATTAAGAAACCATTCTATGTAGATTAAAGACAGAAGAAATTGTCCCCAAAGTTTATACCATAAAACAAGGCAAATCTCAAAAATTAAGTTGACACATATATAGAATGGAGCAGTTTTTTCTTAATTAAACTGACAAACATCCCCAGTTCCATATAAATCAAAGAAAAATCACAATCCTGCAGCATTTAAGGGGGGGGAATATTAAGAGTGGCTGGGAGGAAAGTGTAAACAATATAATGAAATCATCCAAGCTTTGCTGACGTGTGGACCTTGAGGTAGGAAAAGCACTGGACATGCTTAGGTCTGTGGTCTGTCCTAGGGGGAGGAAGGGTCCATCCACAGATCTGAGCCTCTTCCTCAGGGGTGTGGGGGAATGTACGCTGCATGAGCAATCAAGGCACAGAGCTGCCTGTTGGGCCTCAAGCCACATGATTTTCCCAGTTACATGATCCCGGCCAATATAAGTTAACTTCTCTGTAATTTAGTGGCCTTTCAGGTAAAATAATACAATTGGACGAGATAATTTTCAAAGCTTCTTCCAACTCTATACCATTCTAGGCTATGAGGCAGCTAGATGGGGGTAGTAAAAAGGATGTTAGAGTCAAGAAGGCTTGAGTTTGAATTCTGCCCCAGACACTTACAGGTTGTGTGACACTGGGCAAGTCCCTTAACCTCTTTTAGACTTGATTTCTTTATTCTGTAATAATAACTAGCATTTACATAGCACTTGAAGATTTACATAGGGTTTGGGGCTGTCTTTTGCCTCTTTTTGTAACCCCAATGCTCAGTACAGTACATGGCACATAGTAGGTATTTAATGTTAATTGATCGATTGAGCTCATCCTTAAAACAACTCTGGGAGATAGGTACTATTATTATTATCATCATTTTACAGATGAAGAGACTGAGGTAGGCAGAGGTTAAGTGATTTGCCCTTGGTTACACAGCTAGTAAATGTCTGAGGCTGATTTTGAACTCAAGTCTTCCTGATTTGACTGATATTCTAACCAATGGATCACTCAACTTGCTGCCTAAAATGAAATCTATAAAATGGGAGTAAGATTCTCTCTCTCTCTCTCTCTCTCTCTCACTCTCTCTCTCTTTCTCTCTTTCTCTCTCTGTCTCTCTCTCTCTTTGTGAGCTTTAAAGCACTATATAAATGTTATCCTTCAATACCATTATTATTTTTATACAGATGAAATCAAGTTACAATAAATACTTCCTTCCAGTCCCCTGCTGCTTACTTGTCTATAGATTGAATCACTTGGTCCTTGAAGGACAAAGGACTGGGGGCATCTTCTTAATTCTCTGTGCCATAAGCACTGTTCTATTTATATAATATATAGTCAACATATTCCCTGAAGTTGTGAGTAAATTGGACTGTTGTAAATTTAATACTAGTATTGTGTGTCATGGATAGTTTGCCTCCATTTCTGATTGATCTTTACTGGGCAATATATCAGCACCAGCAGAGCTCCTCTATAAAGCATTTAAAGGAACTCTTTGTATAAAGAATCCTGGCCCTTCTTTTCTTCTTTCTTTTTTAAAATTTTTTATTTCTTCTTTTCTTCTTTCTATAGAACTTTTTCACTTAGTGACTCTGTTAGCTCCCATGGGTTCAGTTAACATGTCTGTGGGGATGACTCTCAAATCCTTTATGTCTCTCCAGAGACAGATATTTATTGCCTTTATCTCTCTCCAAAGCTCCAGTTCCATATCACCACTGCTTGCTAGCTATGTCCACTTGGATGTCCAGTAAGAATCTTATGCCTAAAGCAGAACTCATTATCATTACTTGTTTTCCTTTTCTCCCTTAAACTGATACCTCTTCTTAGTTTTTCTATTTCTATTCAGGTTAGCACCATCTTTCCAATCACCCGGGTTTATAAACTTGGACAGATCCTTGAGTCGATATTCCCCTTTGGCCTCCCTCCCTATATCTGAATCAATGGCCAAGTCATTGATTAGGTCTGCACATCTCTTGCATCCCTTTCCTTCTCTTTACTCTCTCCTGGTCACATTCTAGTTCAGGCACTCCTCAAATCTCATTCTAAATAGTCTGCTAATGTTACCTGTTTTCCCCCAATTCTTTTCCTTTCTAATCCATCCTCCAGGATACAGCTACTAGACTGATATTGTTAATGCAGAGCATGACTATATTTCCTCTGCTCAAGAAACTTTGTTGGCTCCATGATGCCTTGAAGGTGAAATACAAACTCCTCTTCCTGGTGAATGAAGAGATGAAAAACCAAAGTATTTATTAAGCACTTACTACGTGCTAGGCACTGTCCTAATATCTTCTCTGTGTAGGAATATACATACATACAAGAGAGTTCCTGCTCCTGAAGAAATTACATTCTAATAGGAGAAGGCAATACATACTAGGGAATGGTGGTCAGGGAAGCCACAGGGATGGTGACTAGACTCCTAGGGCAATTGATTGATTCATCTTTTCCATAAAAAGTAGTATTGTTTTGATTACTGTTCTCAGAGCTAGAATTAGAAAGTGGAGGTAGATGGAGAGGGAAGGGTAACCATGAACATGAAGATGGCTGGGAAGTACAATGTTGAGTCTAGCTCCAGGCTAGAAGTGGCTAATTCTCACCAATCAGAAGCCCAGAGTGCCAGAGTGGGAACTTGACTTCTAGGTTGGAGTAGAGGCTACAGCATGAGAGCCTAGTGGCTGGAAGATATCCCTTCACAATCAGCCTCCAGCCTATCCTTCTGCCTGATTTCACATTCATTCCCATCATACAATCTTATGTCTCAGCCAAACCTGTCTCCTTGCTCTTCTCCATATGCCATATGCCACATGCCACATTCCACTTCCTTCCCCACTCTCTGTGCCTGGAATGCACTCCCTCTTTGGCTCAGTCTTTTGGAATCTCTAACTTCCAGGTTCTGTTCAGTTACCACCTCTTAAATGAAACTTCCTTGTTCTCTGAAGTTACTATTGCCCCACTCCCCACAATTTCTTTGTATTATATGTAAACATCTTTACAAACTTTAAACAGTATATAAATGTCAATTATTATTGTTACTGTTACTATGATTTTTACTTCTACAAACATTGTATCTCTTTAGTAGACTACAAGCTCCCCGAGGGAAGAGACTTTCATTTTGTCTTTAAATTCTCATAGGCACATAGTAGGCTTTTAATAAATGCTTGTTGAATTTAATTAAATTCTTTTGTGATGTGAATAATCACCCCAATGTGATATCTTGCATGTAAAGTCAACCATACTATGCATCAGGCTCTGGTAATACAAATAAAAGCAAAAAGAAAAGTAGTCACTGCCCTCAAGGGGCTTCCATTATAATGGGGGAAGACAACATATTTTCACATGTCTGAAAAGTGTTATGGGAGAGGATGGCGAAGTTTGGAGAGTTAGGCATGAACCTGGAAGAGGAGCAAAGGAGTGAGCTTGGTTGGCCTGGCCACTTCTTCAACAGAAACTTTTGAGGGATTTACTGATCTGAGAAGGGGGCTGTATGGGTGGAGGGATCTTCCAGGGTGAGAAGGCTCCTGAGATATAGAAAATTCTGGAGGGTTAGGAACAGAACCAGGAGAGGAATGAAGGAGATAGCTTTCATATATTCAGATGATATGACCTATCAATAGGCTACAGGCTATGTGTTGTTTTCCAGTAGTTGGGATGGATTAACCAACCATCTCCCATTATACCAATGACTTGAATTTTTAAGATGTTTTCCCATGGTTAATCAGTGGCCAAAATTAAGCATCATTTCATGTCAGTCGGTGGTGGGGTAGGTTGTTATTCTGTAATGAGGATTATGGGAGCAGATCTATAGCTGAGGTTGTGTGTGACCAGGGTTGGGGTCAGTAAGTGGTATATATGAAGACTCAGCCCATTCCATTTGCACAATAACCCAGTGAGCTAAAGCTTTACCAAATCAGGGCATACCTAGGACAGAGTGAAATCAGAATTGTAAGCTCCAATCCTGGCCACAGTAGAGCAGAAAACTCCAAGCAGCAGAGGACACACTAGGAATTTGGCTGCCATTTGGTTCCCATACTGGCTCAGGTGCAAAAGATGATAAAACCCATGCAAAGCCCGAGGTCTTTGAGAGAGAAGCATGTGCTGAGGCTGTAGAAGAGCATCTCCTTATATCCAGAGAGCAAGCTGATTGTAACCCATCCTCAGCTCTGTTTGTTTTGCTTTGTACCAGGCCAAACAACTGTTGCTTGATCTGCTTCATGTCTCCCCGCCTATAATTTTTGGACTGTCTCTAGTGTTTGTTCCAAGCTTTTCCCTTTGGATTTTGTTTGATACTTCAGTTCATGCACCTTAAACTCTCCATAATATAGTTCTGCCTGTTGTGAGCCTGACTGATCTTGATAAAGAATCCAAGAAAGACTATACATGACCATGAGTCCTCGTATTTGTTCCTACCTAGAGGGAAAGCAGGCATTTAGTTGCCTAGGTTGTGTGCTTTTTTCAGAGACACTGGGAAGAACCTGATTTGTTCACTGATGCCTGCAATTCCTTTAACAAGGGACCTAGTCTTTCCTTCCTAGAATTGGGGACAACAGAGCTAGAAGGGGTTTTAAAGATCATCTAGTCTATTTTATGGTCCCAAGACATTAAGCTTTAAATGCAAATACACTCTGAAGAGGGAACATGTTGTCCCATAATTTACTGAAAAAAGAGATCATTTGCTGGGAGCTCCTGCTTCTCCCAGGTTCATCTCATAATCCCTTAGTTGCCTTAAGCAGCCAGTAATACAAGAAGCCAAGGTGAACATTGGATAGAGCAAAGGTGATGGTCCGGGAGGACATTGAGGGATAGAAGGATTGGAGGTCAAGGTGGGCCTAAAGAGTGATGTTAAGAAAGGTAAGGCATGGGAGTGATGGAAAGACAAAAGATGATTAAGTAAAGGAAATTCAGAGTTCTCGAAAGTAGAATTAGAACAGAAACTAGTGTGTGATGGGAAAGACCAAGGTTATGACTGTCTGATAAGGGTATAGCTGTGGTGGCCTGGAGGAGTAGATCATAGGAGTTGAGTGAATTGAAGAACTAGAGTGTTAGAGTATGTGAGGGAACATTAACATGCATCTTGAAATCCCTTGAAATGAGGGGAAGAGATGGTGTAGGGAGGAAGTCAACAAGTTAGGTACAGGGGGATGTTGGAGAGATTGGTTTGAGGTGGATAGTAAGGGATAAATAATAGGGCTTGGAAGAGGGGCCTCTTCTTCAGCAGTGCTTAGTGTTGAGGATACAAAGAAAAGCAAAAGGCGTGGTCCAGCTTTCAAGGGGTTCTCATTCAAATAGGGAGACAATGTGAAAAACACCTATATGCATTTAAGATATAAACAGTATAAATGGGAAGTAATCCTTGAAGAAAGAGACTAGCAGGGTGGTGGTGGTGGGAAAGGGTGTCTGGAGAGGTCACTTACAGAAGGTTGGACTTGAAACTTAAAGGAAGCCAGTGAAGCTAGGAGGCTGAGATAAGGAGGAAGAACGTTTTAGGTATGGGTAAGTCAGTGAAAAGGCAGGAATTTGGAAGATGAAGTGTCCTTAGGTGACAGTAGGCCAGTGGAGCCAAATAACGAATGGAAGGGAATAAAGTATAAAAAGACTGGAAAAGGAGGAAGGGACTAGGTTACAAAGGACTTTGAAAAGACTGAGGATTTTATAGTAGATCCTGGGGGGAATAGGGAGCTCTTGGAGTTTATTGAGTAGGTGAGGTGAAGGGGAGAATGATGTCATACCCATGCTTTAGGAAAACTCACTTTGACAGATGAGTGGAGAATGGATTGGAATGGGAAGCGATTAGGGCAGGGAGATCAAACAGAAGGCGGGTGAAAGGTAATGAGGACCTTTAAGAGGGTGGTACTCAGGTGAGCAGAGAGAAGGGTATACGTACAACAGATGTTGTAAGGGCAGAAACAATAAGATTTGTCAACAGATTGCTAATATTTGGTGAATAAGAATGAAGAATTAAAGATGTCACCAATGTTGTAATCTAGGATGACTGGGAGGGTGATGGTACTCTTGAGACTAAAGTAATGGGAAACTTGGGAAGAGGAGAAGTTTAGGAGTAGGGTATTGTTCAGATTTTGTTAGTCATGTCTGATTTTTTGTGACCCCATTTGGTGTTTTCTTGATGAAGATACTTGGGTGGTTTGCCATTTCCTTCTCCTGCTCAGATGAGGAAACTGATGCAAACAGAGTCAAGTGACTTGCCCAAGGTCAAACAGCTAGTAAGTGTCAGAGGCTGGATTTGAACTCAGGATGATGAGTATTTCTGATTGCAGGTCTGTTGCTCTCTTGACTGTGCCACCTCATTGTCATGGGGCTAGGGGTGGGTAGGCAGATAATGAATTCTGTTTTCAATGCATTGAGTTCAAGATACCTATAGGGGCATCCAGTTTAAAGCTGCAGAGTCCTTGAATTAATTGTGGGCAAACGTGGTTATATTGTGGTTTGTGGGGCATCTAGTAAAGAGACAGGAAGGGGGGCATCCCCTCAGTAAGCCTGGTGATGATGAATCCCAGCCTGCTCTGGACCAACTAGGCAGCCAAGAGTAGGACCTACCCTCATGGTGGTGTTCAGGGTTTCAAGAAGTCTGATAACAAGGAGGTCAGGTATCCTAGAGGGTCAGGAGGCAGGAGATGGTATGTCCCTGCCTGCCCTAGGCCAGGTGCAAGCAGGGCTTGCATAGGAATGTGGCTTGCATAGGAATGTGGCTCTGAGTTTCTCTTATCACTTTTCCCAGCACTGATGCTTAGAGAAGGAAGCATCACCTCCCCCTCCCCATCTTTTCTGTGGATGTACTTGCTCACCTATCCATGGAGACTGTATGATTTACCAGTCCAGCCACAGGTACTGGCCCAAATGCTAAGTGACTGGCTTTTGGAAACATATTCTCTCAGTAGGATAAAATTCATTTGCAAATATGCTTATCTATCTATAGACACATCATGTTTTTAGCAACAAGCAAAAAAGGCACTTATTTCTTCTGCTACATTCTTATAATTTAAAATAGCCCAGCTTCATTTAAAAATAACGTAGCTCAGTTTTCAAACCTCTCTCCTTCCCCCACCCCATTTCTGAACTCTCATTTGATACAGACTCTTTAGTCTTCCTTGTGCATGGTGATGATTTTTAAATGAGTCTCCCAGCTTAGCAAAGATAAGCTTAGGCTACTGCCTCCATATCAGTGTGCCCAGGGAGCCACTAGTGAGCCATGGTCTTGCCACTCCCTCTCCATTGCTAGTGGTACCTTAAAGTGTCAGGTATGAGGACAAGAATGGGAGAGGGGGGCTTCTATCCAATGTTCACCTTAACTTCTTGTTATCGTTATTATTCAGTTGTGCCCACTCTTCTTGACCCCATGGACCATACTGTCCATGGGGTTTTCTTGGCAAAGCTTCTTGCCAAGCTTCTTGTATTGCTTGCTCCTAAATACAAGGATACTAAAATTAACTTTGGTGCCCAGGGAATGGGTCTTCTGGTTAAGGGAACTTTCTGGATAAATAGCTCAAAAGAAGCTCTCTTTTGTTTCATTCTTGGCTTTAAACAGAGCTATTCCTAGGGTATGACTGTTGGAGTTTTGCCACAGGCATCAGCCTCTGATAAAGTGCCACTTTCTTGCTGCTCTAGTTCAGAGACTGCAGTCTCCCTGTCTAGCTCCTCCTGGTCCTTTCATAGCCCACACTGCCATGAAGGTCAGCGGGTGGCTGCCTCAAGAGAGAATGAGGGATTAGGATCATTGGTGGTGCTAAAAATGCTAGATATAACTTTGGGCTTCAGGAATCTTTATAAGTTCTCTTTGATGATTTAGGGTCACATAGGGTCTTGCGGTTATATTCTTACTTGAGCAGTTGGAGATAGACATCCTGGGAGAGATAGGGCTGACACTAGACTGGATTCAGATAAGAATAGTACTCAAAGAATCTCTAATTTCATCAGTTTGGGGAAACTCTAGACCAGGGATTTTTAACGTGCCGTCAGTGAACTTTTTAAAATATTTTTTGTTATATATTTCAATGGAATTGATTTTTTGTAACCCTATGCATTTTATTTTATGCATTTAAAAATATGATTCTGTGATGGCACCCATAGGTCTCACTAAACTGATGAAAGGATCTATAACACAAGAAAGTTAAAACCCCCTGCTCTAGGTGTTGGAATTCTTCTCCTTAATGCAGATAGCAACCCCTCAATGATTTAGTTGCTAATAATAATAATAGAGACTATTTCTGTGTCAGTGTATTTCTTATAAACAACTTTAAAATAAACTTCATTTACTTCTCACAGTGATCCTGTGAGGTAGATTGTATGAATATTATTGCTCTCATTTAACAGATAAGCAAAATGAAACCCAGGTTAAGTGACTTGCCCAGGGTCATAAAGCTAGTAAATTGTAGAACTAGGTCTACAGCCTAGGTCCTTGGCCTCCAAATTGAGTACTTTCCCCACTATAACACAGACATTCATGGAGGTGATGAACAAAAATGAAACCAATCTTCATGGTAATGCTTCTCTGGACTCCTGTAGCCCTCATTATCTATGCCGTTCATTGATACTTATATATTGCTTTATATTATGAATTCACTTATTACATGTAAAATATCTTATTTCCTTAAATAGACTGGGAACTCCTAGAAGGCAGGGCTGTTTTCAGTATTTATATAAGCACATCTGCCTTGAACATGGCCATTAGTCAAATAAGTCTAGAATCCTATATGCCTACCTAAGTGCATCACATTTCAAAAGTGTGGTTGAATTTTGCCATGCATATGTTTCAAGACTGGTTAACTTTTAAAAAAATATGTCTTCAGGCTTCTAATTAATACCAAAGCTCTTATTTAAATGAAGAATCATCATTAAAAATAGTCAGTGAACTAAAACACAACTCAAGAGTTTGCTAATTGTTCTTCCTTGCCAATACTTGGGCTTAATTGTTATCTGGGACATTTTAG
The DNA here is from genome assembly GCA_028646515.1 of Pseudochirops corinnae. NCBI lineage: Eukaryota > Metazoa > Chordata > Mammalia > Diprotodontia > Pseudocheiridae > Pseudochirops > Pseudochirops corinnae. The sequence continues at coordinate 76,021,467 of CM053585.1, forward strand.
AGTAGAATATACTGTGGTTCAGAGAGGTTCTTACAAATTTTTGTGTTGAGGACCTCTGTGGCAAATTGTTGAAACCTATAGACCCCTTCTTAGTACAATACAAAAAAAGACAGGATTATAAAGGAAACCAATTATATTAAAATATTGTTATATATGTATCTGTACATATACATACATACTTATATATATATATATGTATAAAATTATTTATCATCAAATTCATAGTGTTTAGGTCCATGATAACAGTCTCTGCTGTAGTGGAAAGAGCTTTGCCATCTGCAGAACTTATTGTTGTTATCCTTTGTCCTTCGTTGTCCAAGAGGACCAATGACATTAAGAGGGTGATGTCTTGACTTGCAAATAAATTGGATTGAAGTGGGCACAGGGCTGCTCATAATCACTAGCCTCACTGTCTCCTCCAGGGTCATCAGAATCTAGTGGCAAGACATAGGTCAGGACGGCTGGCCATAGCCTCTGGTGCAGTGGGAGACCCTGGCCTTTTAAAGCTAAGGTCTTTCCTAGTATAGACCCAGACTGGTTTTGCCTGTCACTAGCTGTGTGTCTTTGTGAAAGTCAAGTAAACTTTCTGTGTTGCACCTCTAGGATGAGGAGGTTGGTCTAGGAGAGGTGTTGCATATACCCACAACCCTGAAGTATAGGCTGAACCAGATTAAAAGGTAACTGTAAATATTTAACCAAATGCATAAAAATATACTAGACCATAGATAATGTTAAGATGTGGTTTTCTAAGTCAATATGAGGCCATCTACATATGAAAGTCCTTCTAAGGGCCAAGATTCTGTTCCATTATAGATGATGTTGCTTACATAGAGTGTGACTTTCACACAACTCAAAGGATAGGGTGACCATTCTATGTGTTGCCTTTCTGTCAAAGAGTCAGCAGCTTTGATTGGAAACAAGGAGCCAGCTGTGGAAAGGAAATAATACAGGCCCTTGGTGGGGAGCCAGGCCTTGCCTGAGGCCATTATGTCTATGCATATTTATAAAGGACATAGATAGCTGCCTTTCCCACACACTGTCACCAGTACAGCCTCTGTCCCTAGCCTCCACACTAACTAATTGTACTCTGCATAATAATTAGTTTGGGGTTGGGTCTAATTGAAGAGGCAGGCTGTTGACAATATATGTGTTTTCTTTTCACCTCTGCCAAGATCTATGTTTTATATCCATCCATGGTTGCCTTCAGTAGAAGATGAGATCAAAAGATGTAGAAGTGTAAGGAAGCTTGAAGATTTTTGTCTGATTCTCTTAACTGGCAGAGCTGAGATTCAAACTGGGGTCTTTTCACTCTAAATCCAGTCCAATTTCAAATATACCCCACTACCTCAAGGACTGGTAACAGAAATCATTTATCATGCTGTCTCCAATCCCCCATCCATTCCCCTCACCACCCCCATGTTCTGGCAAAGACTAGGTAGGCTATAGCCCCAAGCATGCTTTTGGATTGAGATGGCATTCAGTAACAAATCTTTTACAAATGATGACATTGACATCATATCTCTGTTAGAGTAATTTACTCTCCACAGTAATTTTGACTTAGTTTGTTCTACACGAAGGGTTATTTTAATCATCCTTTCAGTTGTTATTGATGAGGGCTCTCTGAAAAAGATTAGAAGATTAGTTTAAAATTATCCCTAGCAAATTTAAAACAATAACAGGGAAATGCACACACAGTAAAACAAATTGAAGAATGTAACAGACTTATTAAAACACTCATCTTTTGGTGAATTCAGAAAGCAAAGATTGGGGTTGAGACTAGGGGAAGGCAAGGCGGGCACCTACCTTGGAAATACCATGCAAGAGGAGTGTGATGAGGGACACTTTTCAATTTTACTTTTTATTAGTGTGTTTATTTTTTAATGTTAATGTTGCTCTCCATGGCATGAAGGTATTTACTTCTGTGATGAGTTGTCCCATGTGTTACACTGATATCAAAATCTGTCTCTGGTGATCAACAAAATCATAGGAGGTACAATTTTGAAATTCTGATTAAGACAAAGGAAGCTTCTTTTGATTCTAGCAATGATAGTGCCATTGGTGAAGGGAAATGAGAGGGTTATTAATAAGCATTTTTATTTAGCATCTACTATGTGCCAAGAATTGTGCTAATAACTTTTACTAGTAGTAGTAGTAGCAGCAGTAGCAATAGTAGTAGTAGTGGTAGTAGTAGCAGCAGTAGCAGCAGTAGTAGTAGTAGTAGTAGCAGTAGTAGCAGTAGTGGTAGTAGCAGTAGTAGCAGTAGTAGTAGTAGTAGTAGCAGCAGCAGCAGTAGTAGTAGTAGTAGCAGTAGTAGCAGTAGTAGTAGTAGTTGTAGTAGTAGCAGTAGTAGTATTATACTACTACTATATATACTACTTATAATACTACTACTACTACTACTACTGCTGCTACTGCTGCTGCTGCTGCTGTTGTTACTACTACTAATTGATAACATCTATATCTCAGTTTCCTCATCTGTAAAATGAACTAGAGAAGGAAACAGCAAACCACCTTAGTATCTTTGCCAAGAAAACCCTCAAAGAGTTGGACAAGATTGAAACAACTGAAAAACAACAAGAACAACAATAGTAACAAACAAACACATATCTATATTTATTTCTGTATCTGTATGAATATGTCGGTTTACTATGTGCCAAGCAGTTTACAATTATTATCTTATTTGATCCTAACAACAACCTAGGAAATTCGGTACTATTATCATTCCCATTTTATAGATGAGGAAACTGAGATAGAATAGAATAGAAACTGAAATAGAAGTTAAATTACTTGCCCAGGGTCATACAGCTAGTAAGTATCTGAGGTCAAATTAGAACTCAGGTCTCTCTGATTCTAGTCCCAGAGCTCTATTCACTGAGCCACTGTAATGGTAAGGGAATTTGAAGATCTTCCCTGTCCCTAATGGGCCTTATTTGGATCCCAACAAGAGAAGTTTGCTTAGGGGAGGCTTGTTTTTCAGGAATGTTCACACCTTGTTACTTTATAATCAGGCAGTGGGTCATGAAGGCTGTGGTATTCTCTGACCCTTGAGAAGGCTATATGTACCTCTGAGGTGAGGTTGTGCTTTGAGGCTCACCTAAGGCAAGAGTTGTGTGATTTGGCCAGATGAGACTCTGAGCAGCTGTTGAGCTGTCTTTGAAAATCCAGCTTTTGATGCTTCTCTCTCTGGGAACTGACTATATAGGTGTGTGATGGTCAGACAGCTAGAAGCCCTGTCTGTTGGTCTGTTGAATTGTGTTATTTTCTTTGTATGCATCTTTTTGTCTGCTTGTAACTTCTGTTTGTATTTTAACCAGGGTGCTGACTTTCCCTCCTGAACTAGGTAAATTATATATGTTTGATTAAAGTATAATATTGTTAACCTCTTTTAGTTGTTTTCCTTTAGAAATGCAGATCAAAGAACATGTGTTAGCAGCCATCCTGGGTATGCTAGGGTGCTTGCTGATACAGCCACCCAGATGTGTCCAATTGGATATGTTCTTATGCTCTGTCTAAAGAAAGTCTAACTATAGTCTTCACTCACTGTGCAGCTGTTAATCAGACCAGCATATGCCTATACTCAGTTTACACTATACTGTAAATCTGGGATAACTCTCTTATTGTTTTATGTATGGGAGTCTCATAAATACTTCTAGGGTAAATATTGTACCTTATGTTTCTGTTGTATTGCCCACAGTGCCCAGTATAGAACTGGGCATTTAGCAAATGCTCAGTAAAGACTTGTGAATTAATTAAAAATACTTTTATGAATTTTTCTTTGTATTTCAAACATTTCCAGATTATCACTCCATGAGAGGTATCCTGTAACAAAGTATTCCAATGATAATAATAATAAAAAAATTGACATTTATATAATACTTAAAGGCCTGTAAAGTACTTTAAAGAAAATATTTGTATTGATTCACATAATAGTCTTAGAAAGTGAGTGCAATCATTATTATATTAGACAGCTAGGTGGCATAGTAAAGTGTTGACTTTGGAGTCAAGAAGAAAGATCTGAGTTCAAATCTTGCCTTAGACATTCACTAGATGTGTGACCCTGGGGAAGTAATTTATCCTCTCTTAACTTCAAGTTCTTTACTTGTAAAATGGTGATAATAATAATATCTACCTCCCAAGACTGTTGAGAAGATAAAATGTGATGATATTTGTAAAGTGATTAGCAAACCTCAAAGCACAAAATAAATTCTAGCTATTATTGTTATTATTATAATGTATATAAAGTACTTTGCAAACTTCAAAACTGTACATAGATGCTATTGTTAATTATTATTATTCCCATTTTAAGATGGGACAACTGAGGCCAAGTGGTTAATTGATTTATCTGGAATCATGAAACCAGTGAGTGCTGGAGGCAAGATTTATGTCTCATGATTCTAAGTCCATTGATTGGTCTACTACATCACACTGGCTCTTCAATATAAACTCATATAATCTTCAACAGAAGGTACATGAGTTCTGTGCTGTTTAAGGAATCTCCTTTAAGGAATCTCTTCTCTCTTTTATCTCAGAACACCATAAGAGGGAAGTCATTTTGCCTTCTTTCTCCAACTTTTCCTGAGTCTCTTCAAAAGAGTGTTGGTAGGGATGTTGAAAAGGGAACTGGGGTGGTCCTTATGATCCTAGGAGGTTGAGCCATGGTGACCTTGTTGCCAGGACTACAGGCTGACACAGAAGTCCTGTGTAATGGCAAGCACAGAAGTAGTTTACACCTTGTTTCAGCTATTGAATTAACACCTTGTTTCAGTATATTAAGAAATAGAATGTGTGAACTCCACAACTTGTGAATCCTAGAACTTGTGAACTCCTGGGGAGGAGCTAATGACTATATGAGGAGAGCCCCAGGGCTAGAAACAGGAAGAATTGAGAAGAGGACTCTTGTGGTGGCAGAGTCAAGAAGGAGAAAACTTGTGGTAATCTGGCACTCAGTCTGTTCTGTCTGTGTTGATGTTTGTGATACTTTGTACAGAAGCCCTGGGACCTTACTAGAAGCCCTGAAAGAGGATTTTCTGCTTGTATGTTTACCAAAGTCCTGGAAGAGGGTTTTAGAGGCCCTGGGACTTTATTGATGATTTGTGCTGACCTCTTGGACCTTGTTTATGGGTCTGTATTGATTTCTATGTTGATGATTTGTGTTGAGTTCTCAGACCTTGTTGGTGGCTCTGAGTTGATTTCACAGGCAGATAGTGAATTGATGATGGTGCCAACAATGTGTATGAATATTATTGTGGCTCTGTCAAGCTTTGTCTTCCCAGAAACAGGAACTGTGAAGGACTTGAAGTGCACTTGAATATGAATTGGGAACTGGACGAATAAATAAATGGACAAGGAACTGGGAGCTGCCTGCCTTTGAACCCAGGTGATAGTTGGAGCTGGGACAATGGAAGACGAATCATGGAAGCTGAGAGTCAGCCTCAAGTAAAGCTGAAAGAAGACTTTACTTGGATATTATGTATGACTGAGGAGGTTATGATTAACTGTGACCTAGGGGTGGAGAACTTTGACCTTTGTACTTTGTGATTGAATCAAGGACTTTGTGATTGACTAAATGATTGTACTTTGTTGAAAACTATTGTGACCACTTTGGTGAAAACCATATGGCCATTTTAGTGAAAAGTCATTGTGAATGCTGTATTTTGATTCTCTGTGATAAGTTCTAACATTGTGAATGCTGTATCTTGATTTTCTGTGAATGTTTTACTCTGATTTGTTATGGAATAAATAGAATGTTCATTATACCCTGTAATCAGAACCTTACAAGCTGTTCACAGTAGCATTCTTCTGGAAAGCTGCTATTGCTTGGTTTTACACCCTGAGAAGCCCAGACTCCTGTGACTGAAGCCTGAGTAGGCTGTGGACTTGGTAATGTGACTGTATTATAGGAATCCATGTAAGCTTTGAGCCTAACGCTCTTCCTTTTCCCAGGGACTGAAGTAGGGCAGAGGATGTGGAGTATAGGTACAGTAGGTAGTGGGCATGGAAAGGAATATTATGCCTTCTACATATTTGAGGAGAGTAAGTCTGTACATTTGTGATTGTATCTTTATTTTTTTTTGTCCTTCCTTTTATTTTTTTTGTCAACATACATTTTTTATTTTTTATTTTTTTTTAATTTTATTTTAGTTTGCATCGTTCATTTCCACAAGATTTTGAGTTACACATTTTCTCTCCATCTTTCCCCTACCCACCACCCCAAAACAGCCATCCCAGTGTGTCCCCCCAGCCCCCAGTCTATTCTCTCCTATGTCTTCCCCCCTCACCCCTCCGACTTTTCAGTAGGGCAGGATGGATCTCCCAACCACAGTGCCTGTGTATCTCAAGTTCCAGTTGGATGTAGTTAATAAAAATAATAATAATAATAATTGCATATATATATATAGATATATATTTATAACATTTGATTATGGAACTTTAGATTCTAGATTCTTTCTCTTCCTCCCTCGTCACCCACCCCCACTGGAAGGACAAGAAATCAAATACAGGCTGAAC
>CM053585.1:76028473-76075644 GCA_028646515.1 Pseudochirops corinnae
GGCATTCTTCATGTTTATTGGAAGCCCCTGGTGGGGGCACTCTGGCTTCACTCTCCTCCTTCCTCTCTTTGCCATGATCTTTCTTTTCCCCAAAGAAGGAATCTAGGGTTTGGGTGCTGTTCTTACCCTGCTTCTTATGCTTATTCTTACTCATGGTTGGTCAGTCTGTGATTTTTTTTTTTAAATCTCTGTGGGGCTCTGCTTCCAAAAGGGAAAGCTCTGTCCCAAATTGCTGGGGTCCTCCTTGCTGCCGTAGCTCTCAGGAAGGTGCTGGGTCCCTTTCCTACTTACTTCCGGCTCACTGGATAATGAAGACTCCAGGACCGAGGCCCAAGACTGCGATCTCGATCCAGGCTGCTCAATGCAAGAGCACTCGGCCTCTGAACAATTGCTTAGTCTCCCTGCTGTCTGCAGGCCACGAGCGAGCATGGAAGCTGCAACCTGGAGGTGGGTGCAAAACCCCTGCCTTTCACTTTCCCGCCCTGGAGGCCTTTCGGCTGACCGCTTTTCTCCCTGATTTCGCAATCCTCACTGACCTAGTTCTGAACGCTTCTCACTGCTGCTGCTAATCTGCTCACCAGAGAGGCTCCTGGGCTCCTCCCATCCAGGCGCCCCTGGGGCTCAGCCAGGGCTTCAGGCCAGGCTGGTTTTGGTTCGCAGTGCTGATATGGTTCCTCGTAGCCGAGCTGACTTTAGTGGAAGGTATATTTCTGTGCTTTTTGGAGTTCTAGGATTAGTTTACAGTCATATTTTATGGGTATTTTGGGGTGGCTATGTGAGAGTTGCGATATGTTGCTGCTGCTACACTGCCATCTTGGCTCTGCCCCCTGTGATTGTATCTTTAGAAATAAATATTTCTGTGTAAAAGCTAATCTGTTAGTGGCTATTAGAACTGGGCCATTCTCTTTAATTGAAGGAAAATCAGAGGGGTCTGTAGCCAATGGCAGAGAATCTAGATACCACACCCTTCTACCATTCCCTTAAGTGTACCAGAGAATTCTTGGGGAAGAATGAAGATCTAACTTACCTGGACTTCAGGAGGTGGGGACCAGGGGAGACTGTGTTACAGATGAAATTGCATCATGTTTCTTAAATAAGCCAGGTTTATTAAATAAGCTATAGGCACATGTACTTCAATAGCCTCAGGTATATATCTGAACCCTCTTTGTCAATAATCTCCAACTCTCAGAGAGTTGTTGGGAGCGGAAAAGCCTAAGTAAAGGCATGAATGAAGTTTTTATTTTTTAGGCATTATTCAAGTTGTCTTGGGCAGAATAAATAGAGTGCTTAGCTTGGAGTGACGGAGGACTCATCTTCGTGAGTTCAAATCTCGCCTCAGACGCTTAGTGGCTTCTTAACCTTCTTTGACTTAGTTTCCTCATCTGTAAAATGAGCTAGAGAAGGAAATGGCAAACCACTCCAGCATCTTTGTCAAGAAAACACCAAATGAGGTCATGAAGAGTTGGACATGACTGAAACAATTGAACAACAAGTTGTCTTTACTTTCACTTCCTGCGTTAACACTTATCTACCCATACTCAGCAGGGGAATATACCACAGTTTCTGTCCACAGATTGTGGACATAGTCCTTTTGTGGTAAATTGCTGGTATGGAATTGCTCATTTGTACAGGACCTCCAATTTTTCCTGTCTCCTGTATCCCCTGCTTTGTATGACTTCCTGGGTGACAACTTTGTCTTGCTAGCTCAAACTTTGCTCCCTTGACTTCCTCCTGCCCTTTGTGGTGCTCTTCCCACTCCTTTCCTATTCTCACTGACACTATGGTTTCAGACTTGTGTCATTTAAGACATATATAAAGAGGCTGCATGGAAGAATGGCATGAGTACTGAACTTGGCACTAAGAGACATGTATTTGAATTTTACCTTCAGACACTTATTGGCTGTGTGATCATAGTAAGTTATTTAACTTTTCTCCTCATCTGTAAAAGTGGCAATGCAGTGTTTTCACTGTCCTTATAATCTGGGAGAATTTTGAGGAAAGTACTTTGCAAAACTTAGAGTGCTATATAAATGCATGGTGATGATGGTGATGGTTATTGCCAGCCTCTTTCAACTAGCTATGCTCTTGATCCTCCTCTTGTATAAGCCTTTCCTCTTTGGTGTTTTCATTCTTCTTCTATCTCTAGAAGTATACTCAGCTTTCTATTTTCTTCCTTCCTACTCTTTTTATCCCCCTCAGAGATCTCATCTGCCTTCATGCCTTTGAATGTAATTATCCTTCAATGCTCACCTTATCTCCCCTCCTTCATAAAGTCTTTTTTAACTATTGTAGTTCAGACTAATATTTTCCTTTCCTGGTCTTCTTTCCAACTTTGTCAGCACCAGATCACATTTTAAGCTTAATTGTTCTTTAATCACACACTAGTTTTCTCTACCTAAGTTGACAAGCTAGACTGTAAACTCCTAGAATTCTGAGACTGGCACTTCTCTGTTGCTCAGTGGTAGTTAGCATAGGGCTGGGAACATGACAGTTGCCTAGTAGATACTTGTTAAATGATGATGAATTATAGACATCTGAGTGAGTCTGAGTTTAGATTTCTCCTTTTAGTGAGGCAAGTGTATCTCAATCTCAGTATATGGATCCCTGGTGTCCCATGTGATATGAATAAATGTGAAAGGACTTTCATCAAAACATTACAATGCTAATGCTATTTTCCCCTCTAAAATATTAAATATGAAATTGCATATGTATTAAAATGCAATATGTGACCATTTTTTCCAATTTGAAAATAATTTCCTCTTTTCTCATCTAAAATTACCCAAACCCTCAGGTTTATCTAAAGTATACACCGTGTCCCCAGAGCTCTCAGAACAGCATTTATGAGGTTTGTTAAAATGTTTCAGGTCCCCAAGTATTCTGTGGTCAAATTAATTTGGGAAGTGCTCCAAGGGGTGATAGAACTGAAACCTCCTACAGTAACCACATGATTTTCAAAAGTAACAATTAATTGCCCAACAGGTTTAAAAAGAAAGAAGTCTTGAATTCCAGAGTAGATATTCTCACTGCAGAGTGCAATGCTTTGGAACAGATAGGCCTACAGAGGAGTTAAACATGGGGTCACAGGTTTGGTGCTAGAAGGGATTTCAGAGTCCAACACTCTCATTTTATGGAGGAAACCGAGGCTCAGGGAGATTGACATTTTTTATTCCTTATGGTTATGTGCTTTTTGTTGACCTTCTGAAGAGGAGAATGCTTCTAGAGAAAAGCTTATCTACTTGCATGCCTCAGATCATCATCTTTTGACAAATTTGAGCAACCTAATACACAAGCCAAGTAGGAGCACATTTTTCCTTTAGTTTTATTTTCCGGACATAGGAGAAGCTTATTCAGTTTAACATGATAAAGACAAAGTAGAGCCTTGCTATAATGCTGTCTTCTGGGGCTGTGCTATGGGATTCATTATGAGTGAGATAACATGAAAGATCCATGTTTGAATCAGTGCAGGGATACTTCTGTGGATTTATGGGCTCTTGGAAACTCCATGCACTATCTGAAGTACCCACCTCCTACATCAATTCAATTCAATTCAATTTCAGTAAGCATTTAGTAAAGACTCAGTATGTGCCAGTCACTGTGTTAGATAATGTACATACAAAGACAGAAGTGAAAGTGGTCTCTGCCATCAAGAAGCTTTTGTTCTGCTGGGGGGAGTTAACATGTACACAGGTAAATAAATGCAAAATATATGTGAAATAAATGCAAAGTAATTTTAGAGAATAGAAAAGGCCTTATGTAGGAGATGGCACTTAAGCTGAACTTTTAAAAGATCCAGGAATTACAAAGGCAAAGGGGAAGAGGATGAATATTGTCAGCTTGGGGAAGAGTTTGTTTAAAGGCACAGAGACAGGAGATGGATGTTTTCACTTATTTTATACTTATTTTACAACTGATATTCTTATTCTTTGACCTATTATACTTAGAGGCAGTGCTAGCCTCTTATTAAGTTTAATTTCTCTTCAATGAGTGATTACTTTTCTCTTGCCAATTAGTTTGGAATCTCCTAGACAGCCAGGACAGGGTCTTGTACTTTTCTTTTCTCTCCAGAGCCATAACTAGGGTGAGGCAATGTGAGTTTTATCCAGGGCACTAAATTTAGAGGGTCCTGAAAGCACTTATTACAACGTGTAAAAACAATTAGCATCTAGTTGGGAAGAATGATTAATTAAAATAGGAGGCTTCTAGATCTTAGGCTGAGGTGAGTTCCTCTCCAAATCCCACTTATTCCCCCTCATAAGTATATGAATTGTGGTTTGCCCAGGTACAGTTAGTGGTATTTGTCTTGAGCGGAAATTAAGCACTTTGTTTGGGGCTGGGCAGCTAGATAGTACAGTAGATAGCTATGTGACACCTGGGCAAGTCATTTAACTCAGTTTCCCTCAAATGGGAATCAAATCAGCATCTACCTCACAGGGTTGTTATGAAAATCAAATGAAATCATTTGCAAAGCCTGGCACAAAACAAGCACTTAATAAATGCTTATTTCTTTCCCTTTCTCATTCTCCTTCTCTTGCCTCCTCTGGGCATATATGGTAGAGCTTACCTCATGATTGCTATCTTTACCTGTATTTTAACAACTCAGATTACTTAAGAGCTTTCCCTTTGGAATCCCTTGGAACACTCTGGGAAATGTACAGATAACACTGCTATAAATTGGCTAAACAGAGTTGTTCCTTCTCTGAATACATGATTGGATTGGCCAGGGAATTAGACTGATGTTAAAGATAGTTATGATTCTATTTCATCTATAACATATATATGCATATTGCTATTTATATCAAGTATATCTATATATATGTCTGAAAACAAGAATGTCTAAGCACAAGCACACATAGCTCTTTCATCTATCTTGTCTAAATAGTGAGGATTCTCATTTAGAAATTAAATCCATTTCTCTAAATTGATAGTGACTGCCGACTCTGGTGATTGTTGACTGAATGAACAATGGGAGACAATAATATGCCTCTTGTTCAAGTCATTATGCTATAATGTTATTCCCCCCGCTTAAACCCTAAAACTCTGCTGCATTTTTAATCTAATGAAGATATGAATAGCAAATATTTCCTAGGTATTAAGATAATATCTCCACAAGGCCTCAATGTTCAATCATTTCTTCTCTCAATTATGGGTTGAGGGTGGGGAGCCTTTTAAGGCTGTACAGACATTTCTTTCTAAGGATGCTTGCCTATAGAACCTGGCATTTCCTTTTGTATGCTTTGCTGGGGAGGAGACCTAATGTTTAGTGTCATGTAGAGGAAAGATCCAGGGGTGTTTGGTGTTGCTAGCTCCAGGGATTAATTTGGGAATTTCTACTTTTGTTTTTTTTAAAGATTCTAGATCTGTTAAGTTACTATTATGTTTAAAAGTCTTTTACATATAGATGGATTGTGTGTGCTGATACTACCTTTATGCTCAATTCTTTTCATGAGTGAGAGAAAAAAATAGCAATTGTCCTGAACTGAGTAAAAATATTCCAACCATTCTTTCAATAAATGATCTGAAGGAAATAGCTAAACAACTGCTTTTAATTTGCTGTAATTAAGACAGCAAAGGTCTGGGATCTAGTGGCACTGATTGCTATCTAGCTGTGTGGCCACCTGCCTGGATTCTTGACTAGCTTGCTTCCAGTTTCCAAGGCAGGAGCCTGACCAGCGAGGGGCATTAGCTCTGTCCCAAGGTCCTGAGATTAGCCATGCTTCTAGGCCAGAGAAATAAAGGATGTCTCTATAGCTCAGGGATGGGGTAGCATGGTAGTGGGGGAGGTGTGGTTCACACTAAGTCTTCCTTGAGGCTGGCTGGTCTTACTCAAGCTCTCTGTCTTGGTGGCCTTTTTCCTTTGTGCTCCAAACCTCTGCCTTGTATTTCCACTCCAGTCATCAGATCCTTTTCTTGTCTCACTATATCTGAGTTGCTTCTTTGGTTCCCTGCTCTTTACCAAAGTTTTCTTTAAGACTAAGGTCATGCTGGGCTTCCACTAGGTTCACCTAGAGACTGGGCTCCTATCCCTACAGTAGGTCTCTGTGTCCAGGTCTAAGAAATGCCAGTTTCTTGCCTGGTTGGATTTCTGCCTATTGCCTGATACCAGAATATTCTGATATTGTACTCCATCTTCTTGCCAGGATTCCCTTGCTTGTCTACCACTGGACCTCCCTGCTACCAAATCATTTTCTTCCTCTCACCTAGTGTCTGTTTCCACAATTCCCTGATGGCCCTCTGACCTACCAGACACACGAGTGTGGTGTAATGGAAAGAACCCTAGGTCCAGAGATGGTTTCAATCAATCAATAATCAGAATTTATTAAGTGCCTCCTATGTCCTAGGTACTCATCTAGGCATTGGAAAGGAAGGAGAGAAAAAAGGAAGTAAAGAAGAAAGAAAGGAAGCAAATAAACTTTTATTAAGTACTTACTATGTAAAAGGCACTGTACTTCAGCACTGGGGAAACAAATACAAGCAAAAAAAATGATTCTGCCCTCAAGCATCTTACATTCGCATAGTGGGAAGACAATATACACTAGGGAGTTAAAAAGAAATGGGAGCAGTAGGCTGGCACAAAGGCATGATTTTGAAGTCTGAAAGTCAGTGTCAGGGGCAGGAGGACATGGAAGCCTGGCTAGCCTGGGCCACTCCACAAACTGTTGATCCCAGTAGGAACTCACCAACTGGAGAAGGGGAGCCAGAATGGTAAGCGATATTCCAGCATGACAAGGTAGTTCTATTTTCTAGGGAGTGGAGACTCCAGGTGCTGAGGGAAGCTCTATGATAAATAGCAGCTCAAGAGACACATACAAAGAATGTAACCATTCCTGCTTAGGAAGAGCTTACATTACAGTGGGGAAGATAACAAGTACATTTATTAATAAACATACATACACACATTCACATGCGTGAGTGTGTGTGTGTGTGTGTGTGTATAAAGTGACTTTGCTTTCTTTGCTTAGCTTTTATTCTTACTCAATGTTGTTTGTATGACAATTAAAGAGGGGTTGGAGAGCCACATGTCCCTAGCAGATAGTCCTCTTGTGGTCTTTTTTAAAATCAAGGCTTCAAAATTTATTTTTTTGGGAGGAGCATAGGATTACCATCAGGAAATACTGGTAATTGTAAGGTATTTTTCAACCCCAAATTTGGGACCACAGACTTCAGATCAGCACCAGACACAAGCACTCAAAAGAAGAGGCAGAATTTTTGCCTATAGCACTTTGTCTGGCTTTTACCTGACTGCCCTTTGGGAGGTATAGTGACTCCGAGCCTGAGCTATGGACAAAAGAACTCTTAGTTGAGCCTTTGAGCCATTATCCCTTGCTAAGGGCAGTCAGATAAAAGCCAGCCAGAATGCCACAGGCTAAAATGAAATCTAGTCTTTTTAGGGTACACATGTAGGGATCAGGGCATATATGCAGCCAGGGTAACTCACACCTCCAGTGCTGCAGAGCTACTGATGTTCTCTAGTGATGTTGTCATCCTGTTCTCCATTGGGTAGCACATCTCTCAGTTCATTGCCCTATATCTATTCTCTGTTGGGGATCATGTTGTCTTTGTTAGGCTCTTTGCTTGCCAAACCACTTGTTGATACTCTCCACTTGTCTGGTAATTTGCCCTTGTCAGATATCATTCAATCAGCAAAAATTAACAAAAGGTTCTGTGCTAGCTAGGAATTTGGGATTTAAAGACAAAAGCGGAAATAATCCCTATTCTCAAGGAGTTTACATTCTATTAAGGGAAACAACTAGTAGGTGTATCAGTATATATGAAATAATATGAGGGTATTTCCAGCAGGGGCCAGTGGAGTATGCAGTTTTCTATGTAGCAGCTTTCTACTCAGTTAAAAAAAGACTTAGGAGATGGTCTGGAAGAGCTGAAGCCCAGTAGATGGTATCAGAGAGTGGCTTGATTAGTAGAGAGTCTAGCAGAGAAGAGAGATGAGGCAATAAACCCAGAGAAGTGGCAGTGGGTAGAGACCACAGACACACTGTCCAGCAGAGAGTGACAGGATGATATCATTAGAAGATGTTAAGAAGCATTGATGGTATAAATTACCCTGTCTGTGCATGTGTTCTGTCTCCTCTCTGTGTATTCTCCATACACGTTCCCTGGCAACAGATCTTCTGTTTGTGTATCTTTCCTCCACTGGTGACCTGGACACTTGTGATTAGATACCTCAGGGAAGGCTCTTTTCTTTCACCTAAAATCAGCGTCCAACTTCCAAAATCCTTAGACACCTTACATTCTTTGCTTATCTAAAGATGTCTGTACAAATAAGGATTTGGCAAGTTAAATCCAAGAATCCAGGAATCATTCCAGAAACAGAGATGCAAAGGAGGAATAATTACAATAATCATGTAGCAATTCAGAATTCTATGACAAGCTGCCAGTATATTCATTGATCAATTACTGGGATCTGGTTGAGAGGACTGTGCTGTATCTCATAAATCTGATGGGACACAAGGTTGTTAGGTAGAACAAAGAAGATCAAGAGCTCTGGTTCAGGAAACTGACCTCAGGGCAGAGACTTAGAGTCCACTTAACCACTTGGGTGATACTTAGTACTGCCCTTTGTCCCTTTTACTTGCTCTAGCATCAATTGAGCAGCAGGGATTTCTGGACAACAGTATGTCATTTCACCAACAGATTTTAGAAGACAAATGCATTTGTCTAGTTTCTGTATTATTGCAATATATTATACATTCAAGTTAGATTAATCTAGAACAATATCACCAGAATAATAATAATGGACCAGGAACTAGGAAAAATAGTCTTTTAGTTTCTGAATGACAGACATATTAAAAAGTGTTGATACCTCCAAATAGGAATCTGTATTTATATATGGGCTTGCATATGAATATATTCCAAAACCACACACACACATACACACACACTCACATACTCAATTGTTTTCAGTCGTGTCTGGCTACATTGCAAAGCTTCTTCGTGGTCCCACTTAGGGTTTTCTTCCTCTCCAGCTCATTTTACAGATGAGGAAATTGAGGCAAAACAGGGTTAAGTGACTTGCCCAGGGTCACACAGCTAATAAATGTTTGAAGCCAGATTTGAACTCAGGAAGATGAGTCTTCCTAACTCCAGGCCCAGTGATCTATCTACTGTACCATTTAGTTGCCCCATAAACAAACAAATTAAAACATATACATATGTGTATATATGTGTGTGTATATATATAGATATATGCAAATATATAAACATAAATGTCTGTGATTTTATTGATACAGGGAATTCTCTTCTATTGGCACACGTCTGAAAGTGCTTTGCAACTTAGAGTTTTGAAAAGTTGTTTGGGGATATTGAGACATTATGTGACCTTCCTGGCATCACACAGAGTCAGCACTTGTATCAGAGTCAGAACTTGAGCCTATGTCTTTCTGTCTCCAGTGCTGGCTGTCTATCTAGCTATATATGGAAGACCTGAATCCATCTTTCCTTAGACACTTTCTAGCTATGTGACCTTGGGAAAGTCATCTAACTTCATTAGCTCTAGTTTCCTGATTAGCAAAATGGAGATAATAATAGCAGCTATCCCACAAAGTTGTTCTAAGGATTAAATTAACATGTAAAGTGATTTATAGATATGTGTATATACATGTATGTAAATATATCTATCTATACATTATATGTACATAGCATACACACACACACACACACACAGAGACATACACACACTCAAATAGATCTGTGATCTTATTCACTTGGAAGCTGTTTAAAAAGGATGTAGATTCGATATCCTGGCTATTCTATGCCACTCTGGTCTATGGTATTACTATAAATTTGGCATGGGGTGTTCATCCAATATGCTGTAAGCCTTCTTCTTTTCTTTCTGTTATTACAAGGATACCAAAATGGCCATTTATCCCTTTCCCTAGCCACATAACCCATCCATCTTCTCTTCTTATCATATAATTCTTGAATATATGTATATATCCATATTATATATATCTATCTACATACTTACTTTTATTATTGTTCTGCTTTAAAGTTCCTTGTTGGTTATATTTTATAGCCTATTCATACTCAACATATGCCTCTCCATTACCTTTTGTGTTATATCCATTTTTAATTCTTTGGACGTTGTTGTATTCTGTCTCATTACCATGCAGCAGCACCAGCAGAATGTTGGTATTAAAAAGCTGGGCTTTTGTTTTCATGGGAATCTTGGGGTTATTAAAGGTGCCTGGTGGCAATTCAGCTCACTTTCTTCCCATTTAGTTCTTGGTCCAACCTGTTTTCCATCTGAACTGTCAGTTCTGGTCATGTATATCACTGGACAAATTCTTTAAGTTTTCCATTCAAATGCTATAATCTGAACAACTGCCATTTTTCATTCACTTGGTCTTTCATCTATGGATAGTCAGACCAAACTCTTTTGAATGATTACAAATCTCTTCCAGGAGGTTCTGCAGTGTATTAGGGCTTGACACAATGAGTACAATGTCATATTCAAACAGGAACATTTGGAAAACTTCACTATCCATAAAGAATCCTTCTCTGACTTTGACTCTTTACTGAATCTCCTCCATCATATCAGTGGGTATGTTTGGCAACCGTACATCTTCCTGCTTTATGCCTTATCCAATTAATGTTTCTGGTCAAGAGGTCATTGAATAGTTATTTCCGATGTCATATCTTTTAAGAAATCTTTAATAATTTTTGATGTCCTGAAGGGAGAAACTATTTTATTTTTGTAAGAAAGATTGTAAGGCAATGTTATGTTTTATTGAATCAAATGTCTTTTTTTTTTTTTTGGTAATCAACAAACAATATACACAATTGGATTTTGTTTTCTCTACACCTTTCAGTTAGTTATGAAGTGGTAAAGATGTGACTCATTGTTGAGTATCAATTGCAGAAGCCTGCTTGTTTTCTACTAATATAATTATTCAGAATGACCTTAACTTGGCTATAGAAGATTTGCAAAATTTGTGTAGAAAGGAGGATACGTATATGGGTGAGCAGTCATTCACATTCTTCTTGTATACCTTTTCCAGTATTGATAAGGTCTGACATTTTCCCCACATTTTTGGTATCTTCTCCCATAGAAAGCTTGTATATTGTTCCCTTAAATGTCCACACAATTGCATTGTTGCCTTACCTCAAGTACATTTCTAGCTGTCTGTTCTATAAACACGATTCAATCTGATTGGCTTTTTTTTTTTTGGTTGTCATTCCCTTTAGTGCTCTTTTCTATTTCCTTTGCAAGCACATCTGGGAATATTATGTTAGGGTCCCAGTGTGGAGGTTCCTCTGTCCTTATGGAAGAAACCCACTTTGTTTTAATGCTTTTTACAATTCTTTTTTATTTGTTGTCATTTTTCTATTTTTCACCCTTAAAGAACCTTGGTTTGACTTTGGTTAGTTGGCTATATTGCAAAGCTTCTTTAAATTGGTTTAACCCTCTACTGCTTCTTTCTGTTTTATGAGATAACAGATTTTAGTAGAATTTTTTTTTTAAGGACCATTTCGGTTTACTATGGAAAGGCATATCACCAGTAGGCTGACCATCTGTTGATGAATTTTTTGGCGTGGACAATTTATGAAACAATTGAATGCATACATATATACATTATATACATATGTATGTGTATCTTTATTTATATCTGTATCTATATCTAGCACAGTGTAGTAAAGAGCCTGACCTGAGATCAAGTCCTGAATTTGATGCATACTAATTATGTGACTTTGGGCAAGTTATTTAACATCTCAATGTCCTAGGAAGATTTCTAAGATTAAAAAAAGCAGAATAAGTTCCAATCCACATTAGATGTAGATACATTCCCTTCAAGTTCACTATGCCAACTATCTCAGACATAGTCCAAATATACACATAGCTACATACATATGTTAACAGAATTTGAGAATGAGATGGGAACTGAGAGCCTATCTAATCCAAGCCAGGCCTGAACAAAGCATCCTTTTGTCTCATGTCCTATGGGAGGTCATTCACCATCTGCATGAAGACCTCCAATGATGGGGAGTCCTCCACTTCCCAAGGCAACCCATTTGAATTTTGGAAATCTTTAAGCACTGAAAGATTTTTCTATTATTAAATCTAAATTTGCTTCTTTGCAATGTGTATCAATTTCTCCTTGTTGTGCCATCTGTAACCAAGAAGTTCAAGTCTAATATCTCTTTGACATGACTGCTCTTCACATACAGCCCTTTACATTTTCCCATTGAATCTTTTCTTCATGCTAAATATCTACATTCTTTTGACTAAACCAAATTCATATGATGTGAACTTGGAGGCCCCATATCACCTTGGTTTCTTTCTTCTGTAAACTCTCCAGATTACCTGTGTTTTTCCTAAACTATGACATTCATAACTGAAAGCAATATTCCAGATATGGTCATATATGCACATATAAGCAGCAATGGGGTATAATGGGTAGAGTATGGCCTTAATGTTCAGAAAAACTGGATTCAAGTCTTACCTCTGGCATATGCTGTATGGCTCGACAGTTTGTTAAGACCGTAAATTTTACAACATTGTCAATATAAGCAGTTTCCTCACAGGAGCTCCCTGCTCACATAAAATGTCTGATATAGACCAAAAAAAGGGAATATGAGTCACAAAGTAGATTTTTTTCTGTTGTTGGAGAACTAGGCTAATATGGTTTAAAAATTATTGATATCTATAATATGTTATTGATAGGAAACACATTTGAAGCAGAGAGGTACACACAGGGTAAAGGTTAGGGGCTGGAGCAGAATCTATTATGCTTCAGCCGAAGCAAAGAAAGCAGGGTTACCAATCAGGATCTCAGACAATGAAAAAAAGCAAAAATAGATCTAATTAAATGAGATAAAGAAGAAAATTCTATCTTGCTGAAAGGTGCTATAGACAATGACATCCTATCAATACTAAACATATCTCTACCCAGTGGTATAGCATCTAAATTTTTGAAGAAGTTGAATTAGTTACAGGAGCAAATAAATAGTAAAATTGTACTAGCAGAGGAACTCAACTTTCCCCTCTCAGATTTGGATAAATATAACCACAAAATAAGCAAGGAAGAAGTTAAGGAGGTGAATAGAATAATGGAAAAGTTAAATATGATTGATCTCTGGAGAAAATTGAATGGGAATAGAAAGTAATATATATTTTTCTCAGCAGTACATGACATCTACACAAAAATTGACCATGTATTAAGACATAAAAACCTCACAACCAAATGCAGAAAAGCAGAAATAGTAAATGCATACTTTTCAGATAGTAATGCAATAAAAATTACATTCAATAATGGACACTGGAAAGAGATATTAAAAATTAACTTGTAATTAGATAATCTAATCCTAAAAACAAGTATGTTGAAGAACAAATCATAGAAACAATTGATAATTTCATTAAAGAAAATGACAACAATGAGACAACATACCAAGATTTATGGGATATAGCCAATACAATACTTAGGGGAAAATTATATCTCTAATTACTTACATCAATAAAATAGAGAAAAAGCAGGTCAATGAATTTCGGGCATGCAACAAAAAGTAGAAAAATAAAAAATAAAAAATACCAATTTGTAATGGTAAGCAAAGAAGTACTTAACACCTTGCTTCAGCTATTTGATTATTTAGCACCTTGTTTCAGTTCAAGTTTCTTTTAAGCCTTGTCCATGATTATATCAAGTTTTTGTTAAGAAACAGAACTTGTAAACCCCGCAACTTGTGGACACCAGAACTTGTGAAGCACTGTTGCTGATGCCACAGGAAGGGGAGGAGCTAATGACCATGTATAAGGAGAAGCCCAAGCTGGGAGAGAGCAGAACTGAGTAGAACTGAGAAGAGAGCACTTGTGATGGCAGCACTCTGTTTATCTCTTCTGTCTGTGTTGATTTTTGTTTGTGATGTGTGTTGAGTTCTCAGACCTTGGTGGGTCTGTGTTGATTTCACAGGAAGATAGTGAATTGATGATGGTGCCAGCAATGTGCATGAATGTTGTTGTGGCTCTTTTAAGCTTTGTCTTCCCAGAAACAGAAACTGTGAATGATTTCAGGTAGACTGGACACTGTGAACTTCAATATAGAACTGGATGAGGAACTGGACAAAGAACTGGATGAGTGGTGGATGAGGAGCTGTGAGCTGCCTGCCTTTTAATCCAGGTGACAGTTGGGTGGGTTCAGGCAGGAGCTGGGACTATGGAAGAGGAACCATGGAATTTGGGAGCCAGCCTCAAGTCAAGATGAAAAAGACCTCTCCTTGGGTACTTAATAATGACTGAGAAGATTGTGATTTGCTGCGACCTAGGGGTGGAGAACTTTGACCTTTTTACTTTGTGTCCCTTAAGGAGGCTTGCTCCTTAAGGATGATTGAGTTAGGGACTTAACTGAATGGTATCTTTTGCTTAAAACCGTGTGGCCACTTTAGTGATAAGTTATTATGTCATAACATTGTAAATGCTGAACTTTAGTTTCTGTCAATGTTTTGTCTTAGTTTATTACTAAATAAATAGAGAGTTCACTATACTATGTAATCAGAACCTTGAAGCTGTTCATAGTAGCAGTCCTCTGAAAAGCTGCTCGTGCTTGGCTTTATACCATTTTAACACCAAATTGGAAATCCTGAAAATCAAAGGAGAGATTAATAAAATTGAAAGTAAGAAAACCATTGAACTAATAAATAAAACTAGAAGCTGCTTTATGAAAAAGCCAATAAAATAGATAAGCCATTGGTTAATTAGGTTAAAAAAGAAAAAGTCTTAAACAAAATATAGCATCCATTCCTATTAAAAATACTAGAGAATATAGGAATAAATGGAATTTATCTTAAAATAATAAGTAATATTATCTAAAATTATTAGCAAGCATTTTCTTTAAAGGGCCTAAGCTAGAAGCCTTCTCAATACAATTAAGGGTGAAGAAAGGATGCCCATTATCACCTGTATTATTTAATATTATACTACAAATGTTAGCTATAGCAATAATAGAAGAAAAAAAATTGAAGGAATTAGAACAGGCAATGAGGAAACAAAACTGTCACTCTTTGCAGATGATATGATGTTATACTTAGAAAATAATAGTACTCCATCACAATCATATGCCATAGCTTGTTTAGCCGTTCCTTGGTTGATGGGTATCCCTTTGATTTCTAATTCTTAGCCACCATAAAAAGAGCTGCAATAAATATTGTTGTACAAATAGGTCCTTTCCCCCCTTTTTTGGACGTCTGCAGGATGCAGTCTTAGCAGTAGTATTGCTGGATTAAGGGATATGCACATTTTTCTATCCCTGTGTGCATATCCTTTGAGAAAACTTACATGAACTGATGTATAGTGAAGTGAACAGAACCAGGAGAATGTTGTACACAGTAACAGTAATATTGTTCAATGAAGAAATGTGAACGCCTTAACTATTCTTGGCAATACAATTATCCAAGACAATCCCAAAAGACTAACAATGAAGCATGCTATCTGCCTTCAGAGGAAGAACTGATATTGACTGAATATAGACTGAAACATGCTATTTTTCACCTTCTTTCTTTACTTTTTTTCTTTTATTTGAGTCTTCTTGTACAAAATTACTAATATGGAAACATTTTACATAATTGCACATGTATAACCTGTATCTTATTGCTTACCATTTCAGGGAGGGGGATGGGAGGGAGGGAGAGAGGGATGGAATTTAGAATTTAAAACTTTAAATAAAAATGCTAAAAAATTTTTTTAAAGTTGATATGTTTTGTTTTTATTTCATACTCATTTCCAAATATATTTCTGCCTCTCTCACCTTCCCTGATAGCCATGCCTTATGAGAAAGAATAAAAATATAGAGAGGAAAAAATTCAGCAAAATTGATCAAATACATTTTATAATGAGCCTGACAGTATAAAAATGTTCTATACCCATACTTTTGTTCCTCATCTCTGCAGTAAAAGGAAGGAGGTGAAGCATTTTTTTTAAAAAGACTATTGATCAGGAAAGAATTTCTTTTAAAGGATGTAATCAGCTCCTTTGAACCTTTGAGGACTTTATATCCCCAGAAGCAGCAAGCTGACCTTGCTCCTGGTCCAAAAAGAAAGAGGTAAAGGGATCTTTTGTGGGATTTCCATTGCCAGTGTCCAGCAAGTTGAGACAGTGAGATTGTGAGAGCCAAACTACATGAAGCCATGTGGTGGTGCTGTGGTTACAAGAGATGTCTGATCTGCTTTGGAACCTTCCTCACAAAACTTCCCCAGTGGAATGGGGCCTGGAGGAGCTCAGACAACAAGTACAAATTATAGCCCCAGCAAACCGGTAAACATGGAAATTAGAGCAAATCTGTCATCTCAAAGCCTGGGCTGCATTCATCTCTGCAAACCCCAGGGAACACAGAGTGTAGGAAGCCCCTTGCTCCCCATCTCTGGGAGGGCATCTGACCAGGGAACATGATGAATCAGGCCACTTGATGTGGGGCATGAGAAGGAAGAGAGGGCAATTTCCTTAGCAAAAGCTTGGGCATGGTGGGTATTGAGACCTCCAATGCTAACTAGGAAGGCCTATGCCTATATTATTTTGCTCTCAGAACTGTTTTGGACTTTTTGGGAAAGAAGAAACAGAAGCAAAGGCAAAGAGAACAAGATCCTGGTTCTGGAAGGAAACAGAGGTCACTTCAAATAGGGAAATGCAACAGGCTAGTGTCTGACTAGTCTTTGCTCCAATTTCTGATTGGTATGCCCTGTTAAATCTCTCTTTTAAAGTTTTGCCTTTGGTCACCTAAAATGCAACTATCATTATTATGTGGAAAATATTGAAGTGTTCAAAGATGCTACTGCCTTGTTTGGGGGTGAAATGCTGAAAAATATTATGGCATGCCTTTTTTAAACCATTTTCTCATCCCATGCACTCAAAGTCTCATTCTTTCCCACATACACTGTTGGCTCATTCTCTTCCCCCTCCCCATCTCTTCTTATATACAGTACATATTCTTCTACCTCTCTATCATACACACAGATTCTGATTCTGTCTCCTTTCTCTCTCCCACATTCTCTTCTCTCCTCATAGTCAGAATCCTCCTTCCTTTAAAACATAGAATGATAGAGCTTAAAGAGATATTAAAGAATATTTAATCCTTCCTCCTTACCTCCCTACCCCAAATGAGTGGATGGTTTTCTTGGCAACAGGAATTAAGATCCCTTTAGCTTGGACCATGTGACATTTCATATTTGTGCACAGTTTTCAAAGGAATTGAATCATCTGCATCCCCTCTCACCTTTCCTACACATTATTGTCTCTTTAATGTTCTTCAAATATTTTTCATTCTTCCCTTCCCTCCAATCTAACATGGCTCCCCATAGTCCATTGCATTAAGTTCAATTAAGGCTCTACCTGGTTTGTAAGACCTTTTACATTCTGGTCTTCCTTCCTTATACAGTCAACAAACATTTATTAAACTCCTACCATTTTCCAGGTGCTGTCTTAAGTTTTGGAGATATAAAGGAAAAAAAAAAAAGAACAACCCCTCGTTTTAAGGGTTTACATTCTATCGGGGAGATAATTTGTATATCAGTGTGTATATATAACCAATAGAAAATCAGTGCCAGGGTGTTTAATAGGAGGTAGTTATGGAGAAAAAGTTCTAGCAGTTAGAGGAACCAGGGAAGGCTTTTTGGAGAAGGTGGTGCTTTAACTGAGCCTAGAAGGAAGGGATTCTATGATGTAGTAGTGAAGAGGGAGTTTCTTTCAAACACGGACAATGGTTAGTGCAAACATACAGAAGCCTTGACGGATGGATAAGAAAAAGAGAGCAGGTCACTTTGGTTGTAGTGTACAGGAAGGGAAGTGGTGTATAATGAGGTTGGAAAGATTTGTTTTGGCCAGATTGTGAATGTCTGTCTAATATTATTTCCTTTTATCAACCCTACAGATTTTCTACTCTAGTCAAAATGTTTCTGTCTTTGGTTAATGTGTATATCCTGTCTAAAATGTCTTTTTTTTCCCTCTCTCAACTTCTTAAGTAATTCCTCCCTATCCTTCAAGGCCCATCTCAAGCCCAACCTTCTCTATAAAGCCCTAGCTGATTATTCCATCCTCTACTTAGATCTCTCTTCTGGGAACTTCTTTCATCATCTCAGCTGCTCTGGGCCCAAGGTGTCAATTAGCTAATACACTAAACCTATTAATATTCTAATGTGATAGGGGTATAAGGCTGTACTTTCTGGAGACAATGGCCTTGTTTTCTTATCCAGCTCTTAAGTGACTATGATTAGAATTTTAGGTCAATGAGGAAGGTATTTTTGTGTAGGCAGAAATGTAGGGAGCCACTGACTTTATCTATATGGAAGGCCAGTTCTTTGGGCAAGTTTGCCAGGTAAGAATTGGCACTTTGGAAGGGAGGTGAAGTGTGTTGCATGTGTGTAAGTGTGTATTATAATTGTTGCTGTTCATTTGACCCATGACAATAATAACTCACATTTATATGATGCAACTGGAGGCACTAGTTGTCATGTTAATGCAAAGTTTAAAGTGCAATGCACTGCATACCCACTCAAAATAATAGCTCATAATTCTCCACTGACAAGTTTAACTTTACAAGTCAGTCAGAAGACACAATAAATTAAAAGGAAAGGTTTTGAATGAAATAGCATGCTAGGAAAAATCACAATGCAATATTCCCCTCATAAACCTAGGATATACTCTCCTACAAAGACATACATACCTCTCATGAATATGCCCAGAGTTGCATACACATAGGGCCCATATATGAGTGGAGGGTTACATGTATGGGAGATGTGGAGGGGCAATTCATACCTTTAGCACTGCGGTATTACTGACGTCCCTCGGTTTTGTGGGTGCTGGTAGGGGTATAGTGTCTTGTTGGCATTGTGTTGCTGATTTTACAGTCATTGCTGAGGGTCTTGGCTAGAAGCATGATTACAGAGCTCCTTGTTTCTACCATCTTCTGAATCTGGTATAGTTGAACAAAACAAATTCCTGCATTGGCCATGTACAAAAAACTTGAAGAAATGTATATTTCCTTCTTTACTCCGAATGCATCACCAGTACACTTGGAGGTAGGTAGCATATTTCTGGAACTGTGGCTGGCCACTGGGTTGATCAGAGTTCCAAAGCCTTTACAAGAAGCCTTTCTGAGTTTTCCTTCATTCTAGGGCCATGGCTCTGAGATTATTTCCTGTTTACCTTTGTTTATTGTTTATACATAGCTGTTTGCATATTGTCTCTGCCCTTCAACTATGAACTTTTTGAGAGCAGAGATCTTTTGCCTTTCTTTTTATCTCTAGTATTACTATAATACCTGTCACATGGCAGGCTCTTAATAAATTCTAATTGATTCTCTGGCCATGAGCCTCCTCAGTTTTGAGTCATCACATCTATGTGTGTATATATATACACACACATATAAATATACATATTATAATTTATTTATTATTATTATATATAATATAATATAATATATTATTATATTATATATTGTAATATATCATAATATTATTATATAATTATATGTAATATTATATTATATTTTATATATTATAAATATATATTATATTTATATATTATATTTTACATATTATTATATAATTATACATAATATAATAATATATAATATTATAATAATATATAATATTATATATTGTTATATATTGTAATAATAATTTATATAATATATAATATTTAAGATACACATATGAAGCTTTTCCTTACATACTAAGAGGATGATGTGATTTTTGTTGTTGTTCCATTTCAGGTGTGTCTGTACTTTTGTGATCTCATTTAGGGTTTTCTTGAGAAGGATATTGGAGTAGTTTGTCATTTACTTCTCCATC
The DNA here is from genome assembly GCA_028646515.1 of Pseudochirops corinnae. Lineage (NCBI taxonomy): Eukaryota > Metazoa > Chordata > Mammalia > Diprotodontia > Pseudocheiridae > Pseudochirops > Pseudochirops corinnae. The sequence goes on from CM053585.1 coordinate 76,048,262, forward strand.
TCGTTTTACAGATGAGGATATTGAGGCAAACAAGGTTAAGTGACTTGCTCAGGGTCATATAGCTAGTATCTGAGGCTGGATTCAACTTAGGTCTGGAGCTCTATACACTGTGCAACCCAGCTGCTGACATGGATGAGATTATCCTGGCTTTAAAGATGAAAAAACTAAGATTCAGAGAAAGGAAGGGATCACATAGTTAGGAGGTGGAGGAATCTCAGTTATAATCCGGGAGGCTTCCTACTACACTCTGCAGTTTTCCTCTGGGTCACACCTTGGACAAAGCCAGGTAATGCTTGTTATATTAGAGTATTATTATTTTCATAATTCTTCTTCCTTCAATTGCTCTTCACATAAATATCTTGAACCATTCTTCCCCTATCTTGTGCCTGGATTTCCTTGAAGGAAAGGAGTATATGTTTCTCTCCCTCCCTCCCTTTCTCTCTCTCTCTCTCTCTCTCTCTCTCTCTCTCTCTCTCCTGTTGCCCACACTGCCACCTATCCTTTAAAAAAATATGCCTATCTAGTGACATTTTAATCATGGATTCCTTTCCACCATATCTCAATTCTACCTGTGAGATGAAATGTGTACCTTTTCATTAAGATTTCTCATTCATTTTACTTGTTACCTAAATGTGGTGTATAGATATTTGAAGCTGTTGGCTCCTTCCTTTTGTCACTTGTGAACTTCTGGAAATCTTTATTGCTAGTTTTCCTATATTGTAGCTACTCTGCATAATATCTAACAATGTGAATATATACATGTTTATGTATATAAATCTATGTCTGTATATATTTGTTTATATCTATATTCTCTCTTCCTCTCTCTCTCCTTCCCTCCCTCCGCACTGGTATGTGTGTATCAGATACCATTCTAGACATCTGCACCCTTCTCAAAGCATCTTTTCTGTTCTACATCCCTTGCCTTCAGTGGAGAGGTGTGATGAAAACATAACACGTGTCCCAGTTTTGATTTCCTACCCAAGACTTCATAATCTTTGGCAATGCTTTCTAGGTTACTTCTGGCAATATTTGTGCCCAAGTGAATCACCATTTGGGAGTTGGGAGTAAGTTATCCATTGTGACAAGTGTGTGGGGAGTTTTCTGTTATGTCTCTTGGATGCTGTAGAATTTCAAACATTATATATCCAATGTAAGTCATGGCAAAATATTTTCTGTTCCCCATACTCATTGAGATCCTCAGTTTGTGTCTTCTAAACTGCTTGTAGTTATTCAGAACTCAGCACATAAGCATATCCCTAACATTTTTATACCTTTTTATCATATTATAACAACTTGACAGTTAACATAATAAAAATAATTCATTTTATATCCCATAATTCTGTCTCTTATTTTGCTCATAAATTCTTCCCTTATCCATAGATCTGACAGACAATTCCATGCTCTTCTAATTTACTTATGGAAATATCCTTTATGTCTAAATCATGTACTTATTTTGACCTTGTCTTAGTATATTGTATAAGATATTGGTCTATATGTAGTTTCTGCCAAACTACTTTCCAGTTTTCCTAGCAGTTTTTGTTAAATAGTGAGGACTTGTCCCAAAAGCTTAGATTTCTATATTTATCAAATGCTAGATTACTATATTCATTTACCACCATTGTATACCTAATCTATTCCACTGATCCACTACTCTATTTCTTAGCCAGTACTTGGATTGTCTTGATGATTACCACTTTGTAATATAGTTTGAAATCTGGTATAACTTGGCCATCTGTCTTCATATTCTTTTCATTGTTTCCCTTGATATTCTTGACCTTTTGTTTTTCTAGATAAGTTGTGTTATTATTTTTTCAATCTCTATTAAATAAATTTTTGGTAGTTTGATTGACATAACACTGAATTTGTAAATTAATTTGGGTAGAGTTGTAAATTTTATTGTGTTGTTTCAGTTTACCCATAAGAGATTAATATTTTCCCAATTGTTCAGATCTGGCTTTATTTGTATGAAAAGTGTTTTGTAACTTTGTTCATATAGTTCCTGGGTTTGTCTTGGCAGGTAGACTCCCAAGTAGTTTTTATTACTTACAGTTATCTTAAATGGAATTTTATTTTCTGTCTTTTGTTCCTGGACTTTGTTGGTAGCATATAGAAATGCTGATGATTTATGTGGGTTTATTTTATGTCTTTGAACTTTGCTTAAGTTGTTAATTATTTCAACTAGATTTTTTTAGCTAATTCTCTAGGATTCTCCAAGTATACCATCATGATATCTGCAAAGAGTGATAGTTTTGTTTCCTCATTGGCTATTCTAATTTTTCCATTTCTTTTTCTTCTCTTATTGCTATAGCTAGCATTTCAAGTATAATAATAGTCATGATAATGGACATCCTTGCTTATCATTTTAAAGAAGGCTCCATTTATTCATATGCTTTCTAAGTATAATATCCCTGGGAATAACAGAACCCTCACAAACCACTGGTTCTGCTTCCAGATCCCCCATGTACTCATCATCCAGGGAAGCAACCTTTATGGAGATGCAATCTGGCAACTACCTTTGCTTTAAAGCCTTTGCCTCCTTAGTAGCCACAGACACTAGAAAACAAAGTCCTAGATGTCAAAGTCCTTGGCATTGTCAAATAGCTCAACATCAGAAAGAGATTAATGGAAATCACATGAGATAAGATACTGTCTGCCTTGGTATTGCATCCTAAGGGCTACTGGAATTTTCTCTCTGATTTGCATTTGAAATTTTGAATATTCATTGACTCTTCCTATTAGAATATGAGTACCTTGAGAGCATGTACTATCTTTTGTATTTATTTCCCAGCACTTAGCACAATGATTTGTACATAGCAAACATTTAATAAATGCCCATTCATTCATTTCTGCATTTATTTATTCGTAGTAGATATTCCATACAATAAATTTAATTTATTGCATGGATCCCTATGCTAATTGTCATGAGGAACACAAGGGAAAGAGAAGATGACGTGGCTCTTGCCCTCAAGAAACTTATAGTCTGTTTGGTGAGACAGTATTTATGCTTATGAAACAAAACAATACAAGTGTGTTTTTGTAAAGTGCCTGAATGGGTAATATGAGTAGTCAGTGGGATAGTCAATGCTAAAGGAGTTCAAAGGCAGGAAGGAACACTGTGGGTTGTATAAATTCCCAAAGTATTTATCTAAATACTTACCCGGATTTCAATTTACCGTTCTCTGGCTTCTTCGATAAACCTTGCTTCAGCTCGTGCTGGCACCGACCGACTGGTCGGAGAACGCTCCCCCACAGAACGACTCAGTGACGGAGGCAGTTTTAATTATTAATGTTTATTAGCTTACAGCGGTTGGTGGCAAGCAAGGAATAGTTCTTATAAAATATATACCCGAAGCGCTGCCTCCTTTCTCTTTCCTTCCTCCATCAGGCACTTAAATCAGTTTCTTGATCCCCTCCTTTGTAGGTGTGGCTATCGCTGACTGAGCCTATCGTGTACTGCCCCGAGGCTAAGGAGGTATCTCTAGTTCCTCCCTGTCCTGACGTCAGAGAGGCGAGGACCTCAACTCCGGCCCCAGGCTGCCACGTAGCACTCGACAGCTAATAGCCCATTTTAGGATCTTACAGGGTTGGAGTAGTTGGGGAGGCTCCAAGGGAAAGGTAGAACTTGAGCTGAGTGTTGAGGATTTGTATTGATGAAGTACAAGAAGGAGGAAAAAACTCTTGTTCAGTTATTGCACGGACTTTTATACTTCTCCTGGTCTCAGGCAACACCTTTCACTACCAGCTGTATGTTATGGGTTGTCCTAGTGTGATATATTGGTCATGACCTGTGTTTTCTTCTGTGTTCCCTGGGGAATATAGAAAGAGGATGAGATCTCCCACCCTGCCAACTCTCAAGAGCTAAAAGAGTGAATATCCGCTAACTGTTGTGACCAACTGTTCCACACAAGACCTAGATAGTAGAACCTTCTCTGCTATAATATCTTGGAAGGAAGAGCTGTGATATGTAAAGATCTCATGTGAGAGAATTAGCATTCCTGGCGTAACCTCAATGCCTGTCTTGGAGGAACATTCATGCTGTTCTCCTACAATGACCTCTCTACCACAGTGTCAGGGATGGTTGCATGGCATAGGATAGACAACAGGGAGGGACAACATTTTTTATGTTCAGTAGGCATCCAGACAACAGAATTTCAATGACCATTTCTTGAGTTCCTGCATGATAAATGCCAGAAAAAGTAGCCCCATGCTGCAATTGTTTCTCTGGCAGGTCAGAAAAATGTTACATAAATTGACCCTTGATTTGTCCCTCAAAAAGGAAAGGAACATGGGTATGAATATGCATTGTAATTACTGTGAAGGCATGAAACATCATCTCCTTTGAAGACAAACCCTCTCTGAAAGCTTCATAAGTATCTGAGAGGAAAATGGGGCACTAATTAGCAAAGAAGTTAAGACTACTTGTATTACTGACAATAGGCATCTGTAATAAAGTCAGAAAGCAGTTATTAAGAGATCCTTTTGAAAGCACCACCACCAGAGGGTTGTCTGTTTTCAGAGGGAAACCCAGTATAGATAGTAAACTGATAACTGGACTAGGCTTTCATGTGACAATAATCCTGATGTTGGAGACAAATCATCCCAGCACATGACTTATTGGTTTCTGTACTTATACTGTTTTCCCATAGGTGCAAAGTCACCAATTCTCTCTGCTCAGCTGAATTCTCCCCTTTTTTCAGAGTGATGGTAGGAATTAACTTCCTTCATAAAGTCTTCTCTAAAAGACCCCACCCAGTTTCAATTGCTCCCAGTCATGGAAGAATCCTTTGTATTCATGTTTGTACTGATTTGTCTTAGGCATTTTTTTGAAATGAGTTTCCAGGATGCTTAACTCCATGCCATGGAAAGCCCATTGTGACCTTATTTCTTTTATGCTTCTAACATTTAGCAAGCATTTCATATATTGAATGATTATTTTCCCCATAGAACTAAAGGACAGAGCTCATCACATGGTAATTACTGTCATTGTTGGTACCTGAGTTGCCACAGACAATTTAGGCAAAATTCATATTTAGGGCCTCGATTATCCAGATCCCTGTCTTGCATTCCTCCCAAAGAAGCTGCATAGTTAGGTCACCAAGGAAGTGGCACAGGATTGGTAGCCAAGTTCTAGTCCTGGGTCGATCACTAATTTGCTGTGTGGTACCTCATTAGCGACTCTTAGGAAATGTTCATACAGGATTCTTTTACTCTAGGATGGAGGTCTCTTCTGCCTCTAAGATGCTATAATTTTTAACCTCTTTCCTTACCTGTAAAAAGAGGGAGTAGGTCTAGATGTTCAGCTAATACCAAAATCTTTTTTTGTCTCTTATTTTCAAGAATGATATGATCTCGTGTTTTATTGCACATTGGACATGGGGGTTCTGCATTTTGGACAGTGGGCTGAGGGATGAGAGTTGGGGATGCTGTAATGTCTTTGCTTTTGGATGTTATTTCTTGCCAAATGTAATCCAATTTACTGTGGATTTTCTTCATATGAATTTCTTTGTAATTTTTAAAGTTGATTATTGGTATAATTAGTGTAATTAGCTACAATTACAAAATTAGTGCAAATCCATGTAATCAGGTGCTAACAATGTGTAATTAGGTAACTGCATCTTGTAATTAGACACTTGAATATGCTGGGCCATTATAAAGTCCTTATTCCACTTTGTCAAAAATTGTCCCAAATCTATGTGCAGATCATTTCAAAACTTTGGTTTTATCCCATAATTGAACATGTCTTTTCTCAAGATATTGGCAGCACTTCTCCACCCATTGTGCAGGAACTGCCTGCTAATTTGGTTTTTTGAAAACAAAACTGTTTTTGGATTACAGAATTGAAGAAATTGTCCCCCAATTCATCATTCCTTTTTTAAAAGTGTGTATTCTGACAAAATTAATTAGTGGGATTTTAAAAATAAAAGAGAAAATTCCATCTCTAGTTAGTGGGATTTTAAAAATAAAAAAGGGAAAATTCCAGTTTCATTTCATAGCCTGAGTAATAGAATTAGAATAGGCTTAAAACCAGAGTAACTGGAATTCTGGGAAATGATGATGCAGCTATAATTGTGTATAACCGTTTTCAAGCCCCAAAGCTTCTCTCCCAGTATGCTACACTAGTAGCACCATCTTTTGCTTCAGTCCACTCTTCCAAGTAGCAGATGATACTTGGAGGCTCTGAGGTCTTGCTGCTGAGCATTCTTCTCAGATACACCTTAAGTCTGGCATTGACCAATCCCACAGCTCTGAAGGTGTCTCATTCAAAATAATTCACCTTTATCTTATAGTAGAAACCAGAAATTTACTTTTTCTGTCTGTTATACCAAATAGGCATATTCACCAAAAACACTCAACAAATAGTTCCAGTTATTAGGATTTCCCAACTTTTAATTTTAAAGACCACATTTGTGTCATATGTAAATCAGGTGCCAATTTCATGGGGATTAGAAGGATGTACAGACCCCATCAACTTGTTTGACTGATGTAGCCTCTTAATGTAGGGGATTGAGGAGCTCGCTTTTGATAGAATCTTAAAGTTGCGTAAGGGAAATATTTGGAGAAACAATGTAGCACATTTTCTTATTCTTTAACTATTGATTGGCTGGCCACGTAGTGATGGAGAGGCCATTGGACCAATCTTGGAGATTTTCCAAAAGGCCTCTCAGCCATCTCTATTTTTGCCTCAGATGCTCTTGGAAATCTCAATGACTCTTTTTCTTATGGAATCTAGTGAGAGGCCATTCTGTAAAGGAAAGTACTTAGGTTTTTCTCCCCTTTGAGGCTGTATGATCACTTTTAAATGGGCCCCAATCTTTGGTCTTTTCTGTTTTAGGTGAACAAAGTTCAATTCAATAAACATTTATTAAGTGCCTACTGTGTACCAGGTATGGAATTTGTAGCCAGCCCAGTATTAGTGTCTAGACAAGTAAGGAATGACTTTCAGGAGTGACATCAGGGACCCTGGTTGGTGGTATCTGAGACACAGATTCATTTGCAAAGCCATATCTGGAAATGAACTTGGTGTGAGCAATGATAGCTAGAAACTGAGTTAGTTTTCCAGCCTATTCTCCCAATGATTGAGATGATATAAGGGAGAATATGCCCAGAGGCTTCAGGGAAAATGCTTGTGCATTTACTCTTGTTATCTCTTTGAAGCAAATCTTTTTTGTAACACATATACTCACACACAAATGATTTACTATTACATATGCTAACTATTGTAATGGAAACACCAATTAGACTTAAAACTCTCAAAGCTAGCAATCAAAGCATTATTAATCAAGAACATGCAAATGTTAGTTTATATTATCTACTGGGCAATACAAGTACCAACTCACTAAGAAAAAAACCATTAATCTTATTTTCTTGGGCTGAAACCTGGGGCTTCTGATGTTTTATTTTGTTTTGTTTTAAAATAATGATAACTATGAGTGTTATCTGGTTAGACCCAAATTTGGCTGGTGATTGGCAACCTAATTTATTTAACAATTCATTTGGTTAGTATCTTATGACATAAACTAATGATCAAGTTGTTTAACAAATTATTCTATTGGTGGTCTGTCCTGTCTGGGGGTCCTGTATGTTTGTCAGCTGCTATTTATGAACACAATGTCATTTACCAACCTAGATGTTATGGGAATCTGAAGATCTTCTCTGCCCCTAGGCCCTTTGATAGGCTTAAGTGGCTCTGAGAACCTTCCCTGATTTGAAAGTATACTCTGCCCCCTAATAGGCTGAATGTGGTCACATAGAGCCTGTGGAGGGAGGCTTGTTCTTCAGGAATGCCCACGCCTTATTACTTTATGATTGGGCAGTGGGTCAAGAGGGCTGTGACATTCTCTGATCCAGGAGAAGGCTATATATACCCTGATGCGAGGTTTTGCTTTGGGGCTCACTTTGGAAAGAGTTGTGTGATTTGGCCAGCTGAGACTCTGGGAAGCTGTTGAGCCCCACCAGCTTTGAAAAACCCAGATGTTGGTGCTTCCCTCTCTAGTAACTGGACTATGTATGGATGTAATGGTCAGACGGCTGGAAGCCCTGTCTGCTGATCTGTTGCTCTGGCTGTTTGTAACTTCTGTTTGTATTCTGTTTGCATTCTCTGAAGTTCAGGGTGCTGACTTTTCCCCCTGAACTAGGTAAATGATATGTTTGATTAAAGTAAGATTGTTAACCCATTTTGAGTTGCTTTCTTTTAGAAAAGCAGATCTAAGAACCTGTGCTAACAGCCACCCTGGGTGTGCTAGGGTGATTGCTGATATACTATACCATATTATGCTTATCTTAATATTAAGAAACAAATTATGAAAAATTAACATCAAAATATCATCTCAAAATGGTGGTCTAATACAAAATAGAGTTAGTTACATCAAGGCAACAAACATGCTTACTATACCTTTGTAAATGCTAACATCTTAAGTGATTTTTTGTGGAATTAGTACGCTAATCACAGGTCCCTAATAACTGTGGAGAACACAGTTGATAGGAACTTGAGATAATGTCAGTAGAAAAGAGACACACTTCAAACACTCAGGTACTCTTAAACTCTGAGGAGAGATGTAGCCAGCTCAGTTTTGGGAGAAAGAACCAGAGAATATGTATTACACTGGTAAAAAGGACATTTTGGCTATCTTTACATTGAGTTAGTGCTTTCATCTTTGGAACTATTTTTTCAAACTTTGTTTCTGCCTCCTCCTATGAATAAAATTGTCCAAATCAGAATAGAGTACCACTTACAAATTTTTTTCTTATATGAGGTCCCAATTATTCCAAATAATACTTTAAGAGCAGCCCCCCTGAAAGCATTCAGAAAATCTCAAAAAGATTGCTACCCACTTAAAAAAATGAACATGCTTAATTGTGTATATCAGGGCAGTGGAAACTTCTTTTGGGTTACCATCTTTGGAGCCTGAAAATTCTTCTGGTTGAATGCCATACACAGGGGATTACATTTGGAAGGGAGTTGAGAATAGGACATGGCTACTTTGTTCATTCTCTAGCATCTGAAAGCAGCTCTTGTGCTATAGTGAAGAAAAATCAACCAACAATAGGAGGTCCTGTCTCTGTCACTAAACAGTTAGGCTTATAAAATGTTAGAGATGTAAGGGAATTTAACAATCATTTGTGACTCTGTTTCTTCATCTGTAAAATAAGATCTCAATACTTGCTCCAATTATTTCACAGTGTTGTTCCAAAAATTCAATCAAAAAAGCATTTATTGAATAGACACATTTAATTCAATTTAACAATTATTTAGTAAATATCTGCTATGTGTAAAATTCTGAGTATTTTTACAGAAAAAGACAACAAAAACTCTCTGCCTTCAAGGAGCTAATAAAACATTGTCCTAGGTTCTGTGGATAAAATGAAAGATAGTCCTTGTCCTTGAGCTTACAGCCTAGATGGGACATAAGACACAGGAGAAATATAAAGCACTGCATATATATAAAATTCTAACTATTCACTGGAAGATCAAATACTGAAGCACAAGCTTAAATATTTTGGTAAGATAATGAGAAACAAGACTCATTGGAAAAGACCCTGATACTAGGAAAGATTGAAGGCAAAAGGAAAAGGGAATGGTAGAGGATGAGATGGATAGTTAATATCATGGTAACAATGGATGTGAGCTTGGAAAGATGTCTAGAAATAATGAAGGATAGAAGGGCCTGGTGTGCTATGATCTGTGGGGTCATAAAGTATTAGACATGACTGAATGACTGAACAACAGCAAACTATGTAAAACACACCATAAGAATAGGTAACTTCATTGGTGGGTATACTTCCATAATGAATATGGATGGCAACCTGGCAATATCTTTGTAGATGATCTTTGAGACCTTAAAATATTGATCACCTTGTAGCCAATCTGGGCTTAGCTAGGCTTGTTCTTATATGTCTATACAATCTATCACCAGACTTGTAATCTATGTAAAATAATTTTTTTTAATTGTCAGAGAAATATTTAAGAACAGAGGGCCCAGTGCAATACAGAGGAAAGAAGAATCAAAGAACTTGCATTGAAATTCTGCTGCTAATTAGGCCTGTGTGATCTTAAGCTAACCATTTAGCTACATAGGGCCTCAGATTCCTCCTTTGTAAAATAAGAATGTCTGAAGGACCTTCTGGATTTAAATTTATGATCCTATGTTTAAGTATTTGTTCCATGTACCCACTTTATCCTCATAAAAATTTGGTCCTACTTATAGATCCAATGGAAGTGCCTTAGTGCTTGGGGACTTCTGTTGCATGCTTTTCTTTGTAGGGGTCAATAGGAGAATTGAAGTATCTTGGGGGAATCTTAGAACATTTCCTAGATGAGTTTTCTTTGCTTGGAATGCTCTTTTTCAATTCTTTACTGCTTATTCATTCTTCTGGGCCCAGATCAAATGCCAGCTCCTCCATGAAATGTTTTTTGATTGTTTCCCCTTTTCCTTGATCCCAAAGCAAACTTTTCTTTCTCTGAACTTCATATCAATTTGCATCTTCCTTTTTAAATTATTTTTTTATCCTGGACTTGAGATTTTATTAATGTAAGGAGTTCTCTTTATTAATTCAGATTGACAACTAATTTGCAATTTTTAGTCTTAGTTACCTGGAACACTTGGAGTTAAAAAACTCACCCAGGGGCACATGGACAGTTGGGGGCAGAGGGTGTGAATCCAAGTTGTCTTGACTCCTAGGTTGTTTCTGTTCTCTATGACATGTTGCTTTCCTGGAAATATTTCCTGGAAGTATTTACCAAGAACTGTCTTTTATTATAGTTATTTATGTACAAGTTGCATCTTTCCTACAAGAGAGTAAAATTCTTGGGAAGAGGGCAGGGTCCTTTGTTAACTAACTCAGCACCTAGCCTGGTGCCTTTTACATAGGCAGTGTTCCATACATATTTGTAGACTGAACCCAAGGATGGTGTTTGGCAGTCAACAGGAGTTATCTATGGTACTGAATCTCCTTAGGCTCCAGGACTACTCTGTGCAGGTGAGCTTAATGTACTATTTGTCAAAAACAAGAGGCTTGTGAATGAATTACCCATCAGCAGAATCAAAACTTCATCAGCAGTCTTGCTTCTAACCTCCAGGAATGGATAACCTGCTCCTTATTGGTTATCATTATGCTACTGATTCTCGGCCTCTCTAAAGAATTTTTCAGATCATGCATATGCAATGCAAATGAACTTTTTTGTGGGGCCTGCCTTTTCAAGGAATTCATATCCATGTTGTTTGGTGATTATATCCTCTCTTCTGAATGTATGTACATGTGGTCTTGGCCACACTGAATCAGGAGAGATGTATCTCATTCACTGTGAGGGACATTGTTGGGTTGTGCATATCTGTATAGGGCTAGGGAATTCAGAGGCTGGCTCTGAGCCAGTCATGACAACAGAAGTTAGAGGATAATGATGAAAATTAGTCCCAGGAGAGTTTTCATCTAGGCTTGACCTTGAGCATTAAGATACTGAGGTCTGTCCTAGAGGAGCATAAATAGAATCTATCATAGAATTAAAAAGTATGACCAAATCTGAAGGAAAACTCCCAGGCTGGGGGTTATGGTTCTGAAAGCTTTTATTTCAAAACATCTCAGGGAGAGGCTCATTCAGGTTCATGTTGTTTCATTATTATCATTATCATTATCATTATTTTTCACACAGCAGTAAATGATTTAAACACATTGTGAGATGGAGGTACTTATTGCAGCTGACTTTTCTAGTTTGGTGGCTCAGTATATTTACTAATTTTTAATCTAGTATTATGACTACATCATCTTTTATATACCAAGCTCAGGCTCAGACCCATCCTCAAGGAAACAGGTGAGTTTTTGTCTCAACATCAGCAATCAGTTGTCACTGAGCAACTCACACTCTATTACACCCCCTCCCACCCAGTGACAAAAGCAGCATTTTGTGATACTGTGGCACAAGGTTGAGTCCATTAATTACTGTGGAATGGAGTAAAACCTATACGGATCTTGAACACTGTAACCTCAAGCAGTCGTAGCAAGATCATTATATTTGAACCTAGTTTCAAATGTTTAAATTTGAACCTAGGTTCAAATACTATGTTCCCTTTGACTTGACTCCCCCATTCTGGTCTTTGGATTCCTCATAAATAAAAAGGATTTGGACTAGATGGTCTTTATGGACCTTTCTAGTTCTAAATTTTTATGATTCTTGACCTTATTAGCCTAATTCTTTAGCTTTGTAGTCTATGAGCTCAGTTTGTTAGGAGTTGATATTAAATAGGCCAAGGTATTAATTTACGTTCCTTTCACATAGTTCTGTGGCCAAAGTCTACCTCTTTAATTCTGGCCAGTCATGTAGAAAAAAAAAAAAGAGAAAAATACATGAGGGAGGGAGGAGAGAGAAATATGGGGGGGAGGGAATGGCAAGCACAGAAGTAGCTCACACCTTGTTTCAGCTATTGAATTAACACCTTGTTTCAGTTCTAGTTTCTTTTTTTGAGCCTTGTATCAAGTCTTTTAAGAAAAAGAACGTGGGAACCCCACAACTTGTGAACCCTAGAATTCATGAAATCCTGCAAGGGGAGGAGCTAATGACCATATATAAGGAGAGGCCCAGGCTGGGGACAGCAGAACTGAGAAGATGACTCTTGGGGTGGCAGAGTCAAGAAGGAGAAAACTTGTGGTATCCTGACATTCTGTCTACTCTGTCAGTGTTGATGTTTGTTTGTGATACTTTGTACAGAAGCCCTGGGACCTTACTGGAAACTCTGGAAGATTTTCTGGTTGTATGTTTATAGATGTCCTTGAGGAGGGTTTTGGAGGTCCTCAGACTTTACTGAGGATTTGTGCTGACCTCTTGGACCTTGTTGGTGGTTCTGAGTTGATTTCACAGGCAAATAGTGAATTGATGATGGTGCCAGAATGTGTATGAATATTATTGTGGCTCTGTCAAGCTTTGTCTTCCCAGAAGCAGGAACTGTGAAGGATTTGAGGTGGAATGGACACTGTGAACTTTAATATGGAATGAGAACTGGATGAAGAACTGGACAAGGAGCTGGACAAGGAACTGGAAGCTGCCTGCCTTTAAATCCAGGTGACAGTTAGAGCTGGGACCATAGAAAAGGAACCATGGAAGCTGAGAGCCAGCCTTGAGTCAAGCTGAAAGAAGACTTTACTTGGATACTGTGTATTGACTGAGAAGAATATGATTTACTGTGACCTAAGGCTGGAGAACTTTGACTTTTGTACTTTGTTATTGAATTAAGGATTTTCTGATGGATTAAATAATTGTACTTTGTTGAAAACTAAGGTGACCACTTTGGAGAAAACTATGTGGCCATTTTAGTGATAAGTTGTTGAGTTGTGACATGGTGAATACTGTATTTTGATTTTCTGTGATAAGTTGTAACATTGTGAATGCTGTATCTTGATTTTCTGTGAATGTTTTGCTCTGATTTGTTATTGAATAAATAGAGAACTCACTATACTATGTAATCAGAACCTTGAAAGCTGTTCACAGCAGCAGTCTTCTGGAAAGCTGCTAGTGCTTGGCTTTACAGGAGGTGGCGGTAGTAGAAAGATCTAGGGAAAACACATCCATACTATTGAACAAGCAAACATGTACATATTAGTCAAGGGTAGGCTTTGTATTAGAGTAGTGATGACTGAGCAGTAGAAATAGTAGAGTGAAATGATTACAGAGCATGAAGAAACAACGTGTGCTCTTAGATGAGACACTACAGAGAAAGCAATTCATGGATACAAGATCCAGCTAATCTTCAGCTGCCAGTTCTACAAAAGATGACTCTTGCCATCTGTACAGAAGCAGTGAAAATGTTTGACAATGTTTGAAATTATTCACCTATTCTGTAATTTCCCCGCAGATCCCAGACCTTCTAATCTTCAGAAGTCCTCTGTACTTAAAATATTTAAATGTTCTTCTTTATCAGGTGCTTCTAATTCATTTTCCATTTCTGATGTCACAGCCAGGATATGGACAGGGAATGTAAGGGAAGTCCCAATTGTATAGAAATGGGGCATGAAAGTTTCCAGCAAGGGAAGGAGAAGGGAAATCTTAATCAGGATGAGAGGGTATATTGAAGAGCAGAGGCAAGCTGCTGCAAGTCAGCCTTGTGCTTCAAAGTTAGGTACCCTCACTCCCCAAAACAGAGTTGCTGTTGTTGTTTTTTTTATTTTTTACTGTGAAAACTACTCTATTACAAGTGGAAATACAAAGACACATATAGCACATAATTCTTTAGCATAAAGGACCTTACATTTTAGTTACTTGGCTTAACTTTACACCATTTCTTACTTTTATATTCTTACTCCCTTCACCTGTTACTGCTCATACATTTCCAAATCCGACTCCTGGGTTACTCCCATCATTTATCTTCTCTACTCATATTTATATACTATTGAATGTACCTAGAGAAAGTCACTCAATCAAGCTGACTGGATTTACTATAGATTTGTACTATCCATTTTCAACTGGGCCCTTCCTGCAGTGAGGCTACCCTTGAAAACCCTTCCCTAAATAATTCCTTTATACAAATTCCATAGTAGTTGTTTCAAACCTTTTCTTCTCCCTTCAAGCCAAACAGCTCATAACTATATGAAACTATTAGTTTCTCCTTTAACCCACTCTCCAATAAGAATGTAGGCCTTTCTCCGTACAGAAGCCAACTCCTCTACATGTGCCTTTGATTTCATGTCCTCCTGGCTTCTTCTGCATATTGCTTCCACAATCATCCCCTCTTTTCCATTAATTTTCAATCTCTCCCTATTTATTGGCTCCTTACCTCATGCTGACAAATACACTTATGGCTTTCCCATCCTAAAACAAAGCAAAACGAAAAGCTTTCACTAGACATAGCCATACCTTTCAGCTACCATTTAATCTCATTCCTCTCTTTCTCAGTCAAACTCATAAGGAAGGCTGTTTATACAGGAACAGTTCCTAATGTCTTCATTTCCTCTCCTCTTACTTCTCATGCCCTCGCAATTTGGCATCTGACCGTATAGCTCAACTTAAATAGCTTTTTCCCCAAAATACCAAACAGCACTTTATTGCCATATAAGATGGCCTTTTCCCAATCCTCCTCTTTTTTTGCCTTCTCTGAAGTATTTGAAAATATGAACCAATCTCTCTACCTGTATGCTCTCTACATTCTGGGAATTTATGACATCTCTTTCCTAGTTCTCCTACCTATCTGACCACTCCTTCCCATATCGTGTTCCTTAAGTGTTGGTGTACCTAGAGGTTCTATCCTGGGTTTCCATCTCGTTTCTCTCTATACTCTTTTGGTAATCTCATCAGTTTCCATTGATTTAATTATGATTTCCATACAAGTGGCTTCTAGCCCCAGTCTCTCTTATGTCTCTTATCTCCTATCAGCAACTGCCTCTTGGACATTTTGAACTAAATGTCATTCAGGCATCTGAAACTCAAAACATATCCCAAACAGGACTAATAATATTTTCTCCTAAGTTTATCCTTCTTCCAAACTTTCTATTTCTATGGAGGGAGCCACTCTTCTCCCAGATAGCCAGATTTCCCACCTTGGTGTCATCCTCAACCCCCTACTCTAATTCCATATTTTTGTTAATTTTCAAAATCTAGTCATTTCCATCCCCAAATTTTTTATATTCCTCTGTTTCTTTTCATCCACACAGCTAATCCAATAATTCAGTTCCTTATTGCCTCTTAATAGCCTCCTAATTGCCTTCTCTATCTCAAATCTCTTTTCACTCCCCATCCTCCACAGAACTACCAAACTGACTTTTCTAAGTCTTACTCTCTCACCCTCCTTTCTCAATAAACTCCAGAAACTTCTCATTCCTATCGGATCAAATATAAATTTCTCTAGCATTTAAAGACCTTCATAGCTTGGTATCAATCTACTTTTGCAGTCTTATTAAACATATCTTCCTTTCATGTACTCTATGGCCTGGTGAAGCTGCCTGATTTACCATTTTTCATACATGGAATTCTCTCTTCTTTCTCTGCCTTTGCACTATCTGGCCTTCCTGTTTGTAAAGTACTCCCTTTTGACTTCCAAAGCTTGTGATCCCTAGTCTCTCTTAAGACTCAATTCAATCACCACCTTTTACATGAGCCTTTTTTTTATGCCTTCAGCTTTGACTATCCTCCTCTTCCCCCAAATTGTATTTTTTAAAATTGATTTATGCCAGTATATGTAAATGATTTGAGGGCAGGAGAAGTTTCATTTTTTTCTTCCTATTCTCTGAACCTAGTTCAGCAATTGGTACATAGTATGAATGAATAAATGAATGGAAATGCTTTTGTTAAGCACTCAGCATATACAAAGCATTGTATTAATCCTTGGGGATATGAACAGATAAGCAAGACAATCTCTACTCTCAAAGGGCTCACATTCTACTTGAAGAGATAACTCATAGAACATTTTAGCTGCAAGTCAGATGGAAAGGTCCTTAGGCCTTTGATTAGTCCTTAGGGTGCAGAGGCAAAGTAAGTGGTAATGTTTCCTCTTTAATATCATTTCTACAGATAAAATCATAACTATCTGATATTGAACCTATGATAGTGCCAAGGACTTCAGTCCTTACAAAAAGCAAGAACCTTCTTTCCTGTGTCTTTGGTAGCTGCAGCCTTCAAAGAAGTTGCCAGGGCATATCACATCTTCTTGGAGGTTGCTTTCTAGAATGATGGCTATGAGCACTAGGTTGGAAGTAGAACTGATAGTCTATAGGGCATGACAATTCCAAAGGCTCTTGGGGTCAGGTTCCTGGGCCATCTCCATAGGCACCCCAGGGGAAGTAGTGGTTGATGTGATGGTGGTGGCCAGGCATGTACCTATTTCTCCCTTCAGCTTAGGTTTCTGGTTTGATTGCCTTATGGCTTATTAACAAATTAGTAAATAAATAGCGATTACCAACTAAATGGTAAGAACCATAAATAATAAATGCTCCTTAAATGACATGATAGACTACAAATGTATTTACAATGACCTTGATGGGCAAAAATCCAGTTCCTAAATAGGGGGAAAGGGTCACAGCTAGAGGTAGTTGATGCTGAGCCTCTGGAATTGTGCAACTAATAATGCTAACATGTAGCACTGGGATTTCAGGGCTGGACCCAGAATAAGAAAACCTGAGTTCAAATCCTGTCTCAAATACTTACTGGATGTATGACCCTGGGCAGATCATTTAACCTTTTTCTTCCCTCTCAGTTCATCATTTGTAAAATGAGATAATAGCACCTCCCTCCCAGGGCGATTGTGAGAATAAAATGAGATAATATTTGTGAAGCATTTTGAAAACCTTAAAGTCCTATAAAATGTTACTCTTATTACTACTATTATTGCCCTGCTTAGGAGATAGTTTTATCTGAGAATTCAGCATGACACTTAGCCCACTGGAGTGGCTTAGGTGACAATCTGGAAAGACACAAACCTGGGGACCAGGCCTGTTATTAAAGAATAGGAGCCAGAACCCAAGAGGAAGAGATACTTGTAGGATGGTGAGGAGTAAAAATGAATGTGTTATTGGAATTGAAAATAGAGGAGGGAGACCCACATTCTGACATACCAAACGGTGTAAATGGCTCTGGGAGAAAAGAGACCCAAAAATAGGAGCTGTATTTGCCAGAGAAATAAGAGTCCTTAAAGCTGTCTGAATAGAAAATAAGGTTATCATAATGCCTTATCATTAGAAGAGAGAAGAATATTAAAAGGACTCAGTTCAGCCTGAATAAAAAAGATAAATTTCAAGTAAACTGGCATACAGTTTATCCATGGCTGGATTTGCTGTAATAAAGTCAGCGAGGGAATAAGCCCAGTGATTTACAGCAAGCTCGCTTCTGTAAAATTTACAAACTGCTGTGATAAAATGTCACCTTTTATGATGCATTCCACCCGGGCTGCATATATAAAGGGCATAGCCACGGAAAGAGTCGCAAAAACAAAGCAGCCGCCTGGCTCCCCACGCTGTCTTTGTCTGCTTCTCCAACGGTATCTGGGATTTATGGAAAGATGACCCAGCCACTGGCTTTTTAGTGTTCCGGATGGTGAGCTGCAGGGCAAATGTTTTCCTCTGGCTTAGCTTACACCGTACTGCTGCCCAGACTATTTCTACTCAGTGTGGATTGCAGAGTCTGTACGGGCATGGGTTGGGGCAGGTTGGATGGGGCATTGGGAAGGGTGATTTCGTTTTCTCTGGGGATGACCTTGCCCAGTATCAGGCAGTTTAGGGCATTCATCAGTATCAGAGATTGACTTCTCTTGTGAGCAGTAATTCTTCTCTTCAGTCCTTAAGTCCAGGATGGTATGAGATTTTTTGGGTATGGGGCATAGACCTTCTAGGAGGTCAACCCTTTCATTTAGTAGATGAGGAAATGAAGACCCAAAGAAGTGAAATTAATTAACATCACAGGAATTAGAACTGAAAGTTACTTCAGAGATCAAGTAGTCCAAGTCTTTCATTTTTCCAAATGAGGACATCAAGGCCGAGAGAGATGAAGTGATATACAAGTTATTGGTGGCTAGGATTCAAACTCAGGTCCTTGGTCTCCAAATCCAGTACCTCTTTCACATTACCACACTGCCTCTTGTCCTATGCATCAAATACATAGGGGTGAAAATGTAGCCTAAGACTCAATTCTCTTGATTTTTCAATCAGTGTTCTTCCATTTACACTGAAAGTTTTAATCAGCAATTTTTTTTCACCTGGACCAACCAATGGTATCTAAGCAAGGGCTCACCCGGGGTTATGGGGAGAAGGAGCCAGCCCTGGAACACCAAGAGATTTCTATGTGACTAAAGGACTGGCTGCTTACTGACAGGAGTAGAGGCAGGAGTGGGACAGGCTTATGTAAGAATGTAATTGTGTCCTCTAGAGGGGAGGAACTACGTTGTGTGACACTGGAAGGTTTCTAGGCTGCTGAAGAGCGAGGAAGAAGCTTTGGGATAGGTGTATTTTGGATAGGCAGTAAGGGAGGAAGTGGAACCCAATATAGTGCTGCAGATGCCTTCTAAATTTCCTGTCCTGGGGGAAGCTCTCGTTGCCCCATCCTGGTTGCAGCTCTGACTATACCACAGCAAATATTGGCGAGTCTTGCAAGATCTCTGGTTCTCCAATAAATTCTGGAAATTCTTGGTAGCCAATGTACAAAAGTGTAAGGGGTTAGGGCATCAAAAGAAAAAGGAAGGAGTAGATAGATGTGGAAGGAAATATGATATGGAGTATGGTCCAGGGAGAGAAAAGTGGTATATACCATTAAAGAAAGGACAGTAATATTAATATAATGGTAGAATCTGAGACCTGAAAGCAATACCTTTGGTAAAATTGTGAAACTGATGAAGTTTGTCATTGGCATTCCTTTCTCCAGCCTTTTCTCTCAGGACTCTCCTCAATCTGCCTCATTCTTTAGGTATCTCTCTTGCATCTTGTTTCTATAGGTTGTTGCTGTCAACAATTTCTGAGAAGCAGAGCACTAGCATTCCAATTTAATACATTTTAATAGAGGATTTCTAACCTTCCCAACCTTATACTGTTCCAAAATTTTTTTTGAGATCCAAACTAATGAACTTCTAATGGCACCAAGACAGTGATGGGGGACACATTTAGATAAAAGGATTCATGCCCGGCACCCTTCAAATCATACCATTTACATAGTTACATATTTTATCTATGTCTAAGTTTAGTCCTCATCTGAAATGAGGAAGTCTCACATCTTTAGTTGACATTTTCTTATGTATTTAGGTGTAGGAGAAATGGTATGAGTTGGAAAATATTCCATTTTCCAGAATGCCATGGGCAGAAGATGCATGATCAAGAAGACCCAAGCAAACAGGACTGAGGGATGCACAAGGCAGGAGAGAGATTTTTCTTCTTCTAAGGAATAGTGGAAATAGCATTGGTTGTCTTTGTTACAAGTGCTGCAGGGTTACTCAACCTAGAGTAGGGACTAGACAGGAATGTAGATACAATCTTCACTGAAGAAGTTCCAACTACACCCTTGTTGGAGGGACATCACTGTTAATTTATTAAAACTTGAATCTGAGTCTTATGCATGATCTCATCTATTTTGTAATACCTAGTCAACTCCCAACATTTGAGCATTTACCTTTTCTGACATCAAGCACCCACACGATTGTATTAGTAAACACATTTTCACTTTTGTATTGGCAACCATACACATTTGCGTCTAGACTCAGAAAAAAAACTGAGAGGCATGAGATATGCTCAAGTTTGTGAAGTAGTTGATATCCTACTAGGTGCTTCACCGATCTTGTTCACCCTACAGTTGTAAAGTAAAGAGTTCCCTGCAGGTTTAGTGCTTTTTTTTCATTGTCTTTAAAACTCAAGTTTTGGGTTATAATTATGCCCCCAAAGCATAGTTGAGTCCTTTGGGCTCTAAGCCAAAGCATGCAAAGTTGGTGATGTGTCTTCGTGAGAAAATGAAGGTGTTAAATAGACTTCTGGTCAGACTGTCTGCAGCCACTGTTGTCAAGGAGACCCTTAAGGATTTCAAAGGGAGCATGAAGCAGATGTCACTGATGGATTATTGCAATTTGGCGCATCTTTCATGATTTCCAATGCCATCTACCAGCTGTGAAGGACAGAATGTTGGAGGTGATGTTGAGATCTCACCAGTCTTTGAGTCTTCCAACAGCAGCCCTACAGTTCCAGCAACCTCTCCCTTGGTTTTCAGAGGGCAGCCAAAGTAGGGAGGTTTACAGTAGCATAGTGTACCTACCATAGAACACCCTCACACCACCATCTGCCACAGTTGAAGCTAAAATTCAGGTTAAAAAATGTTTTAGTTTTAAGAATTTTATTTGCTATACAGTATTTATAGTACTGTAGATTTCATGTATTATGAAAAGTGAATATTGTTTAAGATAAATTTTTTTTATTGAGATGTTAGCACAAAAGGTCAGAAAATCCTAGGAAATTACTAGTGAGAAAAAATGTTTTGCATGTTATCAATTTTTTTCTTGGGTACTGCATTTTATGTGTTATTTCATGGCTGCTGTGTTAGGAAAAGTACATGTTATCAGAATTAATGTTTTGTTATAAAAAAGAACTGCATGCAGAAAAATATATTTTCAGCAATCTTTAGTAAAATATAACAATTTTTGGTGGTCACAGGAAACTAAACCCCTATTTTCCATAGGTTCAATGTGTCAACATTTATATTTTTTCTTTTACACTGTAGTCTGGTAACATTATGTTACCCCCATGAAAATGAAGATTGACTACATATTTATGTTCAGAATGCTATTTGGCTACTTCACTTCCTAGGTGGTACAGTGGATATAGCATGGGACTTGGAGTCAGGAAGGCCTGAATTCCGATCCAGAACAGAAACTTACTAGTTGGGTGACATATAGCAAGTCACTTAACCACTGTCTGCCCCAGTTTCCTCATTTGTAAGATGAAAGCAATAGCAGCCCATACATACTGATGTTGTGATGATGATAAAAGGAGATCTTTGTAAAGTGCTTTGCAACCCTTAAGGCACTCTATAAATTCTAGCTACTTTTTTAGTGGGTGATTAGACTCAATAATCTAGAAGTGAGCTAAATTCAGATATTCTCAAATATTTCTATATGGAAATCAGTCTGCCACTGATTTTCATCTGAACTGTATTGATACAGACCATTTGGATCAAGACTGGAAAGGTCAGATTTGGGCTGCTTTTCTAAAACAATCATGATAATTTAATTGTCCTGGAGTTGAAGTGGGGGACAGAGAGGTAAGATAGGTTCAGAAAAGGAGGAGACTGGATGACTCCTAATATTTTTCTATTGCTCCTCAGTCTGACTTTTACGTGTGGTCAGAAGAGAATGAGCATCGAGGAACATTAGTTGGAATACTCCACATTTTCCTACTGTAGAGTAGCTTGGATTTCATAGAGCTGGATGAAACTCTTTTCCTGGCTATCTCCATGCTACAAATTGTTGACAAACCAAATGTTAGTAAGCTCAGATAAATAGAGCCACATGGAGATTAGGGCATACACAAATCTCTACAACAGTGTAGGGATTGCCAAGGAGGGGAACAAGTATGCAGATGTGTGGAGAAGCAGGGGTTAGTTGCCATTAATTATACTATACAGGACATAATTACAGGCAGCTAGTAAAAGGCAACACTAGGGTTTTCCTGGCACTGGTAATTATCAAGACTGGCCATGGCATTCAGGAGAGCCAGTGTGTACCATAGTATCATTGGGATGCATTTTTGTACACAAACTTGAAGTAGAAAGGTCAGCCTTTGAATTCATGGTGGGACCAGATTCCATTCCTTTATCCATTCTGGGTCTTTTTCTGTTGTTCTCTGCTGTGGGAATCATCTAGAGGGGTTTAGACTTATCCATGTATTACTTGGAATAATGAAGGTCTTTGGAGAAATTCCGTTGGTCTTTATATGTCTGTGAGCTTCAGGAGTGAACTGGAACCTCCTTTGGGTCATATAGATTACCAGAAAAATTTGCCTATGAGAAACAATGCTATAGTTTTGCATCAGAATGTCTTCTGAGGTATTTCCCTCCCCCTCTTTCCCATCCCATAGCTGAACAGATATAATAACAGTGAGAAGGGAGTAGTTGCTGCCATTAA
The DNA here is from genome assembly GCA_028646515.1 of Pseudochirops corinnae. NCBI lineage: Eukaryota > Metazoa > Chordata > Mammalia > Diprotodontia > Pseudocheiridae > Pseudochirops > Pseudochirops corinnae. The sequence goes on from CM053585.1 coordinate 76,070,824, forward strand.
ACACTAGGTGCTCAATAAACGCTTATTAAATAAAGGAATGAGTGGCTTTGAGTTAACATTTCATTTACTTAAATTCACAAAATGTCCTATTGATTTTTACAATCTGTATAGATGGAATTCCCTGATACAAAATCACAGAATTTCAGAGTTGGTAGGTGCTCAGTAGTTGTTCAGTTAGTCCAACCCATACTTGAATAGGAATCCCAACTGCTCCATCCCCAACCAATGTTTATCCAACATATTCTTGTAAATTTCTTTTTGAGGGAACTCACTGCCTCTTGAAGCAATCCATTTTACTTTTGGATGGCTCTAGTGTTATAAAAGTTTCCCAATAACAACCCTGAATTTCTACCATTGCAACTTCCACCGCTTACTCTGCTTATTCCCTATGGGGGTGAGGGGATGCTGGTGGGAAGTTCCATCTTTCTCCGACATGATAGCTGTCTAAATACTTGAAAACAGCCATCATTCTGCCCCTAAGTTTTCTCTTTTGCAGGTTAAACATGTCCAGTTCTTTCAACCAATCTTTGTAACTGGAGGCCTTACCTTGCCTTCTCAGGAAATTCTTGGGATGAGAGGAGAGAGAGAAAGAGAGAGAGAGAGACAGAGAGAGAGAGAGAGAGAGAGAGAGAGAGAGAGAGAGAGAGAGAGAGAGAGAACAAAACAAAACTCTGGCTGCTCAGACCAAACAGAACCTTTCACTGATTTCCTTATTCACAGGGTCATTAACTGGTATAGTTAAACCTTAATTGGCCATAGCAGTGGGGACCAAGGAGAGTCCTGAAATTTACAAATCATCTAAAGCCCCATCCTAATAATGAATATCAACCTTTCCTCATGTCACATTGACTTTCTCCTACCTTAACCCTAAAGCTCTCACAAGTAAATGACAGTAACTGATCAAAGTTTCCTCTTTTCTTTTTCTGGAGAAAAGTAGAGGCCTACTAGACCTCTAGTAGGCATTCCTTGGCCAGAAGGTTGAAGAAAGAAAAGCAATAGGACAAGCTAGATATTTCCATTAATGAATAATCAATCCTTGGATTATTGAAAGTTGCCTAGAAAGGGCTTCCAGCCCCAGATTTCTCTTGTGGAACCTCACTTATCTAGTTCTGGGCTGGCTCATTGGAGTCAGAGGAGGCTATAGGAGTACTCTTTGAGGCTCTAATGCTCCTGTCACTTGAATAAGATGCATTTCTCAAATTAAGCATTTAACTGAATTTCATTCTGGAAGTTGAGCAACGCATGGCAGTAATTTTGCTTATAAAACTGTAGTTTAATGAAAGTATAAAACAATAGTCTTTGTACAGGCTTTTACTATCATATGACTAGAGTTTCTATAGGTTATTCTGGCAGATTTACTGTTGCTTCAGCTTAATAAGCTATTTCTCTTTTAGCGCTGTTATTGTTGCTGTGGTTATAAAGGATGCATTCTATTATATTATTATATTACCCTTCCTCCAACCCCTCACTAAGTTTGATAGTGGCATTTTTCTCTTTGCTTATCTTGTAAATATACACTTTTTAAAAGAGCTTCTCAAAGTTTGCAAATAGAGTACTTGTAGTAGGAAGGGGAGTGTCTCCACCTAATCACAGTTTCATTGCTGACATCTCTATGATACTTCAGTGATTTCAGATGCTTTACATCTAGGATCAGGAATGACTGGCACAGCAACCCTGTGAAGGAAGTGCTGTGAATGTTCTCCCCATTATACAGATAAGGTAATAGGCTCAGGAGGATGCACTGACTTAGCTAAGGTCACAGAGCTAGGAAATGTGGGCTAAATAGGGCCCTAGAATGGGGTCAACAAGAGCCCTCAGTGCAATGAAAAGTGCTGATTCTGGAATGATGGGACCTGAGTCTGAATTCTAGCTCGGTCACTTATCACCTTGGAAAATTCTCTGAAGTCTTTTTGATCTTCAATTTCTTCATCTATAAAATGCGGGGGTTGGTCTAGATGGTCTCTGAGACCCCTTCTAGGTAATCATGTATGTAGTTCCTACTGTGTGCTAGCTACGGTGCTGAATACTTTTTACAAATATTATCTTATTGGATTCTCACAACTACCCTGGAATGTAGGTGCCATTATGATCCCCATTTTAAAGTTAAGGAAACTTAGGAAAATAAAATTAAGTGACTTGTCCAGAGTCACACAGCCAATAAGTGTCCAAGGCCATATTTGCACTCAGGTCTTCCTGACTCCTTCTAGGCCTAGCGTTCTATCCACTAGCTTTGTGGACTTGATTCTAGACTTGGTACCGCAATTCCCTTGCCATTTGGCTTTGGTCAAATCATTTGGCCTCTTAAAATTTTAATTTCCTCTTCTGAAAAAAATGAAAGGTTTATATTGGCTTATCTCTAATCTGCTTCGAACTCTGAACATCAATTCCATTCCTTTTCTGGTATTTATTGTAACCTACCCCAAAGTGCTGTCTACAGAGGCAGAATATTGGATTGGTTTTAGCATTTGGCACTTACCCCATTGTGGTCCTGGTGTCCTAATGTTTTATGTCTATATATGTTTGGAGGTGCTAGAATTGCTGGCCTGGGAACAATACTTCTTGATCTTTTTATATTCTAGGAGAGGATTTTTGTTTTGTTTTGTTTTGTTTTTCTTTCCTCTCATCATCACTATTCCTAGCTCCAGGTGACTGTGTGATTTATCACTCACATTTTAGTTTCACTCAACACTGCTATTTCTATGTGTCCAAAATCAGAAACTTGGTGTTTCACAGCTCCTAGATGGAGGAGGTGGGCTGGCAGTCTGGCCTAGGAGAGAGGTACTGAGTACAATATGCAAGCTGCCCACAGGTGTCAGGCTGATATATATGAAAATAGAGCAGGCTCCATGGCTGAAAGAAAGGGAAAGATAAGAAAGTAGGAGTACCATTCCCTACTCATTCTGACCCTGAGTAATAAGGAGCCATTGAAGGTTATTGAGGAGGTTATATGAACAGGATCATAGTATTGATTTAGAAATCTGGCTGAGGTGTGCAGGATGAATTGGAGGGGGAAAAGACTATAAGGGGCTGATTACAGTAGACCTGTTAAAGTGTGTGTGGGGGGTTGTTGCAGTACTCTAGGCATGAAGGGTTAAGGCTCTGGACTACAGCATTCAATAATTGATTGAATTTTGGTGGGTGGAGAATTCAGGGTGAGAGAAAGGAAGGAGTTACAGATGATTCTGAGGTTTTTGAGGATAGTGGTATCATTGATGCAGATTGGAAAGTTAAGGAGGGGGAGCTGATTTTGAGGGGAAATAGGGACTTTGGATTTAGACCTGTTTCACTTGGGGTGATATAGGACAGCCATCAAATATATGAGACTAGAGCATGAGAAAAAGGTCCTTCCCCCAAGGAGATGGACTGTCTTTAAGAACCAGGGCCATTTTATTTTTGTCTTTGTAGCCCAAGCTTCCTTGATCATTGTAGGTGCTTTAGAGATGTTTGCTGAATTCAATTGAAGTCAGGACTAGAGATATAGCTCAATCAATGAGCAAACACTTACTAGCATTTACTATGTGCCAGGAACTGTGCTAGTCAGTCAATAAACATTTATTAAGTGCCTACTACTATGCTAGTCAGTCATCAGTAAACATTTATTAAGTGCCTCCTATGTGCCAAGCACCATGCCAAGCAATGGGGGTACCAAGATAGAAAAGACACTGCCAGCTCCTTTGGATACAAAGGCAAAGGTGAAAAGTCCCCATCCTCAAGTAGTTTTTGTTTTAATGGGGGTACCAACATGGATACAAAAGACACACACAGCAGATCCTAGGTAAGTGGGGTGGGGAGCTTGGGGTTGGGGAAGGAGAGGGCATTAGCAGCTGGGGGATCATGAAGGCAGGAAATGCCTCATGAAAAGGTGGCACTTGGTTTGCGTAGTGAAGGAGAACTGAGGAGCAGAAGAGAGGATCCCATTTCACGCATAGTGGACAGTTGGTGCAAATGCACAGAGACGAATACCATGTATGAGGGACAGCAAGAAGGTCAGTGCAGTGGGACAGGATGATGGTGTGTGTATAGTCATGATATATAATAAGCCTGGAAAGTTAAGCTAGAGTCAGGTTGTAAAGGACTTTAAATGCCAAACAAAAGAGTTTATGTCTGATCCCAGCGGTAACAGGAGCCTTCATAGAATTTTTGGTAGGGTTGTTATATGATCAGACCCATGGCAACTGTTTGGAGGAGAGATTGAAATAGGGAGAGATTCTGATTGGTCCAGGAGATCCACAGGCTACTATAATAAAGAGAGTGGATGAGGGCTTGAATTAGAGTGGTAACTAGGAGTGGAGTTAAGGGAGATAAATCTTGGAGAAAGAAATCACAAGATTTAGCAACTGATTGGATGGGTGAATGAGACTGAAGTATTAATGTTGTGAAACTGGATGACTGAAAGGATGGTAAGGTTCATCACAGAAACAGGAAAATTTGGAAGAGAGTGGATTTGGAGTGGAGGAGAATCTAACTATTTGACAAAAACTGCTGGGAAAACTGGAACATAGTATGGCAGAAACTGGGCATAGACCATCATCTAACACCGTACACCAAAGTCGAGTCTAAATGAGTGCATGATCTAGGTATAAAGGCTGATAATGTAAGTAATCTGGGAAAGCAAGGAATAATTTACCTGTCAGATTTATGGAGTAGGGAAGACTTCATGACCAAAGAAGAGTTAGAGAGTGTTATAAAATGCAAAATGGATAATCTCAATTACATTAAATTGAAAAGTTTCTGTACAAACAAAGCCAATATAACCCAGATTAAGAGGGAAGTGGGAAATTGGGAAAGAATTTTTACAACCAGTGTCTCTGATAAAGGCCT
>CM053585.1:76076144-76105807 GCA_028646515.1 Pseudochirops corinnae
CTGTGAACTAATACACCATTCTGGAGAGCAATCTGGAACTATGCCCAAAGGGCTATAAATAATTGTATACCCTTTGACCCAGTTCTGAGGTTGTATCCCAAAGAGATCATAGAAATGGGAGGAAGACCCATATGTACAAAAATATTTATTGTAGCTCTCTTTGTGGTGGCAAAAAACTGGAAATTAAGGGGATGCTCATCAACTGGGGAATGGCTAAACAAGTTGTTGCATATGAATGTAATGGAATACTGTTGTGCTATAAGAAATAGGAAGGAGATGGTCTTCATATTCACCTGGAGAGCCTTATACAAACTGATGCTAAGAGAGAAGAGCAGAACCAGGAAAAATTTGTACACAATCACAGACACATCGTATGTGTGATGACCAACTTTGAAGAACTGGACTGTTCTTAGCAACACACAGTTGTAAGACAACTCTACAAGTCTTAGGATGGAAGGAGATATCTACATTCAGAAAAGATCTAGAAAGAACAGAGTTTAAATGGAGACAGAAGCAATCTATATGCTAGCATTATTTTCCATGTTTGGTTTTCTTTCTTTTTTCCCCTTGTTCACTCCATTGGTTACAACCCTTCTATACAACCAGACTAATGTCCAATGTGAAAGTATTTGCAGATCCTATATTTGATTGTATGCCACCATGGCAGGGGGGAGAAGAGAGAGGGGAGAAAATTTGAAAGTCAAGGGATTGTGGAACTGAATCTTATAAACTAAAAGTAAATAAATAAATCAATTAAAAAATGTGTAAGAGGTAATTGATTATGTGTAATCCCCCAATAAAATAGGCATTTCCATATATGTTGTAGGATAGAAAAAAAAGATCATATGTGCAACTGCCTATCTCTATTATATATAACTTGCTTGTCTTTTAAAGTGTACAATAAATTCAACCTTTAGCTTTCAAAACTGTTTTGGTTGTCTGTGCCTTCTTTTTGGTTTTCCTTCTTAGCACCATCCTCCCAAGTTGTTGTGATCAAATGAGATAATATTTGTAAACACTTAACATGGTACCTGGCACATAGTGAACACGATATATCCATCCTTCCTTCCTTTCTACCTTCCTTCCCTCCTTTCTTCCTTCCCTCTGCATTAAAAATATATGCATTGATGATTCTCTTTTATTCTTTTTTTTTGCTACTTATCTCTATTTCCTCCAACATCTTGGGGACAAAAGGAAAAACAAAACCTTTGTAACAATATACATAATCAAACAAAACAAATTCCCGTATTGGCTGTGTCTGATTTGACATCTGGAGTCTGTCTCCTGGTGAGGTAAAAGATAGATTACACACTTTGTGTAAGTCTTCTAGAGTAAAGGTTGTTCATTGCCTTGGGCAAGGTTTTCAAGTCTTTCAAGGGTATTTTTCTTTATAATGCATTGCTATTGTATAAATTGTTCTGGTTCTGCTTTTAAATTTTTTGTACCACTTCAAAAGAGTTCTTCTCAGGTTTCTCTGACACCATCCATTTTGTTGTTTTTTATGGCACAAAATTATTTCATTATATTCATATACCATAATTTGTTTAGCTATTCCCCAAAAGATGGGCATGTGATACTATTTCCAAAATCATACATATAAGATAGTGGTGTCAAACTAAAATAGAAATGGAATCCTGTGGGCCACATATTGACTAAGAAAACTACAAATTAACATTATATATGTTGTATTATATTTTTATTTATATTGTCAAATGTTACTTAATTACATTTTAATAGGTTCAGGTTGTACTTAGGTGTTTTGCTGGTGGTCTGCAGGCTACAAGTTTGGAACTTCTGATGTGAAACATTGATCAGGGAGTTCCATGAACAGCTTTATGGTTAAAGTGAAGTGAAGGCCATTTTGGTTTGAACTTTGATTTCATTTCCTTATGGAGTATGTGGGACATATTCATTTATAAACTTGTTGAATGTCTAAGGATATCTGCGTATTGTGGACAATTTAGTTGACTTGAATAATGTGGGTCAAAGCCACTCTGTTTTACTGGGTCTATAAAAAAGAGTCCATTGAAAAGCTGATCCCTTTGGGGAGAAATGCTGAAAGAGTTGACTATTGATCAGAAAATTTGTCTAGGTCCTGGTAGAGGAGGTAGGGAAGAGTGGGATATTGCATGGACATAGGCTTTTTATTTGTTAGTGGTATGGTCATGGCAAAATGAAGTTACATGTGCTCTTACTCTTGTGACCAGAAAGGAGTGTGCATAGATTCCACTTACATGGTCCAAGCTATAGAGAGGCAACAGTATAATCCATGAACTTTAAATATTATTGCTATGGAGAGAGGAAGCACGTACTTGGATGGTGGTTGGTGGGTCCTGAGCACACACACACACACACCCACACACCCACACACGCACACCACACACAAACATACACACACATATGCACACACATGCACGCACACGCACACACACACACGCACACACACATACACACATGCACACACATACACACACATACACACATACACACACATGCACACACACACATACGCACACACACACACATACACACACATTTAATGTTCTTGTTTTTTCTTCTGTTTTTCTGGGTCATCCTTCACTTGTATTTGTATTCACAAAGTCTTTGTATCACCAATTTATCGTTCTTTCTTTTGTTTTCTTTGGTAAAGTTTGCTATTGCAGATTTTAGTTTTTCCTCTTCTGCTAATTATTTTGTCATGCAGGACATAAATTCTTCTTTAATAATTATCATTTCTCTTTTAAACCACCCAGGAATGGCATGTTGTGATTTTGTGCTCTCCTCAAATTCCACAGGGTCCACTGCCTCGTTGAGTCCTGTATTATTTCCCCCCCTTTTTTGGTAATATTTACTCATAGGTGCCTGAACTAATTTGCTACATCTGGAGGTCATTCTGTTACTGTTTTTCTTCTTAATTTATCTACTTATGTTTGAACTATTTGAGATTTTTCTTCCTGAAATCTTTGGCATTTTCGATCTTTGGCATTTTTCTCCTGATTTTCTTTGTCACTCACTTCTTGACTCCCACCCCTCTGATTGTGGTTTCCTTGGGCGGGGGGGGGGGGGGGGCGGGAGTCAGATATCAAAGTGTCTCAGTCTTCTCCCACGCTGTGCAGTTTACCAGGCTAGGTCTTTGCTCCAACTGATGTCTGAATGGTCAGTACTGGTCCCAGCTGGATGCTGTGCTCTTTTCTCAGGCTTGGTAGAAAACTGCACAGCCTTCCACATGCACAGTATCCTGACCTGAAGACCTCTCCCACTCCCTCTGTTCTTTTGTTCTCTGACCTGACACTGGCAGTTTTCTGTATTAGTACTAGATTGTAGCCCTGCCAGGCTTGTGCTCCCAAAGGGCTGTGATCAAGCTGGCTATCAAGTCCTAAGCAAACTTCTGCAGCCTGGAGCCAAGGTCTTCAGGACACTGGAAAGTGGGAAGGGGATTCAGGCGAGCAGATAGGTTTTTGATGTAAACCTGTGTTGTAATCCTTGAATCTGCTACTGTAGTTGCCAGTACCATAGGAGGAGGGGGACAGATTCTGAGTGAGGTCACTGTCAAGGAGCTGATGTTCCTGAGGGTTTTTTTTTAATCTTCTTTGGGTTCTTGGTGTCCTAGACTATGGAAACAGCTGGAGTGGATTTATCTTTGGTGCATATTTTTTGGGGAGATGTTTGAGAAGTCATCAGGATAGAAGAAAATGTCTAATTTGCCATTTTATTGCTCACAGGACCCAGAAGTCAGGACTCATTCTTCTAAAGTGAGAAGGGAAGTTTCTGGGCAATACTAGCCCCTAGGAGAGAAGAGAATTGCACACATGGAGTATTTCAGGAGAAGTAACAAGAGATTGAGCCAAGATAGCAGGCAGTAATAACCTGGACTTTCCTTTCACTATAACTGTGAGTTATTTTGACAGTGTAGGTCCCTAATGGAAAGGGGTTGCCTCTCTAACAACCCTAATTTCATTTTAATTTGAGGAGAGACCAAGCCTTTAAGGATTGTATCACAAGAATGGAGGATTGTATTCATTCCTAAGGTAGAAATGAGACTCATTAGAATGTCAGAGGATTGTGTCTCTAGCAAGCCCAAATTAAGTTCCCATATGAGAGGAGTCCAATCCACAGGATGGTGATACGAGTCTAAGGGACTATCTAAGATACTGGTGGTAAGGTTGTACTCATTGGAGTAGAAAGAGAATTGTATCTATTTTTTATGGGTTGCTGTAAATTCTTTTTATGTTTCCTTTATTTTCTGTGGGGAGAAATAAAGGCTATTCTGTACATAATATGCATTGTTACATTGAGTACTTGCACAAGTACTGGGAATCCTTTTATTCTTACCTGTTCAGAGATTGACATGAGCTATAATCAAAATGTATTCTGAGGTTCCAAGAGAAAACTCTTGGTGAGAACAAAATGGGCCAAAGCTATATGACTGGAGAGACCAGTCCCCCTAAATTGAACTTGGTCCAAGTAATCCTAAAGCTGGAAGTCCAGGTCTATAGTTTTTATTTATCAATTCCTTTAAAAAAATATTCTCCTCTACAAAGGCACAGGAAAGGATTAGGTAAACACTCAATAATTTTTCTAGCTTTGGTTATAATTATTTACATACTTATCTTATTTTTCCTGCTAGATTCTCAGCTTCTTGAGGACAGAAACTATATCTTATTTTTCTTAGAGTTTACCCCAGTGCTGAGGATGTACTCTGAATAAAGTAGATACTTAATAAATGTTTGTGGAATTGTTTAATCAATCAACTAGTATTTATAAGGGCATACTATGTTCCAGGCACTTTTGTAGTACCAGGGATACAAAGAGAAAAAAAGTATCTGCTTACAGTCTAATGGGGGAGACAATGTGTAAACATAAGCAAGAAATATTCAAGATAAATTGGAGATGATCAAGAAGGCACTAGCATTAAAAGGGCCTTCTTGAAGAAAGTGGAACTTTAGGTGAGACTTGAAGAAAGTCAGGAAAGCCAGGAGGCAGAGATGAGGAGAGAGAGAGGGGAAATTCCAGGCAGGAAGCACAGTACGTGAAAATGCCAGAGTTGAGAAATGGCATGTCTAGCTAAGAACATTAAGCAGGTCGATGTCATCAAATTGTAGGGTATGTGGAGGGGAATAATGTGTAAAAAGACTGGAAAGGTAGAAAAGGGATAAGTATGGGAAGGTTTCAAAAGCCAGAGGATTTTATATTTGATCCTGGAGGCAATAGGGAGCCACTGGAGATGTGTGACACAGACTTGCAATTTAGGAAGATCAATTTGACAGTTAAGTGGAAGATGGTATGGTGTGGAGAGAGACTCAAGGTAGGAAGTCTATCCAGTAGGCCATGGAAATAGTCCAGATGTGAAGTGACCAGGACCTGTATCAGGGTGGTGGCACTGTCAGAAGAGAAAAGGGCACATAGACAAGAAAAGTAATGAAAGTAGAAATGACAGTTCTTGCCAATTGATTGTATATGAGAGGTGAGAATGAGAAGTCCAGGATAATACTTAGTTTATAAGCTTTAGTGACTGGAAAGATGGTGGTATATTCCACAATAATAGGAAAGTTAGAAAGAGGGAAGGACTTGGGGGGAGGAATAATGAATTCAGTTTTAGATATGGTGAGTTTAAGATGTATATGGAACCCTACTTTGAGACAGTTGAAGAGGTGAGATTGGAGGTGAGGAGAGAGGTTAGAGCTGGAAAAATATATCTAAGCGTCATCTGCTTAGAGATGATCATTGAAACTATAGGAACTGATGAGATCACTAAATGAAATGATATAGAAGGAGAAGAGAAAATGGCCCAAAACAGAGCCTTGGTGGACACATTTAGGATCTCATAAAAGCTGATGGTGAGATGGGGAAATAGAGACCTTTAGTAATTAATATTAATCTTACCCTCCACCCTCTGTCCACTTAATTTGATTAAAAATGAAATTTGTCTTAAAAATGAAGCTTCAGTGTTCGGAACAAACAAATGACTTAGAGATTGAGGCAAAAAGTTGGACTTTCTCCTGTCCCTGCTCAGACTTCTCTAGCTATTCTCTCTGGGAAAATGTCTAGCTAAGGATTACACAGTCATTAGCAGTCAATTGCCCAATTTGAAAATGTTTCATAAGCCAAGCCTTTGACACCTACCTCTCCTTCTCCCTCATCTTCCCCCATTCTTCCATCTTCCATTTCTTGTCCTCTGGCTCAGGGAACAGGGTAACTATTCATCCAAAGAAATTGCTGCTCATGATGAATGTTTCTATCATTAGAGGAAGCTGTTGGATGATGGGGAAACTCAGCTGCAGGAAAGAAATCTGTATGGATATGATGGTGGTAGAGGGGTACCTGGTATATAATACATTGTTCCAAAGAGAATTCTTTTTCTCACCCCTCACTAGGAATGGGGGACAGGGAGCAGATGGGCAGCAAGCCAGAAGCCACAGGTTTCACTCATTCTCATGTATTCCCCTTTCTTCTCTCTAGCAAAAACATACCTTTATGTAGTGTTTTATAATTTTGACCACGTGGACTCTAAGAAGTAGGTAGCTTAAAATTAAAGAAATAAAATAATCCCATAAAGTGTCATAATAAACTATACTGAACTCCTTTTAAGACTCCAACTTTCGGGTAGCTAGGTGTACAGTGGATAGAGTACAGTCAGGAAGACGTCTTCCTGAGTTCTAATATGGTCTCAGGCACTTATTAACTCTGTGACCCTGGGCAAGTCACTTAACCCTGTTTGCTTCAGTTTCCTCATCTGTAAAATGAACTGGAGAAGGAAATATCAAAACACTTCAGTATATTTGCCAAGGGGTCATGAAGAATCAGAACAAAGAGTCAGACGTGACTGAACAACAAAGACTCCAACTTTGCCCTGATAAGGTTTTCTTAGTTTTTTTTTGGTGTGTCTGAAGCATATTCACTAAGAAGTGGTTAAAGCAGTTTCTATTTTTAGATAACCCTCTGCCTGCCATTATTGAATCAGGCTTGGGTTTGTCCCCGTTCCTTGGCCATGCAGTCTGGCCAGGAGTAGTCTTGTCAGCTTTGGGTGGAACACTAACAGGCCTTCTAATCTCCAGGAATAAGCTGACCACTTTTCCTGTTTCAAAGCTCATATCACTTATTGCCCACTTTTGCTCTTAAAACTGAAGTCCTATTCCTGGGTTCCGTACAGTCTCAGAACATTAACAGAGTAGTTGAATGGCATAACATGAATGATTGTATCTTTTCTCCTTATATTAGCTTAGCGCAGTGCCTGGTATGTGTATGTATCTGTGTATCTGTATAGATGTAAAGCACAGTAAATGGTTCCTCCTTTGTTACCTTATGTAAACAGCTTTGTCCATGTCCCTGTGTTCTCTGTAATGATTCAGAAGCCTTCCCAGGGCAGTTATTTTTGCAGAATTCTTATCATTACAATTTTATAGTCTCAAAAAAAATACTTGAAATGTCCAGGACAATAATAATTTCTACTGGGAATACAAGAAAGGCATTTTCCTCAAAAGGGCATTTCCTATCCATACCATTCCTCCCACTCTAAGTCTGAATAGCTTGAGGAAACATCCAGAAGTCCATTTGAAAGAACCATGGACAAAACTGTAATGTTAGAGAATTATGCCATGAAAAATGTAACCCCACACTCATCTTTCATTTTCCCCTCCTTCTTCCTCTGTTTTTCCTCATCCATCACTGCCTAGCTTGTCTGGTGTCTTCTTGCTGCTCAGTATACTTGAGCATGTCTTCCCAGGAAGTTACCTATGCCACAAAGCACTTCCTCCCCTTATACAGGCATCAAAATGCACAAATCATTGATGCTGGAGTCTTAGTCACCTATAAAATCCTAGGAAACCAAGCTTTACATCAGGAGAGAACAAGCCTCATAGAGTGGTATGACTGACTGCTGAGTGTTTTAATCTTTCCAGAATGATGTGTATTTTAAAAGCAAATCTTGGAGTGGGCAAAATTTGAAATAAATAAGATGAACCTCGGTGAAATTTAAGGCACTGCAACGGTCTAGAGGGGGAGATAATTGAGGCCTTCCTCTGTGTTATATAGACACTTCTCCTGTATAGACTAACCCTTGACATCATACTAGCAAACAGTTTCCCATGAAACCCATATTGGAAGAACGTTACTTTTTTGACTCTAATGCTTGGTTCTCATTAGCCCTACAACCTGGTTTCTCTCTGTAGGTTTCGTTTTCCTGGGTGTCTGCTGCGGTTAGAAATCAGTCTTCCTTGGGTGGCAGGGACACACTTCTCTTCCCAAAGAGGGAAACTGTTGGAATGAGCCCCGTAGTCAGATGCTTGTCTCTGAGTCTATTATGCACTCATTTGTCTCCAGGCAGGCCCTGCAAAGTGATCTCAGAGATGATTTAGATGAGGTGTTTGGGGAGGCTTCCCAATAAATTTTCCAGGGCTGGTTGGCCTTAAGTGAGAGCCCAAACAGAAACCAGGTGATAGGGAAGAGTGATTGCCTTGTGTGTGGGGACTGCATTATTGACAGAGAAGGGGGGGAGGTTCAGCGAAGGGCCATTTAGGATCAATCTCTGATGGATTATTGGAGCCAGCTTCCCTGGGGTCACTCTGCTGTTGATGCCTTAGTATGTGCAAGGAACAACCCAGGTATATAAGCAGTGGTATAACAGTAATCTGCCATCTCTGGCCCCTTTTATTCTCTATTTAAATTTTTTTTTTCCTCTCACCTTGTAGGGTTTAAGGGGAATGGGGTAGGATTTTCTGTGAGCTAAAGTGAAACTTGCCAAGGTCTTCAGGGGTAGCCTCAATTCCCCTATGCTTCCCTCCCAACTCCCACTTCCTTTTATAACAGTTAAGAGTCTCTTCAAGATGCTTAAACTCTTGAGATAAAGAGGTCAGAATTTCATGATGTGGCAGAAAGAGCTACTGAGTGTTTAACTTGGGGAAGAGAGAAGCCTTGGGGCTTGGGGGCAGTCAGGGAATGAGAGTTGCCATTAAATTTCTGAAGCCTTGTTATCTGGAACAGGAGCAAGTTTGCTTAGCCTAGAGATCCTGGGATCAGTGCACGGAGATCACAGGGAGGCAGATTTTGGCTCAATATAAGGAATAATAATTAGAACTGCCCAGTATTGGATCATGAAGTAGTGAGTTCTCTGTTTCTTGAGGTCTTCAAGAAGTAACTAAAGAATCACCTAGCTGTTCACCATGCTGTAGAGGGGATCCCTGCATCTAGTAGGAGTGTGTATTAGTTAACCTTTGACATCCTTTCCAAATCCAAGATTCTTTGACATTGGTTGAAACGCTGAGCCTGGAATCAGGAAGACCTGAGCTTAAATCTGACCTCAGATACTTATTTAGTTATGGGATCCTGGGCAAGCCATTTAACCTTTGCCTTAGTTTCCTCAACTATAAAATGGGGATGCTTATAGTGCTTACCTCTTGGGGTTGATATGAGGATCAAATGAGATAGGTAAAGTGCTTAGCATGGTGTCTGGCACACAGTAGGAACTTAAATAATGCTTTTCTTCCCCCTCTGTCCCCTCCCCCCTGCCAATGCTAAACTGAGACTAGGAACAAGGAAGCTAAGTTGTATGATGGTTGAAGTACTGGGTCAGGAGTCAGGAAATCCTGTCTTCAGAGCCTGATTACTAACTGGGTGACCCTGGACAATTCACTTAAACTCTTTTAATCTCAAGTCCCTCATTTGTAAAATGGTTTCTAAGCTTTCCAGCTCCAAAACTATGATCTGTCATTGACTGTTATCTTGAACTAGTAGCATGTCTGGGACTTAGTTCCCTCACCTGTAAATTGGGGATGATGATACTTGCCCACCTATCACACAGGAATTTTGGGAAGATCCAAAAGGAAAATGTAAAAGCATTTTAGAATGCTATATTGATGTATGATATTGTTATTAATTTGTGGTTTTCATGGTTCTTTGGCTTAGACCTATTAAACATTAGCCAGGTGTAGAAGGAACCTGATATTTCCTCCACTATAGAATGACACCCTACCTCCTTGCCTCTCTTCTTCCTTGGGAATCCAATCACTTAGATGATCTCTGTCTCCTGGGTGGCAACCATGCTTTCTTCCACTGCTCTCTCTGGGAATGGTCTTCTCTTCCCGCTCCTCCATAGTTACCACATTTAGATTTGTATGAAAAAAGAAAAACATCTTCAATAGTTACTGGAGTGATGGAGTGATAGAGGGAGGGAAATGAGAACTCTCTTCTGTGGTGCAGGACTTGGGGGAATGGGCTTATGTATTATGTTCCCAATAGGGACACATTCTTTCTCTCAAACAGTGAAAAGCTACAATATCATTGGTATTATATAGTTTAGCTACGCTATCTCTAAGGTACCTTCTAGCTCTGTAATACTGATATATTCTTGATTAAACAGGCCTCTGTGGGACAGCTGGGAACCCAACAGTCATTGTGGATATTGTTTCTATGGGAAAATGTATTCTGAGTTCCAAGTAACTGACTTAAAAGTGAGCTTTTGAAGCTTAGCCCATTTTAAGTTGGTGATTATTTTTAATTCCTTAGAATTGTAGGAATCCACTGATTTTTAAATATATTTCCTCTCATGCATTTTTTTCCTCCTGAGTGTTTGTTCCGCCACTGTCTCATGAGTTGCCATGGCCCCAGTCATTCATAACCTGGTAACTAACCTTTTGTGGATTAGTTCCCAGATTTACCTCGATAAGTCCTGACAGCTGACACTTGGTATATTACTAGGACCTGAACTCAAAGTATCTGTAGTTTAGCAGAGCCTATTAAGGCTTGCTCTTTAATGACATATCCTTTGAGATGCAAAGGTCACTTCTACACCAGAATGAGACAATAAAATAGGACATTGTGTAGGTTGCTTGGTTGTGTAGCAAGAATGAGAGTATTTGTTTTAGAGTTAGAGTACCTTGGGTTCACAGCTGCCTCTGACACTTCCTTGGGCATCCTTTTGTGTGACCCTGGCCAAGGCATTTTATCTCCCTTGGTCTTGTTCCCTTAGTTAGTTGGACAGTCAGTAAACATTTATTAAATACCTACTGCATTCCAGGCACTGTGCCAAGTGCAGGGAGGTACATAGAAAGGTAGAATCTAGTACCTTAAGAAGCTCACAATGCAATGGGAGAGACCTCGCAAACATAACTATGTACAAATAAGCTATGTATGGTATAAACTGTCAACAATCAACAGAGGGAAAAGTCTTATAATTAAGAGAAATCAGGAAAAGCTTCCTATAAAAGGTCAGATTTTAGTTGACACTTGAAGAAGGCAAAGATGGGAAGGGAGAGCATTCCAGGCATGAGGAGAAGCCATGAAAAGGCCCAGAGTTGGGAGATGGAGTGTCTGGTTTGAGGAACAGCCAGGAGGCACATGCCATAGGGTGAGCTGGACTAATTGGCCTCTGAAAGCCCTTCCAGTTCTAGACATAGACAACAAAAGGACAAACCGTGGGTTAGGCTGGCAGCTCTGAGATATTAAAAGAACCAGAAGTAGGCCTCCAGCTCATTTGACATATCCTCTTTAGAACACAGATAAAATCATGAAAAAGTAGAGATGTTTTATTTTGTGTCTGTGGAAAGAATGTTCATTTCTATGAAATGGTGGATTTACCAAATCATTAAAGTCTGTCCTCTCTTCTTTCTTATATTTAAGATCCCTAATATTTGAGGTCAGGTTTTCTTTAGCTAATGAGAAATTCCCTCTCTCCAGATTCCCCTTGGGGTGGGGTCTGTATCTCTATTTTCATTGTTCATCTTTCCCCAGCTTCTATGGTGTTTAAACGAATTAAATGCAGTAAACATTTATTAAGTGCCTATTATGTGCCAGGCACTGTGTTAAGCAACTGGGATTCAAAAAGAGGCAAAAGTCAGTCCCTGCTCTTAAGGAGCTCACAATCTGAAGGGGGAGATATACAGACAAATGTATACAAAGCAAGCTTTATACAGGCTAAATAGAAGTAGCTATCAGAGAGAAGAGGCTGGAATGAAGAGGGGTTGGGGAAGGCTTCTGGTATAAGGTAAGATTCTAGTTGAGACTTAAAGGAAGCCAGAGAGGTCAGTAGTTGGAGCAGAGGAGGGAGAGCAGTCCAGGTATGGGGAACAGCCAGAGAGAATGCCTGGAGCCAAGACTGAATGCCTTGTTTGTGAACAGCAGAAGCCCAGTGTCACTGGATTGAAGCAGAGTATGTGTAGAGTAAGGTGTGAGAAGACTGGAAAGTTACAAGTGGCTAGGTTATGAAAGATTTTGAATGTCAAACAATGTTTGAATTTGCTTTTGGAAGCAATAGGAAACCACTGGGGCTTGTTGAGTGTGTGTGTGTGTGTGTGTGTGGTGGGGGGGTGACATGATCAGACCTGCCTTTTAGTGGCTAAATGGAGAATGGATTGGAGTGGGGAGAGATTTGAGGCAGGTGGACCCACCAGCAAATTATTGCCATGATCAAGGAATGAAGTGATGAAAACCTGTGGGGGAGGGGGGAAGAAGAGGGGAAAGTGTCAAAGGGGAAGAGGGGGCATATTTGAGAGATATCACAAAGGTGAAATCAACAGGTCTAGGCAACAGCTTGTATAAGGAGGTTGTGGGAGAGGAAGTGGGAGATAGTGAGGAATTCAAGATGATTCCTAGGTTGGGAGCCTGAAGAACTAGGAGGATGGTGTGACCTTCTATAGCAATAGGGAAGGGGTGTGTGCATGTGTGTGCGTGTGTGTGTGTGTGTGTGTGTGTGTGTGTGTATGGGGGGAAGATTTAAGGGGAAAATGTAATAAATTCTGTTTTGGACATATTGAGTTTAAGATGTCTGCTGGACATCTAATTTGAGATATCTGAAAGGCAGTTGGAGAGGTGAGATCAGAGTTCAGGAGAGAGTTTGGACAGGAAAGGGAGAATTGAGTATCATCAGCATAAAGATGATAATTAAATCCATGGGAGGTAATGAGATCATCAAGTGACGTAGTGTAGAGTGAGAAGAAAAGAGCCAAGATAAGACCCTGATCTCGAGGAGTTTCCAGCAAAGGAGACAAAGAACTCTCAGATAGGTAGGAGAAAAATCAGGAGAGACTGGTATTCAGAAAATGTAGAGAGAGTATTGAGTTGAAGAAATGCCCAGCAGTGTCAAAGGCTGCAGAGAGGTCAAGGAAAATGAGGATAGAGAAATGACCACTGGATTTGGCAACTAAGATCACCGGTGACTTTGGAGAGAGAAATTTCAATATAATGATGGCGGAATCCTAAAAAAGCTTCCCCCAGCCCCAATATTCTAATTTCCTTATATGTCCCACTAAACAGCGGGCCCATTGCCTCTATCTGGCTACTTCTCTGCACCTTCCACCCCATCCCTGACTCAATATCCTAACTTCTTCATATATACCTCACTGCTCACTAGAACAACAGTGTGTCCATGAACTCATATTTCTCACAGAGACAGAAGGTGTGTCTATGCACTCAGCTGCAACTATATCTATCTAGTCTCAGACAGGACCACAATACTCAGTTAATCAGAAAGCAGAACCACTAGGATGCCCAAGCAGGATGTGGACCCCAAAACAATAGGAGGGATTTTCCTTAAGTAGACACCTGCGAAATAATGGCAAAAGCTGTCCTTCAGGTGAACAATGAAGGTAGTGAGGCTTATATAATTATCATGCATACATATCCTGAAATGGATTTTTCTGCAAGTATTGTGAGTAATTGCATGCACGGTTCCATTGGGGGCTGGGACCCCTCCCCTATTCTCTAATCCCTTAATAAACCCCTCCTGCCTTTTTAATATTAATAATTTCTATTGTATAATTGCATCATTACCCTATAAAAAGCCATCTTACTTTGTCTGAAGCTGCTGCTTCCTCTTGGAGCTTAGCCTGCTTCATGAGAGGCGTCAATCTCAATAAAAGCCTGTACTTGGAGTAGAGGTGGTCTGACTCCAAATTCTTTGAAGATGGTTTGGCCACAACGCATCATAAAACCACAACAATGATAAGG
The DNA here is from genome assembly GCA_028646515.1 of Pseudochirops corinnae. Lineage (NCBI taxonomy): Eukaryota > Metazoa > Chordata > Mammalia > Diprotodontia > Pseudocheiridae > Pseudochirops > Pseudochirops corinnae. The sequence goes on from CM053585.1 coordinate 76,090,083, forward strand.
TCAGAAGGCAGATTGTAAGGGCTTAAGAAGAGAATGAGAGGAGAGAAAGTAGAAAACCATTGTAGAATTCCTTTTCAAGGGGTTTAGCTACAAAGTGCAGAAGAGAAATAGGAAGATAGCTGGGGATGGAAGGATCAAGTGACAGGTTTTTTTTTTTTTCCAGGATAGGAGAGACATGGGCACATTTGCAGGCAGTAGGAAATGAACCCATAGAGAGGGAGAGACTGAAAACAAGTGAGAGAGTAGGGAGGAGAGAGGGGCAATCTGTTGGAGGAGATGGGATGGAATGGGATCATTTGAACAAGCAGAGCTAGCTTTGGTAAGGAGTTAAGGTCACTTCATCCTGTAAGACATGTGACAAGACAGTGGCAAAAGGCACTTGAGTGATAAGAGATGAGGAAGAGGGGAGAAGGAGGCATGCATGGTCATTGGCCTCAATTTTTTTCTGTAAATGTGAGACAGGGTTCTCAGCTTAGAGAGTGGGGAAAGGGGGAATTATGGGGCATCTGAGGAGGGATGGAAAGGTTTGGAAGAGCTACATAGAAGAAGATTGCTTTGTACACTGTTTTCTCCTACATCATCCCCACCAAAGCTGTAACTAGACTATAGTAACTGGAACTTTATCTGGGGACACTGAAATTCAGGAGACACAGATGGCACTTTTGTTTCTTCAGCAGGCAGAGACAACTGAGTCTAGCGCCTACCTAACAACAACAACAAAAGTTGAAATAGGAAGTGATTAGTTCAAGGAAGTGATTAGTTCACCTCTTCTTTTTCTTCAGCCTTTTCTTCAGCTTAGCTCCTTTCCTACTTGTTCATTGCATCTCTGGCAGTCTCCCTATGGTTTCTTAGGACTTCTGTTTATCTCCCACCTCCATGGAGTGATAACTCTGCAGTTTTTCTGTGAATAGGCCTTTGGATTTTGAGGTCTGAGTCTTGTTTCAAGTGATTTTTGTCTTAAAAAAAAAAAGATTTCAAGATTCCTTTGGTGCTGTTTAACCTGAGATATTTTATGATGCTTGCCCACAGGAGCCAGAATTGCTAGATATGGCTCTGATCTTCCCTCTTCTTCCTTCCCCATCCCTCTCCCACTGGAGTGAAGTCAACAAACACTTATTGAACACCAACTATGAGCCAGGTGTGGTCCTAAGGGCTGGGGGGGGCGGGGGGGGGGACAAAGAAAAGTATGTCTTCTTTTTCCTTCACAGGGGTCCTGGGAACCACTACCTAAGAACAGCAACATTCTTCCCCAAGCAAGAGCTTTGCCTGAAGCCTAGCTAGAGATGTTCTTTCTGAGGGATCAGGGGAGGCTGCCTGGAAGCTGGTGATAAGGAAGATGGGCAAGATAGCAAGGATCTGCTCCTTGTTAGTTTTGGAAAATGAAACTGCTTAGCACAGATAACTTATCCTGTTTATTACTTGCTTGGAGTGTGACAGGGCAGGCTTTGTGTGACTCAAATTAACTTTGTGTGCGTATATGAAAGCAGGGAGAGGTTAAAGCCTGGCGGGGCAGGGGCAGCTGTTAGCAGAAGTGTGCAGGGGGCAGTTTTAGTCTTCAGAGCCTTTCCAGCTACTCCCTTAGCAAACCTCTCTCCTTTTCAGGATATCCCTTTTTTGAAAGGAAATATCCTCTGGTACGGAGAAGGTGCTTAATAAACACGTGTTGATTGATTGCTGATTGGCTTCTGGGAACCATTTATTGTGATAATAATAGCAAATACATTAAATAGAATATACAGCCTTAAGAGCCAGCTAAAATTTGTACAGTGTTTTGATATTTGCTAAGTAATATTATTTCATTTGATCCTCCCAACAACCCTGGGAGGTAGGGGCTTTATTAGCCTCTTTTTACAGATAAGGAAACTGAGGCCAAGAGAATTTTAATGGCCAGTCTGAGGTCATACATCTAGACAATTTTCAAAGCTGAATTTGAATTCTAGTCTTCTTGCCTCTATGTCCAATGCCCTAAGCAGCCTTAGAGTGTTTTTCTCATAACTAGAAGCTGGCACTGTAGATAACCATTTGTATTTGGAGTCAGGGAGACCTGAGTTCAAATCTAGCTTCAGACGCTTACTATTCATTTAACCTCCATCAGCTTCAGTTTGTTTCTCTGTAAAATGGGGATAATAATACCATCTAACTCTCAAAGTTTTTGTGAGCATCGAATGAGCTATTTGTAAAATTTGCAGTAACCACTTAAGTGTTCCAACTGCTAGTTATCATTATTTACACTGTGAAGTCGGACAAATCTTTTTAATACTTATTTTATAGACAGGTGAACTGAGGCTCAGTGAGGCCAAGGGAGTTGCTTGTGACCACAAATACAGTTAAGTATCAGAGGTGGGATTTGAATCTAGGTGTCTAGTACTCACCACACTAGGCATTGTCCTATGTTCTAAACTGATTCCTTCTCTTTTCCTTCCCCTTTCTACAAACCTTCCTCCAAACTTGCCCCCCCACCCATTACCTCACTAACTCTGAGGTAGCCCATTCACTTTTGAACAGTTGTAATTATTAGCATTGTTTCCCCCTTGTATTGGGCAGAAATCTGCCTCTCAGCAACTTTTCTTTGTTCCTAGATCTTTCATCTGGGGGCCTAAGGGAAAGAAATCAAGTTGTTAATGAGAATGAATGATGCCTTCCAAACATTTTGGATGTTTGCATTTCAATAAGAGATTTTTTAGACCCAAAGGAATAACTTCCTAATGGTAGAATATGGGCACATGATAATGTGGAGATATTTTTCCTTCTGGGAATAAACTTTTCTGACACCCCAGAAGTCATATCATTCTGCTCGCAGGGCCTTGATCAGAGATATGGAAGCACTGACAGGGTGGTTTGGAATACTTCTGTCACCCTAGGCAGAGGGAAAGTAATTCCCCAGGGTTTTGCCCCCTTGATTATTCCTGATTACAGTAGAAAGCAAGTACTGGGGGAAGAGGTTCTTATAATGATGCTATGTAAACACCCACAAATCCAAACCCCCAAGTAGGATAGGAGCCAGACTGGGCACCATGCTTTTTCCTGATTCAGTGACTCATATTATTCTCTTCTCGGGAAACATGAATTCTATGGGGCCGGAGGAAGCTGCTGGTTTACAGCAGTAAAATGCTTTCCTTGATCAAGAGAGTTGTTTTTGCTGCTGAAGCATATTTAGTCCCTGGAGCCAACAGCTATCCTTCGCCCCCCACCCCTCCTCCCTTCCCTTTATTCCCTCCACCAAGGGCTCTAATTTTGTGAATATTCTTTGACCTGGTTTATTATAGATCAGAAGGCAATTCTCACTTCCCCTGGTGGTGAGTGAAAGGCAAATAAGTGATGAATGGGTGTGTAGAAGAGCTCTAATGGTAGTAGAAGGCTGGGCTTCAGGGGCTGCTGGCCCAGCCACACAGCTGGAGATGGATGACCCAATGAGAAACTTCATTTTAATTGGTTGGAAGCATTTGGATGCCAGGTACAGTATTTCCAATAATTTTATATTTAGCTGTCGTCTTCCACCTGCCATCACTTGAGCAGATTGCTTCTCAAAGGGGGTATATAGGAAACCCTGGCAGTGATTGATGGAAACACCAACAACAAAATAGCTTGGGTTTTGAGTCAGCACATTAGGAACATTCAAAAAGGAACACAATGATGTACCATATACCATGTAGGCAAACACCTACCCTTCCTGCATATATTGATGTACCAGCAATATATGCAGGAAGGGTAGGTGTTTGCCTACATGGTATAATTCAAAGTGAGCCTGGCATCCATCCTTTGGAGAAAAGGATGCCCTCCACTAGCCTTGCTCCCAACTATCTTCCTCATCCAGATAGATAATACAGTCCGTTAGAGTCTGTTATTAGAAATGAATTCCTTTGGATATGGCATCACCCCCTCTAAGTATCTTCTGCCTCACATACTTATTAGTTGTATGACTCTGAGCAATTCACCTAACTCAGACTCAGTTTCCTCATAAATAAATTGGAGATAATAATGGCACTTATCTTCTAGGGTTGTAAGAATCAAATTAGATAATATATGTAAGATATTTTTAAAAATTTAAAGCATTATTATTGTCATTATTATTATTATTATTATTACTATTGTTGCACTTGACTGAAATCTCCTAAGAGTGGTAAAGAAGATATCGATTTTTCCCCCGAAGTAATTCTGAATCTCCAACCTACAGCATCTTGGGATATACCAATTTAAGTTTCATTGTGATAAAACTTCCACACAATTCCAGACAGAATTTATGAGGAACTATGGGTATCACCTGGTGGTTGTAAAAGTCTGTTTAGGGTTCAAGAAAGAGAGACACAGTTCATGCTCATGATGGGTTCAATTTAATTAATCAGTCATTTAATAAGCTCCTCACTAATGTGCCAGCTACTGTGTTAAGTGCTGGAGAAATAAAGACACAAGTCAAATACTTCCTGACCTCAAGGGAGTTACATTATACTGAAATTTACCTTGTTTTAAACTTATTAATATTAAAACAAAGAACACAGGATGGCTAGATGGTGCAATGAATAGATCACCAGTCCTAGAGTCTAGAGGACCTGAGTTCAAATCCAGCCTCAAACACTTAACATTTAGTAGCCATGGGACCTTGGAAAAGTCACTTAACCCCAATTGCCCTGCCTTTTCCCCTCCAGAGAGCAAAACAAACAAACAAACAAAGAATACAGTAAGATTACACAAGGAATTCTTATGCCAGGCTTTGACATATCCAAATCCCTTTCTTCCTGATTTCAGGACATGCTATGGCATGAAATTTAATCAGGACTACAAAGGGACAAGGTAGACTGTCCTTCCTCTCTTCCTCCCTTCTTTATGTACATTACTTTATTAAATTAAAGAATAAAACAAAGGAATTGTCCCACATTTCAAATGAACCAATTTAATCAAGTCAACAAGCATTTTTTAAAAACAAGGTACTGCCTTTTTCTTTTTTTAAAATTAAAAAAAATTATTTATTTTTTAGTTTTCAACATTGATTTCCACAAGATTTTGAGTTACAAATTTTCTTCCCATATTTCCCCTATCTCCCACCCCAAGATGGCAAGCATGCTGAATACTCCTTCCCCCAATCTGCCCTCTCTTATATCCCCTCCCCCCTTACTTTTTTGTAGGGCAAGATGGATTTCTATACACCATTGCCTGTATATCTTATTTCTTGGTTGCATGTTAAAGCAATTTTTAACATTTGTTTTTAAAACTTTGAGTTCCAGATTCTCTCCCTTCTTCCCTCCTTACCCACCCCCAGTGGGAAGACAAGCAATTCAATATAGGTTATACATGTGTAGTTATGCAAAACATTTCCATAGTAGTCATGTTGTGAAAGACTAACTATATTTCCCTCCATAATATCCCGCCCCCCATTTATTCTATTTTTCTCCTTTGACCCTGTCCCTTTTCACAAGTGTTTGCCTCTGACTACTTTCTCCCCTAATCTGCCCTCCCTTCTATCATTCCCCCTCTTATCCCCTTCCTCCCTACTTTCCTTAAAGGGTAAGATACCCAACTGAGTTCAACAAGCATTTTTAAAGTGCCTACTGTGTTCCAGGCACTATGCTAAGCACTGGGAATGCAAGGAAAGGAAAAAAAAAATCAATCCTTGCCTTCGAGGAACTCACAATCAAAGAGGGGAAGATAACATGCAAATGGCTGCATCCTAACAAAATACATACAACATAAATGGGAGATAATCTCAGAGCGTAAATGCAAACATTAAGAGGGATTGAGAAAGAGGGATTTTGGCTGAAGCTTGAGGAAAGTCAGGGAAGTCAGGAGGCAGAAGTGAGATGTGAGGGAACTCTAGGCACAGCCAAAGAAAATGCCCAAGGTTGGGAAATGAACTGTCTTGTGGGAAGAAAAGCAAGTAGTACAGAGCCAGGGCATTGGTTGTAGCAGATCAGAATTCATTCCTTGGTAATCAAATGATAAGCAGTCACTAACCACCTTATTTGTTCAGGCACTATCCTAGATACTAGGAATACAAACACAAGAAATGAAACAATGTATATAAAACATATATATTCTATATATTTTCTTTAGTTCATAGTTATACTAAACTTATTACATAGTTACACTTAAGGATTCTCCAGTCATTTGGGTTGTTTCTATCAATATGCTCATCTCCTACTTGAATGAAAGGGCCTCAAGTGACTAGATTGTCTCAGGTCTTAGTCTTCTGATGATGAACCTCTCTGAAATGAGCTAGGGTAGTTCTCTGATCACAGCCACATTACTTATTCCAATATTCATATTGAAAGCCTTTTGTGACATAGTGGAAAGAGCAATGAACCTGGAATTAGACTTGGGTTCAAAACTTAGCCTCGTCATTTATTACTGATGATTAGTGAAGATTATTGATCTTAAGCAAGTCAATTAACCTCCGTTCTCAGTTCCTCATTTGCAAAATATGAGTGGGTTGGACTATATAATCTCTATGGTTTCTTGTAGCCCTGACATTTTGTGATTCTATTTCGTTGACCCTCATGAGCTCAGAGTGATCTCCACAAAATAATGATGAATCAAAGTTGGTTTGGCAAAGATGAAACTATGTTAACATATAAATGGAGCAGTTAGAAATCATTGCTATTCATTAATAATAATACTATTTCACATTTGTATCGTATATTAGTTAAAATTCATTCATATACATTATATCACTTATCCTTATAGGGCTTGTCTTGTTTTTATTTGACAGATCATGGAAATGTGGCCCAGAAGGGTCTAATAACTTGTGCAAAATCATATAGCTTATTATTGGTAGAACTGGGACTAGACACCTGGTCACCTGACTCCCAACACTTTATGCTGCAGTATCCATACAGCTGCTTATTAAGTCCAAGAGAGTGTTACTTTTGCCAATGAAACCTCTAATCCAGGCCCTCTCCCAAAGGCTCTGGACTCATTCACATGGGGTCCAATGCTGGGGGTCAACCAAGATGGTTCATTATGCCCACACCTGAAATTTATTCCAGAAAAACCTCCAAATATAGTCTGGCCATCACAGCTTGTGTATGGGTGTTCCAAAATGCAAGTAAAAGTTTCCCTAGTTCCTCTACAGGCATTCAAGATAATAATATAGGTATGAGACAACCTTTATTTCATTGCACATAAAATAAAGAAGATGCAAAGGACTCACATGAGCATATAAACAGAAACAAAACACACAAGGCATTCAGAGGACTTACAGGAGCTTGTAAGCATATATAAAAAATTTATAAATCACTCAAATGGCCCATAAAGCCCTTTAGGAAGACAATCATATTTTGGGATTGCTGAACAAGCAATGCCACTTTCCATTAGAACTACATGCTCCCAAACCTTCTCCATGATAGCAGGGATGATGGTAATAGCAGGCCCCAGGCCCCTCATGGTTCATCTTAATTTTGGTCAAGGCTTTTAAAGTATTTTCTCTCCACGAGGTGTAAGGTTCAAGAAATCTCTTCTCTCTGGTAGGCTGAGTCTCCAAACTCTTAAACTTGGGAACTCTACTCATGAGTAAACTTTTTAGTTTTGCATGATCCAGGAACTCTCCTTTTTCTGGCCAGAAGGTTAGATTCTGGATTCTCACTGCCTAGCCTGGGCTCTAGAGTATTTCCTCCATCTTCAATTTACACAGCATGTTAGAGTTCAGGAAGTTCATCCAAGAGATGTTGCCTGACTTGGGCTGAGTGGACACAGGGTCTGTTTCTGCCATGTTCAGTCTGTTTTTCTTTTTTCTAGGCCAGCACAAAAGGGTGGCATCCTTCTTTGTCCCAGACAGGCAACCATAATGGGGGCAGCCACAGTCTCTGGGAATCAATCAGAAGTTGTGAATTGTCCTTCCTATATGGGGTCAATATGCATGTCCACACACTTTTGATAATAGGAGAGAAAGACTCGAATGGATTCATTCATTCATTCAATATACATTTATTAAGTGCCTAGCCCATTATATGCCAGGCGCAGTGGTAGGTGCTGGAGATGCAAAAAAGAGGCAAAGGTCAGGCCCTGCCCTGCTCACAATCCATTGGGGGTGACAATATGAAAATATACCCAAAGCAAACTGCAAGAAAAATGGGAAATGAATAAAATGAATAAATAAATAAATGAAATGAATAAATAAATAAGTTGAATGAATAAATAAATAAATGAAATAAATAAAAGAGGGGTTAAGGAAAGCCTTCTATAGGAAGTGGGATTTTAGTTGAGATTTAAAAAAAGTCAGGGAAGTTGGTAGTTAAAGTGCAGGAGGGAGAGCATTCCAGGCATGGGGACAACCAGAGAAAATGTCCTGAGCTAAGAGAGGGAGTATGTTGTTTATGGAACAGCAAGGAGGCCAGTGTCAGCCACGATTGAATAGTAAGAAGACAGGAAAGGCAGGAGGGGGCTAGGTTATGAAAGGCTTTGAATGCCAAAGAGAGCATTTTTTATTTGCTTCTGGAGGCAATAGGAAGCCACTGGGGTTTATTGAGTAAGGAGGGCTTGGTAATCACACTCATGATTTCTTGTAGAACTCCAAGGAGCATACATGTACATAGTGCCTGGTCTGGCATGCTAGACTGTGCTGTGCATGATCTATGCATACCTCTGTCTAGAATGTAGCCTTCCAGGTCATTTATGAACTCATTAGGAGCAGGAGGTGGAGAGTGAGTATGAAACACAGCATTATAATGTGAAAAATTTTCAACATTTTGGGGGTCATTTTAAACTGAATTTCTTTTGTTCCTTAAATACACACACACGTATATGTGCCACCTGGCTGCCGAGTGTTCCATAGTACATCTTGCTTTTTTACTGTTTTGACTGATTTTTTAATATATATTTTGGTTTTGCATCACTTAGATTCCTTCCCTACCCCTACACCCCATATTCCTTTCCAGAGAACCATCCCACATAATAAATATATACATACATACATGCATACATACATACATACATATATATATATACACACTTACATATATAAATCAATCAAAACAGTAAAAAGCAAGATGTACTATGGAACATTGGACAGCTAGGTGGCACAGTGGATAGGCTGTCAGACCTGGGGTCAGGAAGAACCATCTTCTGTAGTTCAAAGATGGCTTCAGGCACTAGCTGTGTGACCTTTGGTAAATCACTTCACCCTGTTTGCCTCAATTTCTCATCTGTAAAATGAACTGGAGAAGAAAACGGCAAACGCCTCCAGTATCTTTGCCAAGAAAAACCCAGAGAGGGTAACAGAGTTGGACATGGCTGAAATGACTAAGTCAAAGCAACCTTTTAGAGAAATCTCTGCTCTTTATCCTCCTCTCCTTTTGAGGGACTTCCCGTTTGAGACTATTATTTTAGGAAGAATATCAGTCATGTTTCCCCTTACTTATGCCTGGATACTTTCCCTGGCTTCCTCATTCTTCTTGACATAAATTTTCACCTTGGAAAAATTATGACCTGAGGGCTTCTGCTCCTCATTGGTGACTCCCTCTCCAGGGACACATTTTAGGAAAGAGTCCAGCCATGCTTCACCTCATTCATCCTTGGACTCTATGAAAATTAAAATGACTTTTTTAAAAGCAGTGAAGTCTTCTCTTTTCTCCTCCTTACTTATTTGGGGTTTCCATTCCCTGTTAACTATCTTTGTTCTGTTCTTTCCAGCTCCCAAATCATTCTCCTGAGTAGAGAAAACAAAAGTGAAATCGCCGTTGTGGCTTCTCTTTTTTTTCATCCACAAAACAACAGTTTAATTCCTTCTTTAATCTTCCTGTTGCCCCCAACATAGCTTAAAAACAATGTAACAATGAAGAAAATTCTTTTTGTTGTCCATGGTATTCACCTACAATTAGCTTATTCTGGGCATCAGTGACAATATGATGCTATTCTTATAGAACTGTACTGCTCTATTGAATTCATTCTTACTTTCTCTGGCAGTATTATCTATATATGTCTTCTAAAATCTGAGTTGGTCAATGTATTTATTCCCCAAGGAGAAACATCAGTCCCTTTAGTCAATTATTCTTGTCCCTCTTGACCAAATTAATTTCTGTTTGTGACTTCCAAATTTCCTTGATGATAGTTCCTCATTCCTTTTTTTTTTTTAAAACAGTCTACTAATGGAGAATTTTAGGTCAGAGAATACTCCTTACCTTTTCCTCTGAATCCTTTGAAGTTCATTCTTTTTAAATCTTGCATGTGCCTGTGCATGTCAGCCTATTCCCGACTTTCCTTTCCTCTATCACAAACTTTTTTCATGATCAACTTATTGCTAAGATCCTCCTCATTTCTACTCCAGCAACAAGCTATTCCTTACTGACCTCAGTCACTTCCAGAATAGTGGTTCCCTTTGTTGCTTTCTATCCCGATAGTGAAATGATCATGAAAGAAATTGAGAATTTATCAGCTACTTTTCTTTCGGCAAAGGGAGAGAGAGAGCAAACTGCAGGAGATAGCAACTTATTTGATGACCTCCATAATTACTGCATCATTCCCTTGTGTCAGATTTATGATCTGCTTCCCAAGCTATTTCTTGACTTTTGTCTGGCCATGGGCTGTGAAGAAAGCAGTGGTTTTACTCTCCTGATTACATAGACAAGACAGATCCTTTTTCAGAACTGTCCAAGACTCCTTCTCCGGCCTTCAGGCTTTAAGTTTTTAGTCATCTTCCAAACCACCCACAAATGCACACATACTCTGAAGTGACTCAGTTAATCAATTAATCTAAAAAGGATCGGTGGGGCAAGGCACTCTGCTAATTGCTCTGGAGGCTACAAGTACGTCTTGCCTCCAGGGATCTTACAGTGCAGTTAAGAACACCAGGTATAAGAAGCTCAAGGCTCCCTTGTGCTGGATCATGGTTTTTAAATACAATCCTACCATGTCCACAAGGTTTTAAATTTTATCTCTAAAGCTTCTGCCCACATTCTCCCCCCAGTTGATGCTTGCTTTGCTTGGCCCACTATTTTAGGTGCCCCCTATGCATGTTTCACTCGACTTCTACCTGCCTAGCCATCTTCTCAACAATCTTGCCAGTACAAACCATGCCATCCAGTTCTGGATCCATAATCAAATCAATTCTGCCATTTTTCTTGGAATAAATATGCTAATTTTCTTCCCTATGGCTTAACCCACCATTCATACAATATTCCAAATTAAAATTCCCTCCCCTGGTCACTGTTCTCTTATTTGTGGAATCCGCTCCTATTAGATTATGAATTTCTTGAAATCAGGGGCTACATTTGTTTTGGGAATCTTTTTCACAGTGCTACATGCAGTGCTTGGTATATAGTAAATACTTAATACATGCCCATTTATTCATTTAATCATCCTGTCATTTCCTATACTTAAAATGAAGGACAATTCAATACTCTTTAGAGATGGGGTCTAACATCAGGACTTCTTTGGCAATTGGGGCTAGAACAGGCCCTCTGAGATAAGGTAGGGCTCTAACAATAGATTCTTAAACATCCCCTAGTTTTGTATTTTGCTAAAAGTAGTATCGCTTTAGGGCAGCTAGATGCCTGGCTATAGTATCTTTGCAATTCAAATCTGGTCTCAGACACTTACTAGCTGTGTCACCCTGGGCAAGTCACTTAACCCTGTTTGCCTCAGTTCCTCATCTGTAAAACAAGCTGAAGAAGGAAATGGTAAACCACTCTAGTGTCTTTGCCAAGAAAACCCCAAGTGGGGTCACAAAGTGTTAGATATAACTGAAACTGCTAAATAGTATAGCTTTAGAGAGAGCAACAGAAAAGGATCTGTCCAAGGTAGATGATGCTACTTACTGTCCCTGATTCCTTCCTTCTCTCCCTGCACCTCCTTGTTAATATTTACAGTTGTAGTTTTCTGCTCCTGTAGAAAATGCCAGAAGTGCTTTCAAATTGCCTCATAAAAGAAACTCAATTTAGAAGGTCTTATTCACAGAGGATTTACGAGCTCGTCACAATCTAGGAGCTGGGAGTTTTATTTTGACTCAGAGTTAGTTATGCACCCAAGAGTAATTCCACCCCAGAGAGGGAAGCAGTTGGAGGTAAGAGCTTCTCAGACTCCAGTGATTTTGCTTTTCAGCTAATGACATGCAGGAAGCACATCAGCAAAGACTGAGCCAGGAGGCCCTGGGGCTTTACCCTTCTGTTGAAACTACAGTGTACAGAGTCAGGAAGGAAATATTCCCACCAAGGCAGTGAAAAGCTGCTGTGGAACAAACTCTAGTATGAGGAGGGCTGGGGTGACAAAGGGATGAGGCCTTTTTTTGTATTTTATGAAAAAAAAAAAGACTTAGATTTCCAGATGGGAGATCCCAAACAAAATGCACATATATTTTTCTTGCTTCTGAAGTGCCTCAGTTAAGCAATTAATTAAACAATTTTTCCTCTGTGCAAGGCACACTGCTAGGCGCTATGTGGGATATAAAGTCATCCCTCCCTTGAAGGAGCTTGCAATTGAGTTGTGAAGGCAAGGTATAAGCACACAAAAGCTAAGGAAAACACAAGAGGAAAAGAATAATAATAACCTTGTCATCTATATATTTAAGTTTGCAAAATGCTTTCCTTACACCCCTTTAGATGCAAATATTGCTATCCTTACTTTATAGATGAAGAAACTGAAGCATAGAACATTGTGTAACTTACACATTGTAGCCAGAATTGAACTTATTTCTTCTGATTGTGAGACCAGAGCCTTTAAAAAAAAAAATCACACCACACAGCCTCTCAATAAAGACAGCACTGAAAAATGTTTGTGATCAGAAGTCAAATGAATAGTACGAACAGTGAGTCCTCAGGAAGAGAGAACATTTTGGGCTTTAATGGTCTGGTAAACTTCAGAGAAAAAGAGAGAGAGAGAGAGAGAGAGAGAGAGAGAGTGTTGAGTGGAACCTCAGTACATGGGTAGGATTTGGTTAGGCAAAGAAAAAGGGGAAAGGCCTTCTAGGCGAGATAAAGTAATTCTCATTTTCTACTTTGGGCCTCTAACCAGGCTTGTCCCTGAGAAGGTGGGGTTATTAGGAGGCATGATCCTAGACCCCACGACTAATTTAGGAATCCTGTGGTCATTTTGAGCCAAAAAAAATAGATCACTGCCAGTAATTGGAAACATAAAGGAATAAAAAGCCCTTTGGCAAAACTGTTCTTCTAAGTTAAGAAAATAACCTAGAGCATTTGGGATATGCATATTGGTGGCAGGGAAGATAATAAGTTATATGTGTATTCAATAACATCCAATTTATCTGACCTTTTCAGTTAACCCAACTATGTGGAAAGCAACCAAAAACCTGTAAATAATTCAATTAAATTCAATAAACAGTGGTTAATGATCATGTTTTAGGCAGGGAAGAAACAAGGGCAAAAAAATAGTCCTTCCTACTGGAAGTTTATTCTCTAATGGGGGAGGAGGAAACAACATGTACTTAGATAAGTACATTAAAAATATACACAAGATAAGCACAGACTGAGAGCAGGACCTGGTTTTCCCTTTCTTTGTCTTCCTAGTGCTTAGCATAGTGCCTGACAGATAGTAGGCATTTAATAAATGCTTATTGATTTAACTTGACTTGCTTGGATTAGGGTTGAAAGGCGGAAGATCACTAACAGCCTCATGTAGGAAGTGCATTTGAGTGGAGCCTTCAATGAAACTAGAAATTCCATTAGGTTGATATGAGGAAGGAGAGCTTTACAGGAATAGGAGACAGGCAAGGTTGGCTGGAACATAGAGTACATGAGAGAGTATATGAATAAATCTGGAAATACAAGTTGGAGTCACATTACTTAAAGGATTTTAATGACAAATGGAAGAGTTATATTTTATCATAGAAGCAATAGGGAAATAATGAAGTTTGTTGAGCCGCAGAACAACATGGCAAGACCTCTGCTTTAGAAAAATGTTGGCAGCTGTGTGTGGGGAGAATTAGAGAAGGATTGGAGAGAGGAAGACCAGTTAGGAGGCTATTGTAGTAGTCTAGGCAAGAGGTGTTGAGGGGCTGAATGAAGTGATCATATGAGTAAAGAGGAGACAGATTCAAAAGCTGTTGTGGAGATAGAATCAACACAGCTTGGTAACTATAGCAGCAAGCACCCTACCATACTGAGGATGGCTGCTAGCACAGGTCCTTTGATCTGCTTTTCTAAAGGAAAGCAACTAAAAAAGGGATAACAATCTTACTTTAATCAAACATATATCATTTATCTAGTTTAGGGGGAGAAGTCAGCACCCCAAACTTCAGAGAAAATACAAATGGAAGTTAGAAGCTGACAAAAAATACAGACAGAAAAACAAACCAGTAGAGAGGGCTTCCAGCTATCTGACCATCACATACATACAGTTAGTTACTAGAGAGAGAAGCACCAATATCTGGGTTTTCAAAGGTGAGGAGGGGCTAGAATAGTCTGGAAAACTTAATTAAGTGAGAAAGATTTGGGGAGGACCTTGAAAGGTGGGTAGGATTTGGTTAGGCAGGGAAAAAGTGAGATAATGTAAATCTCATTTTCTACTTTAGGGCATCTGGTAGCTTAGGTTCCATGCTCAGGTAGCTTAAGCTGTGGCAACTTAGGTTCCATGTTGGAAAGAAATAAGACATTCATAGGTCATTCAATGGTTTACAAAAGGAGTTTTACTTAGCCATAGCATAGAAAGTATATTCAACATGGTTATTACAACACTCAGCTTGGATAGACAAGAATGCCAAACAGAAATAGGTTTGATCAGCAAGGTAGAGAGTGATGACTCATGGGATCTTGGGGCATCCTCCATGTCTAAAGGGTCCTACCTAAGTGTTGGTGGATTTTTTTATGCCTTTTACTGACCAGGCAGCCATATCATTATAGCAAAAATTGCTAACTCAAGGGAAATGGAGATGCTGTTAGACAGTGAGCCTATCACAATCCCCATGGAGATGCTGTTAGACAGTGAGCCTATCACAATCCCCATGGAATAGGTAGTGCAAACATTGTTATCTTTCTTCTACAGATGAAGCAGCCAATGATCTGTAAGATTAAATGACTTTACTGTGATCAGAAAGCTAGTATCTGAGGAAAGATTTAAACCTAAGTCTCTTGCCTCCAAAGACAGCACTCTACTACAAGAGGCAGTCTCTCAGTGGTAGAAATTATAAATGCCACAAGAGTTCTCTCTGGCATTCAACATTTGTTGATATAATTTATCTCCTTCATAAAAAAATCCAGTGATTGATGAAGTAAATTCTATGAATGAGAGGCAGTGTGGGTGTAGTGAAAAGAACACCACATTCAGAATCAGAGAATATAGCTTCCAATGCTATCTCCATTATTCACTTCCTGTGTGTTCTTGGACAGGTCACCTCACCTCTGGGACTCTATTTTCCCATGTGGACTAGATTATCTCTAAGGTCCTTTCCAGTTCTAAGCCCTTTTATTCAATTTGTAGGTGTTTCCCATTCATCCTAAAAGGCCATCTATCATACTGGGTAACTCCCAGAGGAGGAGGCAGCAGAATAGCTTTATGACTATGAAATGCATTGCAATGAGAATGATTAGAAGCTCTGATCTCCATGACAGTATTGGGGAATCTGGCTCAAAGTCCTTTCAGAGGTTTGGAGATTTCTTTCGGGACAGTATCTGGCTTGTCTCCTTGTAATTAAAAAGTGAGTTTCCAGCTGTAACAGCAAGCACCCTAGCATACCTAGGGTGGCTACTAGCACAGGTTCTTAGATCTGCTTTTCTAAAGGAAAGCAACTCAAAATGGGTTAACGGTTTCACTTTAATCAATCAAACATATATCATTTACCTAGTTCAGGG
>CM053585.1:76106307-76125468 GCA_028646515.1 Pseudochirops corinnae
TATATCTATATCTATATCTATATCTATATCTATATCTATATCTATATCTATATATCTACACAATACATTATATATGTGTATCTATCTATATAGATACACACATAATAATATACATGTGGTATACATATATACGTACATATACATTTATGTGTATATATTTATATATATGGAGAGAAAGAGAGAGAAAGAGCAGGGGGAGGCAGGGGAGAGAGTGAGAGAATGAGAACAACAAGTACAAACCAGTAAGCTGATTCCATCATAGTAGCAAAGAAGTTAATAGACTACAACAACACAGAGAGCCACAGCATCCTTTAGCCCTCCCACAAACCAACACAACTAGCTGTCAGAGCAGGTGGCAAAACACCAACTTTTACTCACAAGTCTAACTGTCTCCCTCAGAAGCATGCTCTCCTCTCAACCATCCAGCAGGCTCTAACTCCCAGCATCCTGTGGGCTCTGCTCCACGCTTCAGCAAACTCTTTCCACCATAGGCTCCATGTGACTACATTCTGCCTATTAAGGGGCAGGGAAGATCTTTAAAATTGGGGAAGTTCTTCAAATTCCCTTAGGCTTATTAGGCAGGGAAGATCTTCAAATTTCCATTGCTATTACAGTTAGTTACTTATGTTTTGCACAATTCCAAATTTCTTTCCAGAAGAGATGGACCAATTTGCAACTCTAGCAACAGTGTATTAGTGTACTTGCATTTCTGCAGCCCCTCCAATATTTACTTTTGTCATCTTTCCCCATCACAAACATCCTCACCTCTTCACATACATCTGCCTGAGGCAAATATTCCTCCTCTCTGAGTCTTTGAGTTGGCCCAGAGGTTCTTCCTTTTGGGACTGGAATATTTCACAGGTTGTCTTCCTTTAGCCTCACAAGGATTTCTGAAAAAATCATGCTCAGACATCTAAAAATGTAGGGGTAGTTTTAAGACCAATGCGAATTTTCTTAGTGATAAGGCAAGAATCTTTTGTTCCATCAACTCCAACTCAATGGGGAAGGGCATCAGGTTTAGGGGCATACTTGCCTAATTGCCTTGTCACAATTGCAAATAGGTTATATTCACTTTGGTTGTGATGGTAACAGAATAGTCTAGACCAGGGGTGGAGAACCTGCAGCTTTGAGGCGTCATGTGACCCTCTAGGACCTCAAATGTGGTCCTTTGACTGAATCTCCCTTTGACTGAATCCAAACTTCATAATTCTCTTCTGGTCTCTCTAAAGGAGCTATCCGGTCTCATGCCTGTGTGTGCATGTATATATGTACATGTATGCATGTGTATATATACACACATGTGTGTAAAAATATATGTAAATATAGGGTTATATATGTGTGTGTATAAATAAGTTTATTTTTTAATATTCTAAAATTCTATTCCTTGGAAATCTTACAAAGAGCCAGAACAAGAACCTTGATATTCAAATGTTTTAATCCCCAAGAAAACCTTGAAAAGACTTAAATGCCACTTTCTTTCTGCATCACTCCTACTTGTTACTTATTATCAGCATCTATCTTTATATTGCCCATCTAAGCCTTATTCAAGCCAGTTAACCTATTTAATCAGTCTCCTAAGAATTTGATTGCTCCTACCTCTAGGCCATTGGAACTGAGTATAGTAATTAGTTTTGCTTTTTGTCCAAGGCAGTTTTCCTATTTCAAATTTCTTTTGTTTCTGGTACCTTGTGTTAGTTAAACCCCAATATTTGTCTTTAGACCAGAGTCACAACCAGCAGGGGAGACTAGGAGTGTGGCCACATATGCCAATATCTGTGGAGATTTGTTTTCTCATCCCAGAGGCATGCTTTCTTTCTTATCTCCTACCTCACAGCAGGGCTGTGGCCACCTAACAGACTCATTCTCTTTCCTGTACCTCAGGATGCTTCTTCCCAGGGTTCTGTGGCCATCATATCTTTTTCTCAGATTATGCATAACCACTTGGGTGTACTGACTTCAGGAGATAACTGGTCTGAGAATCCAACCATGGGGGATACCAAAGATTAGCAAGGATATTTGGGTATAGGGAGTATCAGTGGGAAAAACCCTCCCCCAACCATAATAAATTCAGCCTGGCCAGGTACAGGGAGAGAGGCAGGGAGAATGAGGTGATGGTACCTTATTGCCTGTAGTGCCTATCTCCATCAAAATTCAACCCTACCCCCCTTCAAGTCTTATTCTCCTGCTATGATCTCCCTTTCCCTACTGACAATTGTGGGGTTTTTGTTTAAAATAGTATTTTATTTTTTTAATTGCATGTAAATACAATTTTCAACATTCACTTTTATAAGATTTTGAGTTCCTAAATTTTCTTCCCCCCTCTCGCCTCCTTCTCCCCAAGATGGCAAGCAATTTGATATAGGTTATGCATGCACATATGTAAAACATATTTCCATATTAGTCACATTGTAAAAGAAGAAACAGAACAAAAGGAAAAAAAACAAGGAAAAAATAAAGTAAAAACAGTATGCTTTGATCTGCATTCAGACTCCATCAGTTCTTTCTCTGGATGTGGTTAGCAATTTCCATCATGAGTCTTTGGGCATTGACAATCTTCTTGTTATTCTTTGTACATGACATTCCCTCACCTGATTCTAGTTTTTTTTTATTGGCTGTCTCATGCATAGAATGTTGTTCCTCCCCACCTCCACCTTCAAGAAGGCTCCCTTCCAGACTAACTCAAACCTCACTTTCTGCTGGAAGTTTTTTTTTGGTCCCCCTCCATCAATCTCCCCCTGCCCTCCCTCCCAGGTTTCTTCCTTCAGTGATACTTTTTACACTCTGTGTTTTGTATGTACGCAGTTGTTTGCACTTTGTCTTCCCCATTAAAATGTGAATTCCTTGAGAGCAGGGACCATATTTATGACTTTATATTCCTAGAACTCAATAAATGCTTGTTCATTGATTGGAAAAGGGTCCATAGTCTTCACCAGATTTACAAAGGGATCCATGACACAGAAAGGTTAAGAACCCCTGTGGTAATCTCTAACATCCTTGTCTTCTAAATAAACATATCTTAAGTAGCAGAGCCAAAATTTTAACTACTTCCAAAATTTTGCCTCCAAATCCAAAGTTTGATTCACTATAATAGCTAGCCTTTAAAGTTTGTAAAGTACTTTACATATAATACCTTATTTGATTCTTGTACCAATTCTATGAAGTAAGTGTGATTATTCCCATTTTACAGATGAAGAAACTAGGGCTGTGAGACTTGCCCAGCATTATACAACTATTAAGCTGGGATTCAAACTCAGGTCTTTTTTTACTCCAAGTCCAGTGGTCTAGCCCCTAAATCACATATATCACATAGACCTTTAGCTTTTGTATAGTCCTTGACTCTGAATTGCATCTTTTTCTTCCCCCCCTTTGCTTACTCTATTCCTTCCTGCTCTTATTCATAACCATCTTCCCCTTCCCAAACTCACTCATCTTTTTTATCCAGACCTTCAAGGCTAATGATGAAGCAAGAATTTTTTGTTCCATCAACTCTATAGAAGTCCTCCTCTGATGCCTCATTATGGTCTGCGGATGACCCCAAGTTCTTAAGGAATAATACCAACAGATCATTAACTTGGGTAGGTTTAACATTGTGTAAAGACTTCACATAAGGTCCTAGTGACAAATTGTACCTATCATCTATGGACTATCCTAGATAAGTATTTTAAATATTGATGCCTTTTATAAAACACATTTTTATTGCATTTTATTCCTGAACTTCCTCATCTCCTTTATGTAGAGCTTCAAGGCCAATTTGCTTTAAACTTTGTCTTCATGTCATGGCTGAGGACCCTATTTATGTCTCCATTTGCCACTACCCCACTTTCCCCAAGCTACCAGTTATCAGGAAAGAAGAAATACAACCCATGGTGATGCTGGTCTCTTGGCAGTCCTGTATTTGCTTGAGGGGTTGGCCAGCTTGATTGAGTCATATGTGCATAGATTAATTCCTTTTTATCTAAGCCAATAGCAAACAAAAATTAGAGAATATGAGAATATATACCAAACAACATATAAAACGAATGAGCTCTATTATTGGGAGTAAAATATCTTAGGGTAGTGAGGTGAATTCAAATCCAATCTCAGATACTTACTAACTGTGAGTCCTTGGGCAGCTCACTTAATTCTGTTTGCCTCAGTTTACTCATTTGTAAAATGAGTTGGAGAAGGAAATGGCAAACCATTCCCACATCTTTGCCAAGAAAACCCCAAATGGAGTCATGAAGAGTTGGAAATGGCTGATCAACTCAACAATAATCACCACCACCACCACATCTTAGTTCAACTAAGAGAGTCTCAGATCTCACTTTAGGAGAAATTCCCCAAAGTCTCTAGTATAGCAAATTGGAAACAAGGACTTGATCAAGGTCATAGGTCCTCTATGTGCCACCTTTTTCCCAGGATCTTTCTCTTCCTTTAGGGACCTGAAGAGACTCTGGAATCATGAATCTTTTTTTCTTGAATTTGGAATCCTAAAGAGTCATGATCTCTCTTCCCTCAAGCTCTCTCCCCTTTACATGTCCTTGGAACGTTGAATAATCAATCTCCGTCAATAGAATCTTAAACAAATAGGCTTTGAATCATGGGTTATGTGTAAAAGAAAGATAATAACACCTCTAGTACTTTCCTCCTAGCACTGTTGTAAAGGTCAAATGAGACTGTGTTACAGAAAACACTTAATGTTATGTAAAGCACCTTTAGAACTTTATAAATACAGTTGTACTCTATCTCCTGCCTCAATGACTTTGCACAGACAGTCTGCCCCCACTACTTGCCATGTACTTCCTCCAACCCTCTGCTTTTTAGAATCCTTTAAGACTTAGCTTATCTGTCATTTTGCACAGGATACTTTCCCTAATCTTTTTAGTTGTTAATTCTCTCTTGTTCTCCATTGTCTAGTACAGGTGCCTATGGATTGATTAAAAAAAAAAACAACTTCTTAGGTTGGATAGTTATTTGTGTCTTTCCCAGCATGTAGTGTATTGAACTATATACTTAATAATTTATTGAATTGAAAGTACATTCCATTTCTTCCTACATGATGATAGTCCTAGGATGAAGAGATACATCCTTGCACCCAGAGCATCACCTTGGTAAAGATGAGGATCAATTTGGGGTGGGTAGGTGGCACAGTGAATAGAGCACTAGCCCTGGAGTCAGGAGGAGTTGAGTTCAAATCCAGCCTCAGACACTTAATGCTTACTAGCCATGTGACCTTGGGCAAGTTACTTAATCCCAATTGCCCTGCCTTCCCCCCTCCAAAAAGGAAAAAACTTTTTTTAAAGATGAAGATCAATTATTGTTAGGACATAGTTATTATTTAGTGTTGTTTTGTTCCTCTCATCAAACAGGCACTGTAATTTGTTCCTGTCCAAGCCTCTTTATGAATTTCAACTTTACCTCGAGGGTCATGGAGGTCATCAGAAAATGCACAAAGAATCTCTTCTTTTCTATGTACCACTTATCTTTTTCTGACTTGAGATTTTGTTACGAGAACCAGGAGGAATTAGTAGAATTTGCAGAGGGGCATATTTAGGTTTGATGTCAGAATTTGAGAATTAGAGCTCACTGAAAGTAGAATGGGCTGCCCTAAGAGGTAGTGGTTCCTCCTCCTTGGATGCCATCAAGTCAACAAATGAAGTCAAATCAACAAGAATTTATTAGCAGTTTTTTATTATTATGTGCTAAGTAATGGAAATACAAAGAAACACAAAACAAAACAACAACAAAACCCAACACAAAGCTAACTTCTAGCTGAGGCTGGACAACTACACTTTGTCCATGGAATGTTGGACAAGACAGCTGCTGGGATCTCTTCCTGCTCTCAGATTCTTTGATATTTGTCTATAGCAGAAGCTCCCTCCTCTCTTTATTGCCTCAGCTCTTAATTAGAGCTTGCTGAGGATATGACTGGGGCCAAAGTTAGTATGGAGTAGGAAGGACATCAAGCCCAAACTGCCTTCCCAGCACCATGTAATTATTACTAGAAATGCTATGTGAAATTTCATACTAAGAGCTAAGGAACTTAGTTGGGGACTGAAATAAAAAACTCCCTACGTTCAAACCAAGATTCAAATGAATTCAATTGAATTAGACAAATATGTCTATGTGGAAGGCACTGGAGATACAAAAACAGCCAAGATAGTCCCTGCCTTCAAACTGTTTATGTTCTATTGGATTGCTTGGACTTGAAGAGAAAGCTACCAGCTAGACCATTTGCACAACTCTGAAGAGGTTGTTCTTGGGGCAGATGGGTTGCCTCTGCGCATGCTCTCCTGTTTGTCATGTGACCCACCGCAATCAACCATCGTCTGTCTGTCTCTAATCTGAGAGGAGTGAGCTTCCTATTTTTTGCTGTGTTTCTGTCATTACTGGTGTTGAACCCGGACAAAGTGAGTGCAGTCTTGTACCAGCACTATGCCCTGAGTGGCAACATTGCAAGGGCTTCTTCCTCTCCCTCACTGCACAGCAGCCCTCCAAGTTACAAGTGTCTGTTTAGTATTTCTTTGTATGTGAGCAGTTGTGAGATTTTTTTTTTGGTTCTAACATTAAAGTTTTGGGGGTGACTTTGTAAAATGGGTGATTAAAAAGAAACAGAAGATTGAATCAGAACATAGAGTGTTTAATTTGGAGTGGATAAATAGATATTTGTTTACTTACATGAGAGACAAAATATTGTGCCTTGTTTGCTGAGAAGTAATAGCCGTTTGGAAGGAATACAATCTTCGTCGCTGTTTCAAATCAAAACATACTGACTTAAGCAAAATGGACAGCAATGAAAAATAAATTAAAGCATCCAAATTGTTGAAAAATCTCAGTGGGGAATAGTACAAGAAAGTATGCTCAGAAAATGGGGCAGCTACTAAGGTTAGTTTTCAGATTTCTAAAGAAATCGATTTCAAGCATGATTTCAGAGCATGATAAACTGTTTGCGACAAGAAGTGTAATGCATCCCATTAACTAAAGTAAAAAAGTAAGAAAACCTGAAAAATGTATTAAAACATGCTTGACAAAGTTATTTTTTAACAATGTGATTTCATGATAAAAATCTTAAGTAATAAGTATAATTAATTGATATTAATTGAAATTTCCCTTGTAAAAATATGGTTTATTTGCAATATAGTTTAATCATTAATTATACCTTTACTTGGAAAGTGAGCTGCTAAAAACCTGTCTGTGGCCCGAAGAAGTTCAACCTATTTTAATTTTGGTCCATACCTACTGCCAAGTTGCGCCAGTCTCATCATTGTGCTAGTAAGGGCAATTTAGCTTCCCATTTTCTGAATGGGATTGATATGTGTGATTTACTTGGAAAACAGAACCAAGTTTATTTACTAATTAATTTAATAGCTATTCATTAAATGCTGGACATATGTGGTTTTCAGAGTAATCATATTAATGGGAGGCAGTATGGTACTGAACTTGGTACTGACTTTGGAATCAGGCATTGGAATGCAAATCTCTGCTCTGCCACTTACAACTTCCATGATCTGGGGTGTATTACTTCACTGAGTGTCACTTCATGTTTCCTTGTTTGGAAAGTGAGAAAGTTATATTAGATGACATCCAATGTCCCTTCAAGCTCTAGAACTATGATCCTTTTCTTTGTTGAGGATTGAAACTGTTATTTTTCCAAAGTACTAACTAATCTCAAAAGCTGATCAATAAAAAAAACACAGACATTTAAAATATACAAGCTAAAGTAATAGCATTTTCAATCTTTTTTTGTAATGTTATAATAGCTAGATATTGTGAACTAGGAATTCTAAATTTACACTCTAGTGGCCATCTCTCTCCCAAGAAGATAAGTGGATCTCACCATTGGTTGTAAGCAGAAAGATTATACACTGTGGATTTGTTTGGAATATTAAAAATTGAATTGACCGTTTCCTGCACATAGCAAAATAGATTTTTTTTTGGCTTGGTTCTCTTTTTTCCTTCTTTTTCTTTTTAGTATTCCCAAAGTCCTATAGGCTTATGTTGAACAAATTCAGTCTCTGGCATGAGGGAGTAGAATAGTCAGATTGTGCAACAGGTATGAACTCAGCATCTGTTCAAACATAGCAAGGAAGAAAGGATTTGGTTGGTGAGGTTCAGTATTTATTGAGCTAAATCACCATTTTTCAACTCCCCCCTCCACTCCAGATACTAACTGCCTTGTAGGACATATGTTTCTATCTTGCAAAGACAAGTCTAAAATCTTTCTAGTTAGAGGGTCCAAATGTGAACTATCATTATGTAGCTTAACCCTTTTATTTTTCAGATGAAGGCACTGAGGCCTAGCAAGGAGACATGCAGAATACATTTTCCATCGGCATCTCAGTTTGGTTTTGATACTAGGGAACATCCTGCTTCCCCCAGAATAAGCTGATCCCTTGAAATCTCATCACTATGCAGATGACTCAGTTTTTGAGACTCAACACCTCAGCTCCCTCAGTTGTCTTTTCTCCCTGATTGGAAAGTTGGAACAGTAAGCTTCTCCCAAAGTCTTCCTTTGTAGAGGGCTCAGAACTTTCAGAACATTCCACATAACTTTCCATTTTCCATCAAGAGCTCAACTTGGTTTCAACTCCACCAAGCACTGGGCTTTTGTGCTGGGTTCCACTTGATAGCCCTCTCTCCCTTTTCAGCTTTCTTTGTGTATCTTCCTTGTTAGCTTGTAAACTCCTTGAGGTATGGTAATTTTTTTTCTTTTTTGTATCTCCAGTGCTTAGCACAATGACTGGCAAGTAGTAGGCACTTAATAAATGTTTATTGAATTGAAGCACAGCACAGTGGAAAGGCCATTGAATTTGAATTCAGAAGACTGGGATTCAAATCCTTACTATGTCTCACTAGCAATGTATACCTTAATCTATTTGGGCTTTAGTGTCCTCATCTGTAAAATGAAAGAGCAAACCTTGTACTATTTACTTTGCAGGCTTGTTGTGAGGATCAAATGAGATACTTGATATAGAATGAATTAATAAAGTGCTTTATAAATATGACCTAACTTAGGGCCACATAGCTATTTGGTGGCAGGTCCAGAAGCAAAACCTTGTAATTTGTAGTTCAGCGGTCTTCACTTTACACAAAGCTTCAAAAAACCTAGGCTAACCATCAACATCACCCCCTCTTGTTTTCTACAGAAGTGGTAGCCAGTGAATGGAGTCTAGCATTACATAAGGGGAGGGCAGCAACCTGTTTCTTGAAGGAAAAAATAAGTTTCCTGGAGAACTGTTCCAAGGTCTCAGTCTGGTCAGTCAAAAGGGTATCCTGCTGCTTGTGGGATGACAGGCAAGGCAAAGAATGTCATACCTCTCAGCAAAATTTTAAAGTAGTTACCTTCCCTGTTGGTGTCCCAGTTACCATCTTTCCAGTTACCTTAATATTACTTTTAGTTAGCTGTCACACAATCTCAGCTAAGGTTTTAGCAAAGAAAAACTTTAACTATTACACCTCCAGGATCATTTCCATGATCTCTTGGAGACTGGACAATTTTTAAGAGCTGAAGGAATGCGTTTAAAAAATAATATTTTATTTCACCCATTACACGTTAAGACAATTTTCAATATTGTTTTAAATTTTGAGTTCCAAATTCTATCCCTCCCTCTTTCCCCTAACCCCTCTCAGATATGGTAATCAATCTGACATAGGTTATACATTTTCAATCACATAAAATATTTCCATGTTAGTCGTTTTGTGAAAGAAAATGAACAAAATGAAAGAAAGTAAGAAAGAAAGAAAGAAAGAAAGAGAAAAAATAGTATGCTTCAGTCTGTATTCAGACGATATCAATTCTTTCTCTGCAGGTGGGTAGAATCATGAGTCTTTTGGATTTGTTTCGGATCATTGTATGTTTGAGAATAACTAAGACATTCACAGTGTTTCATCAAATAATATTGTTGTTAATTATGTACAGTGTTCTAGTTTTACTTACTCCACTTTGAATCAGTTCATGTAAGTCTTTCCAGGTTTTTCTAAAATCACTCTGCTTGTCATTTCTTATAGCACAATAATAAAGGAATGAATTCTTAATGGTGAAAATTTCAGATATTATTTTAAGCATCCCAGCACAAAGCATCCCCCACAACAGGAAAAACTCAAAATAATTCATTGATAGAGGGTTCTTTCCATATAGAATCATAGAGTTTAGAACTGAAGGGAAAATTATCTAGCTGAAATTTGTTATAGTTGAGGAACAAACCTAGAGGGGTTAAATGACTTACCCTAATCATAGATGTAGGAAGGATCAGAGATAGAGTTTAAAATGAGGTTCTGTGACTTAAAATCTCTTAAAAGCAACAACGACAATGCTTTCTATGAAGGCCAATGAATATTAAAGAACAAAATTTGAATTAGTT
This sequence comes from Pseudochirops corinnae, assembly GCA_028646515.1. Lineage (NCBI taxonomy): Eukaryota > Metazoa > Chordata > Mammalia > Diprotodontia > Pseudocheiridae > Pseudochirops > Pseudochirops corinnae. The sequence goes on from CM053585.1 coordinate 76,116,648, forward strand.
CCATTTGGCTTGATTCAGGTTGTTGACCAAAATACTTGTTTGTTATACTGTAAATTCCTTTCATGTGTGAGTTGGACTAGATGGCTGCTAAAATTCCTTCTAGTTCTCAAAATCTGTGATCCTATGATTAAATCATAGACTCCAGTTCCTATTGATCTTCCCTTTTCTGAGGTCCTAATTGCTTTATTCCTTATACACACAGTATAGGGCATAATTACACATTGCTTTCTGACCTGTTCTGCTTCACCTGTTAGCTTTGGCTCCTTGCCCAAACTGTAAACTCATCAAGGGCAGCCTTGTGTCTTCTCTTCCTCCTATATCTTCCACAATGTCTAGCACAGGGTGGATACCCAGCAGGTTCTTAATAAAGACTCGCTGATTGATTGCTGTATTGATTAAATTGTATAATTTTTTTTCCCTCTGGAAATACAAAGAAGGGACATGGACATATATTGTCATTCAATGAGTGTGTGTGCCCTTTAATTTTGCTGGCATTCTTCTCTTGACCCCATTTTTGTTGCTCTCCATCTTTAAATACAAATATCAGAAGTTTATGTAGATCACTAAGCCTCTGAATCAGGAGCAGTTCTTAAGAAAGATCCCTTGTATACCTAGGGAGCCTAAAAGCATTTATTTATTAAAGTAAGATGTTAGCAGAGGAACAGTGCCTGAATGATATTTAATTGTCAATTTGTTGCTATAGTAACCCTATAAACATCAAAGCACAATGGGTGGCAGGAAACCATGTTATAGAAAACCATGCAAATGCCTATTTTAACTAATTCCCTACTGGTGAGTGTCTTGCCGGGAAAAAACTGGGCAATTGTATGTCTCTGTTAATATAAAGCCTACACTTAAGATAGCCTACGCCTAAGAAGATCAGATAGTATAGATGTATGTAACGTACTCTAAATTGGATCAAAGGAAAAACAAAAACAGGGTTGCATTGAGAAACTTAGTAGTACTTCTAATTATCTCAAGGTGTTTGATGACACAAAACTCTTCTTTTTATTACCAGTATTCTTCCAGGGATGTTGTATTGCTACAAAACATGAACTCCTATAGTCTCCAAAGAATCAAAATGGTGGGTGATCCACAAAGTCGAATGGTTGGTTGGTTGGTTGTTGCCTTTTATTCTTGAAGAGGACCAAAATGACATCACTATAATGGAGGGATACATGTGCTATGAATATAGACTTCAGCCAATTTACCAATGATAGATTGCATGCAAGAAGTACCAAAAAACATTTCATCCAGAAGATATATAACCAACCAGAAAATGATATGGACTCATTTGGAGTGGGATGAAGAGATTACTGATAGTTTGAGAGTTACACTTAGGTGAGTGCTTACCAAGTGTCAAAAGATCCAGATGAATTGCACCATGTTTGGTGGACTTATTATGGAAATTCATGGACAAGAGTCACATACAAAAGAAAAGCGTTCATGTGTTGTGTTAGATGCTATTTTAAGGAATTTCTACCTTAATGAGTTCATAGATACATTGCTATATTAAAATACCTGTTGTCCTTTTAGTGCCTCAGCATATTAGGTAAGTTGTTTTTGAGTACAAACATGTTTAGATGAACCAATGATGGTAGGAGTCAGAGTAGAAATAGCTATGCACGAAGTACTATGCTAAGCACTTTTTAATTGCTATCTCATTAGGGCCTCACAACGATCCTGGGAAATAGGTCTTATTTTTATCCCCAATTTTCAGATGAGGAAGCTGAGGCAAAAAGAGGTTGAGTGTCTTTCCCAGGGTCACACAGCTAGTAAGTATATGGAACCAGATTTGAACTCAGTACTTCCTTAGTCCAGACCCAGCTCTTTTGTCATTGTATCACTTAGCTGCTACAGTACGGGTATTCCATTCATAATGTAGGTATTTCTTACATTGGTTAAAATCACAACCCATTCATGTTTTCTTATCCTGTATATTTTGCTTTTTTTGTCCATATTCTCCTAAAAGATCAACTAGGGAGGATCTGTCCAGTGCTCTGCAAACCTTCTATACATTCTATTAATTTGTGGATATCAGGGAAACACTTTGACTGTGATCTGTTCATGAATATAAAGTGCTTTGTAAATTTTATTTTATTTTATTTTATTTTTTGCTTTTTGAAGGAGGAAGGAAGGACAGTTGGGGTTAAGTGACTTGCCCAAGGCCTCATGGCTAGTAAGTGTTAAGTGTCTGAGGCCGTATTTGAACTCAGCTCCTCCTGACTCCAGGGCTGGTGCTCTGTTCACTGTGCCACCTAGCCACCCCTGCTTTGTAAATTTTAAAGCATGATAAATAAATATGGTAATATTTATAAATATTAAATCACAGTGGGTAGAGCACTAGGTCAGGATTCAGGAAGACTTGAATTCAAACTCAGCCTCATACACTTACTAGCCATTTGACATTGGGCAAGTCACTTCATGTTAGACTTCCCCAGTTTTCTTATCTGTACAAAAGGGACAGTAATAATAGACCCAGCTTCCCATGATCGTCGGGAAGATCAAATGAGATAACATTTGTAAAATGCTCTGCAAACCTCAAAGTTCTCTATAAATACTACTATCATTGTTATTGTCATAAACGTATCAATATCTGTTTTTATAATGTAATTCAATTCAATAAACATTTAATTTCCAGATATATGCCACGGATTGTACTAGATGCTAAGAACACAAAAACAAAAATGAAATAGTCACTGCCCCCAAGCAGTTAATATTCTTCTGGAAAAAATACACATATATGGATAAGGAAATGAAAAAAAATAAACCTATATTATTATTATTACTATCATTCTTATCTGATTTGATAGAGTTTAGTTAGGGGCAGTCCTAGGACAAATCACTATCTTTACTATTACCTACGAGTTCTTACCTGGGATCTGTGGCCTTGTTTTTTGTTTTTAGTATTTTGACAACTTAAAAAAATTCCACATAATTAGTTTCCTTTGTATTTTATTTATTTAAAAACATTGAGATCCATAAATTTCACCAGTGCTAAAGGGGTCCATGACATAAAGTTTAGAGACCCTCCTGTATCAATGGGCATGCAGGTGAATCAGTGGGTGTTGCTGAATAAAGTATTAAGATACATGGATATCTTTTGTAGGATCACTAAAAACAATCTTGATACAACTTCAGTAGTGAATAGGATAAAGGGGTGGCACATACCTAATCCTTTTCTCAAAGGACTTTGGTCTTTCCCTACCCAAGTCCCTGGTCTCAGAAAACTATCTGACTCGGGGTTAGAAAATTCATTTTAATTTTTGCTGTATCTTTTGTCAGTTTGCATCTTCAAAAGCCATTTTAGTAAATGACCCAACAAATCCCCACAGGAGCTTTCCAGAACTGGGGCAGTGAGTGTTCATCCCCTAGATCTCTTGATACTTCCTGATTAATATAAAAATTAATCAAGGGTAAGAAAAAAATACTAGGTAAAGCTGTTAAAACCATCAACCCTCCTCCCAGTTCCACGGTCCTGCCTTTATTGTGTGTGTGGTTGTTTCAGTTAGTCATGTCTGACTCTTCTGTGACCTCATTTGGTGTTTTTCTGGCAGAGATACTGGAGTGGTTTGTCATCTCCTTCTCCAACTCTTTTTACAGATGAGGAAACTGAGGCAAACAGGGTTAAATGACTTGCTCAGGGTCACACACCTAGTAAGTGTCTAAGGTCACATTTGGATTCATGTCCTCTTGCCTCCCGGCCCAGGACTCTACCTGCTGCACCACCTAGCTAACCTTTATCATGTGTATCTACATCATAGTCACTGCTCTTTGTTTTGCTTCCTGGAGAGCACAAAATACTGGTCACTTTATAGCTGTTAGGCAGTGCAAGTCTTATTATTTCTGTTTTACAGTTGAGAAAACTCAGACTCCAGAGGAATTAAATAATTTGTTCATGGCTATATAGAAAATTGCAGTGTTGGAGCAGCAGGACCCCAGTTCTCCTGACTCCAGGTCCAGTGGTCTTTCTACAACATTACACAGAATCCTTTCTGCCTTGGATCTTGGAGATAGATACATTTTTTATTAGCTAGATTTTTATTGGTTTGTGTCCCATAAGTACTATGGAACAATGAAAAAAGTGTTGATTTAGAGTAAAATGCCAGAGATGGAATTTCTTAACTTCTTGGATCCTCTAATTGTCCTGAATACCTCAAAGTTATTGTGAGGATCAAACGCAGTCACACACACACTCACACACGCATGCACATACATGCACACACACTCACACACATATAATTTTGTTAATAACAAAGGGTTTTTAATATGAACTATTCCTTATTGTTATTAATAAGCACCCTTTTTCTTTTGTGTCTCCTACGTAGCAGGTGTTTGATAACTCTCTGGAAGCCTTGTTGGTGAATTAGGCTCAGGGTAGGAGTGGGGTGCAGAAGGCAAAACCCCTGCACATCTTTTAAGGCCCTCCACAATTTGGGACTCTCTTCATTGTCATCTTCCATTATTCCATCACATACCTTTTCCTCCAATTAGATTGGCTTCTTCATGGTCATCGTTGTGTGTAACATTGTTTGTTACAGAAACAATTAACAGACAATTATCTCTCTCAGAACTGAACATTGACTCTGAAGCCTGCTGGACAAATCTCCAGGTATGCCGTGCCCCTCAGTAGAGTTTCAGTAGGGGGGATGGAAGAGGGAATCTGGTCACTTTTGCTCCCCTTAATTTCCCCACTGGAAAACTGCCACCAGGAAAATGCCTAATTGCTCTCTGAGGAGCAGGGCAGCTTTACCAGAGCCCCAGCAATCTGATGTTTCTCTAATAGAGCCCTAGGGGGAATCTTTCTCAGCCCCTGGATTGGTTCTGAAACCCCAGTGACAAATGAAGAAAGAAAAGCTGACATCATTTTGGATCTGAGCACCTTTGACCTTGAGATTTTTCTGGAGCATCTTAACCCATTAATCATTATTCTTCTCTGGGAAAACAAGAATTATGGATTAGAGGCAACTCAAATATCTGAAAAGGGGAAAGGAATAGGCAACTGCCTTGGAACATAAAGTTTTGAAAAGTGACAGGTTGACCAAGTGTGACTTTGTTTTGAGCATTACCTCTTATCTATAGAGATTCATTTCTATGAAGGATTACTCATACTACCTGGGGTGGAATGACCCTGGTGCATGTACTGGTTATAACTGGAAATCATTCTAGCTAAGCCCTTGAGAGATACTTTGATAAGTTAATATTCTTTTGAAAACTCAGTGTTTTCTTAGGTCTTATTGTCTTGAAACTAAAAAGGCTGGGCTAGGAACCAGCAGACCTGTGTTCTAATCCTAGTTGTGCCTAACTCAACCTCTATTCACCCCACTGCTTTATTTATAAATTTCATATGATCATAATATAGTTGCTACAGAGGATAAATCTCTGGTCCTGCAGTTTGGCTGATCCGAGGTCAAATAGAGCCTCAGATACTTACTAGGTAAGTGACCCTGCTCAAGTTATTTAAAGCTTTGTCGGCCTCAGTTTCCTTACCTGTATAATGGGGATAATAGCCTCTGCCTCTCAGGGTTGCTGTGAGGAACAAATGAGACAATATGTGTAAATTTGTAAAGAGAGTAATACAGTGCTTGGCACATACTAGACACTTGATAAATCCTCATTTCCTTCCTTCCTTCTGATAGAATCTTGGCCTTAGAGACTGTCTCGCACAACCCCCTGACTGAGGGGCAATGTGATGTAGTAGATAGAGCACTGGACTCTCAACTCAGAAAGATATAAAAGTAGGTTAAAATCCTACTTTTAGACATTAGGTAGGTAACACCATGCCTCGGTTTCCTCATCTGTAAAGTGAGAGGGTTGGGATCAATGGCATCTAAAGCTCCTTCAAATAGTCTGGAAATGGGACAAGTTACCGAACTTTTCTGGGTCTCCATCTCTTCTGTAAAAAGAGGAGGTTGAACTTGACCTCTAGGTCACTTCCACCTCTAGCCTATGACCCTCTAATCCTGTGGATATCCTCTATAGCAATATCTGCCTGGCTTACTCTAGAGGGAAGTTAGGAGAAATATAGGACACAATAGCCTGGACCACCATTTCCTAGAATTTTTGTTGCTGTTCAGTTGTGTTTGGCTCTTTGTGACCTCATTTGGGGTTTTCTTGCCAGTGGTTTGCCATTTCTTTCTCCACTTATTTTACAGATGGGGAAACTGAGGCAAACAGGATTAGTGACTTGCTCAAGGTTGCACAGTTAGTGTCTGAGGCTGGATTTGAATTCATGTCTTCCTGACTCCAGGCCAGGTACTCTATCCACTGTGCCATCTAGCTGCCCCTTATAAATAGGAGATGTCTTTTATCCTTCTTTGTATTCCCAGAGCTTAGCACAGTGTCTGGGACATTGTATGTATTTAATGATTGCTTATTGACTGACTAATAGACATAAAAATGTCTTGGAAAGTTAAAATACCATATAAATATACCTTAATATTTCAAGCATCTATGGTTTTGTTGTTGTGGGTGAAACCTTTGCCAACCTCTGCCAAATCCCTCTGTGATTTCATAGCTTATATTCAAAATTTGCCATGTCCAAAAAATTCATCATCTTGCCAGTAAATGGTAGTAAGCCTCTCCAAACTTAGTCAGAATGGTCCTCAGACAGTAGGCATATTGTCCACCCCTGGACCCAGACTCAAAGTCTTTCTATCTCATGTGGGTGTCAACTTAACTTAAGCACTTCCATTTTGAGAACTGTCCTCTATTAGGTAACAATAAGATGATCTGATTTCCTATGCCCAGTTCTACAAAGAAGCTTAACCTCAGTGACCCTTAGGTGATCCTTATATCAGCTCCTCCTTGCTTCAGACATCATGAGAGGTCCCCAAATATTAATACTCAGACAAGTCTGGGATCCTGACACTCAATGTCTCCATATGAGGTATTTCTGTTCCCCTTCTAATGGATGTACAACAGTATTTATAGCATTAGAATACTTTGAGCAGCTTTGCTGACAATGTCTCTCTCAAATTCATCAGTTTGACAAATTTTTTAAATTTTAAAACAATTAAATTTAAAATAATTTTTCTTAATTTTAAATTTTAATTTTTTTAAATTTTCTAATTTTTGAGGTATCGCCTATGTGAGAATGTGAGCCTCTGGAGAGCAAAGGATTTTTCTTGCTTTTTATTTGTATCTTCAATGTTTAGCATAATGCTTTGCAAAAAATAACTGACTAATAAATGCTTCATTCATTCATTCACTCATTCATTCAATTTTGCTTGCCAGACCAGAGAAATGGTTTTTATTCTGTGACATTTGTTAAGACCTGCAAGAGCTTGAACTGACCTGGCACAACTTCTGAGAACAGAGGATGTCCTTCATGCCATAATCACACATCAGGTTAGAACTCTAAGTATAGACTATAGAAATAGAATTTATATGTAATCATAATTGCAAACTTATTCTTAAATGGGGCTAAGGGATATATACTTCAACAAAATGTCATTTTAAAATATCTTTCTTGAAATAGATATCAGTTAAGGGAATAAATATTTAAAATTTACCTCAAATAACAGAATAGATCTCAAGAAATTTCTGTGGAGAACTCATCTCAATTGAATTAAATAAATGTTTATTAAACTCTTAAAACATAAAGTCACTGTGCTAAGTGCTAGAAAGGCAACATAAAAGTGGAAATCCTAATCCAAAAGATCCTTGGAACCCAGTAATGGAGATTGGTCATGCATACAAATTTGTATCCAAATACAAAAAAGTATAAGATAAATTGAAAAGGAAGCAGGGTGATGTTATATAGACAGAAATGGATTTGGAATAGGAAAACTTGGGTTAAAATCCTGGCATTATCACTTACCATATGCATGACCTAGGACAAACAGCACCACTTTGCTGGGCCTTCACACATCAGTAAAGTGAAGAGGTTGGACTAGATAATCTCTAGCATAACTTTCAAACCTACATTTTTCATCGTATTACTTGTATAGAAGATGGACACCATGCAATGAAAGTTTTTAAAAAGAAAGATTATTTTTATCCTGGGGAACAGATAGGGCTTTACGGATGAAGCTAAGCCTTAAAGAATGGGTATGTTTTCAAAAGGTAGAAAAGGGTGAGGAAGAAGCATAGGGGATGATTTGAAAAATGCATAAAGGCCAGAAAAGCAGGAACGTTAGAAGAATGGCAAGTTGTTCAGTTTGTTAGGATTTTAGAGTAGTTGAAGGGGAGTAGTGTAAGGTAAGATTGGAAAGGTAGGCTGCAGCTAGGTTGTGGAGTTTGGAAAAACTTCCATAGGCAAGAGGGAGCTGTTGAAGATTTTTTTCTTTTTGGAGTAGGTAGGGGAATCGGGGTTGAGTGGGGAAGGTAGGGGAATCGGGGTTGAGTGACTTGGCCAAGGTCAGACAGCTAGTAAGTACATACATATATAAACATATGTTTTCCCTAAGAGATTCTACTCTGAATCTTGTTTTTATGTTTGTGCATTTCTCTTTTTTCCCTCTCTTCTAATTCTTCTACTTTACTTCTGCCTAGTATTTTACCCTCGTACTATTTAACCTACCCCCACTCCAGCCTTCCCTCCCTTATCTTCCCATTCCCCTAAATCTAAACACCCTTTTATACGCCCCTTTGACCTATTCTGTACCCCTTCCCTCTAAACCTCCCTCAGTTATCCTGATTCCCCTAAATCTAAAGACCGTCCTATATCCCCCTTTTAACCAATTCCCTCAGCCTCCCCTCTAAAGATCCCTCCTTTATCTTCTCCCCTTCCACATCCCCTTAGAGTTTTATTTCTTTCTAAATTTAGAAGACTTTTATACTCTTCTAGATGTATATGCATTATCTCTTCTTAAGCCTA
>CM053585.1:76125568-76136050 GCA_028646515.1 Pseudochirops corinnae
ACATTAAAGGTAAACATTCTATCCTTATTGAGTCCCTTGTAATTGGTCATTGGTATGTACCTTATATTTCTCTTGGCTCTTGTATGTCAAATCTTCTATAGAGTTCAGGGTTGTTTTTTTTTTTTTTAACAGTCCTGAAACTCTGACAGTTGATCAAATGTTCATTTTTTTTTTTGCATTCAGAATTATGCTTAGCTTTGCTGGGTATGAAGTTTTCGGTCAGAGGCCCAGTTCTTTTACTCTTCTATATATAGTATTCCAAGACCTGTGATCTTTTATGTTGCCAATGCTAGGCCTTGTGTGATTCTAATTGTGGTGCTATCACACGTAAATTGTTTTTTTTCCCTTGTGGCTTATAATATTTTGTCCTTGATCTGGGGGTTTCGGAATTTAACTATAATATTTCTGTGAGTTTTTCTTGTAGGATCTCATTCAGGTGGTGATCAGTGGATTTTTTCCATTTCTACTTTCCTCTCTTGTTTTAATGCTTGAGGACAATTTTCTTTATTTCTTGTATTATTGTATCAAAATTCTCTTTTTGGTCAGAACTTTCGGGTAGTCCAATTATTCTTATGTTTCCTCTTCTTGATCTGTTCTCTAGATCTGTTGTTTTATCTTGTGAGACATTTCACATTCTCTTCTCTTTTTTCATTCTTTATATTTAGTTTTTTAAATTTCTTCATCTCTTATAACTTTGCCAAATTATGATTTTCAAAAAGTCATTTTCTTCCTTAAGATTCTGGATCTCCTTTTTTAATTGGTTGACTGTCGTCATAATCTTGTTTTTCTTGTATTATTCTCATTTTTCCTCCATCTCTCTCATTTGATTTTTGAAGTCTTTTTAAATTTCTTCAATGAATTCTTTTTGGGCAGGCAAAACCATAGGACACTGCTCTTTGTAGTAGAAGGGGGTTTCTTTGCTTCAGTATCCTCCTCTGAAGACAAACCCCCTAAGAGACAAACCCCTGAGAGTCTTCTGCATAATGGTGACCTTTGATGTCAAAACAATAAAGGGGAGAGATTCAAGATCACTCAGAGGGAGAGTATAAAGGGGAGATGGGGCCAAGGAGAAAGTTTTGTTTTTGTTTTTGTTTTTGAAGGAGAGATGCTTCTTATCTTTAGGAATGGGGAATTAGAAGGGAAAGATAGGGAGAAGCATCCAACAGAGTTATAGAAAGAGGACCTTGAGAGAGAACATTGTTAGGGAAGCCAAGAAAGAAGAGAGAATCAAGAAAAGAAAGCTGTGAAGTAGCCTGGAGGATTCACTGCACTAGGGGCTTTCTTTTCTTTAGGTAAAAAGGCAGCAGAGTGTAATGGAAAGGGGGGAAGAAAAGGGAGCATACGTTTATTAAATGTCAACTATGTGCCGTGGGCTATGCTAGGCATTTTGCAATTATTTCATTTGATTCTTCTAGCAATTCTGGGGGGTGGATGCTATTATTTTGCTTACTTTTTACAATTGAAGATGCCGAAGCAGACAGAGGTTAAGTGACTTGCCCAAGGTTGGGGAAGCTAAGTGTATAGAAAACTGGGCTTGGAATCAGGAAGACTCATTTTCATGAGTTCAAATCTGACCCCAGAGACTTACTAGCTGTGTGACCCTGGGCACGTCACTTAACTTTGTTTGTCTCAGTTTCCTCATCTGTAAAATGAGTTGCAGAAGGAAAAGGCAAACTATTCCAGTATCTTTACCAAGAAAACCCCAAATAGTGTCACAAAGAGTCAGATATGACTGAGACAACTTAACAACAAATACATCTTGTAAGTATGAGTCCAGGCTCAGCACTCTACTACAGAACCTTGCTGTGTCTAAGCCTATTTGACAATCAAAAGACTCAAGTTCCATATTAGTTTGCTATGATGGGCACTTAACTTTTTCATTTTTCTGAGTTACAGTTTCCTTATCTATAATACAAACAAATGAATGTGTGACCACATCAATTTGAATGGCCCAGAGGGACAATGCATATTATAATGTATATATGCTTATCCATACTGACCATATTTTGTACCATAAATTCATCACAGGGGCCCATCCGTTGGGTTGGAAGCTTTCCTTGATTTCTGACATTGCAAGGATACCAAGAGAGCCCTATGACTATCCCTCATTCTTTATCACATAATTATCTCATCTTCATTTTCTACATAAAACTTTTTCCTGATGACATCTTTTTTCTTTTTCTTCCTCTAAATTGTTTATGATGCATTAAAAAAATTAAAAAATTTATATTGCATTATGTCTGAAAATTCATGTTTCATTCTGCATCTACAATCCATCATGTCTCCACCTGTAGGTGGGAGGCATGCTTCATCATCATTCTTCTGGAATTATGATTGGCCCATTGTTCAGTTTTTAAGTATTTCAAAGTTGTTTTCATTTTCTATGTTGTAGTCACTGTACTTCTGGTTCTGTGTATTTTACTCTGTAACAGTTCATGCAAAGTGTCCTAGGTTTCTCTGAATCTGTCTCACAATAATATTCCATTAACATTCATGTCCCATGATATGTGCATCCATTCACCAATTTCTGGGCACCCATTTTATTTCCAGGTTGTTTGCTACAATAAATAATGGTAATAAATATTTTTGTATATATTGGTGCTCTTCCTTTTTTTGAACTCTTTGGGAAGTATACTTAATAGTCTGGGTGCTATGCACAGAATGATTAGACCAATTCATATCTCCATCAACATGCAGTTAGTGCCCCTGATGTTCCATATCACCTCTAGAAATAGCCATTTTGTGTTTCTGTAATCTTGCTCATTTGATAAGTGTGAATGAAATCTCAGAGTTATTTTAATGTGTATTTCTCTTATTATTATGCATTTAGAAAATTTTTTAATATGGCTATTGACAGCTTGTTTTTTTTTTCTTTGAAAGAATTGCCTCTTAATATCCTTTTAACCATTCAGCTACTGAGGAATGGCTCTTGTTCTTCTGTATTTGTATCGATGCCCTACGTGTTTGGAATATATTATTAGAGAAATTTGCTTTAAAGACTTTTCTTAGCAAAGCATTTCCCTTCTGATTTTAACTATGTTGCTGTTGTTTTTGAATTTTTATGTAATAAAAATTGTTTTATTTTATGTGATCATGTACATCCTTTGTTTAGCCAAGATCACTTACTTTATTCATAGCTACAAAAAGATATCACCTTTAATTTGTTTAGGATATAAGACCTTTTATATGTAGGTCATATCTATGTTTGGAGCTTATTGTGGTCTATGGTATGAAAGGTTTATTTAAGTTTCATTTCTTCCAGATTACTTGCAAATTTCCCTAGCAGTTTTTGTTGAACAGTGAGTCTTTACCCTAGTAGTTTGCGTCCTTGTCAAACCCTATTCTACTTTCTTCAATTGCTTCTGGCTTTTGAGAGACTGAATCTGTTCAACTGATCAACCTTTCTATTTTTAACCAGTATCAAATTGTTTTGATGATGATGTTTTTGTAATATTATTTGATACATGGTTCAGCCAGGACCCCTTTCTTTTCCTCTTTGTTTTCACCATTTTCCTTGAGATTTTTGACATTTTGTTCATTTAGGTGAATTCTGTTATAATTTTGTCTAGTTTGTAAAATAATTATTTGGTTCTTTGATTTGCTTGACTTTGAATCTATGAATTAATTTAGGTAGTACTTTCATTTTTGTTATGTTATCATGGATAAACCATAAGCAATTAATTCTTCTCCAATCATGTAATTATTCCTTTGTTGATGTGAAGAGTATTTTGTAGTTGTATTCATATATTTTATGGATATTTTGGGAAAAAGGGTTATCATATATTTTATGATACCTTATGTAGTGTTGTTGAATAAAATTTCTTTTTAAAAGATTTCTTCTTTTGGTAATATGTAGGAAAGCTAATAACTTTGTAGATTTACTTTATATCTTGCAACTTTATTAAAGTTGTAAATTATTTCTATTGTTTTAGTTGAAAGTCTTGAGTTATCTAAATAAATTTTCATATCATCTATAAAAGGTGATAATTTTGTTTGTTTTTTATCCATGATTATTTCTTCAACTTCTTTTTCTTGTTTTTTTGCTATAGTTAGTATTTCTAGAACTATGCAAAATTAAAATAGTGACAAAAGTCATCCTTGCTTTGCTCCTAGAACTATGCAAAATTAAAATAGTGACAAAAGTCATCCTTGCTTTGCTCCTGTTCTTATTTTATTCAGTATTTTTGTGTTCATATTTATTAGAGACCCTGGTCTATAGTTTTCTTGGTTTTTTACATATCAAGACTATATTTGAATCAGTTTTCTAATATGACAAATTTCATCATTTTCTGCTAATTATTTGTATAAAAAGAAAGTTAGTTATTCTTTGAATGCTTGATAGAATTCATTTGTAAATACATTTGTTTGGAGGTATGCCTTTTTCCTTTGGAGTTTTTTAAAGGCTTTTTTTGGGGGTCTGAGATCAGGTTACTTAAATTCTGTATGCTAACAATTCGAATATTTTATATATTTTTACAAATATTCACTTACGCTGTTATTGTTTTTGCTGATATAATCAGATAAAAAAATTCTAATGATTTTTCTTATTTCTTTTTCTTTTTTTGAGTTCTTTTTATTTTTTGATATTGTTTATTTGATTTTCCTTTCTTTTTCTCTGATTAATGGTTTATCTGTTTTGTTAATTTAAAGAAGTTTTATTTATCAGTTTAATAATTTTTGTTCTTATTTTTTCTCATCTTTTCTTTGATTTTTAGAATTTAGATTTTTTTTGTTTGGTATTTTTTTTAAAAATATTTTTTAGTTTTTTTTTTAGTTTTGTACCCAATTCACTGATATATTCTTTTCCTTTTTGTTGATGAAAGTGTTTAGAGAAATAATGTTTTTCTTTTAGGATTTCTTTGTTCACACCACTAAAGTGTATTGTCTCACTGTTGTAATTTTCTTTGACAAAGTTATCTACTATTTTTATTTGTTCTTTGATCCACCATTTTTTTAGGATTATTTTATTTAGTCTCCATTTAACTTTGAATCATTTGTTCAAATGCCTTTTATTGGTTATATTATTTTGTATATTGTGGGAGGCAAAATATTTGTTTATTTTGACTTCTATGCAATTTTAGTTAGATTTTTATGTCATAGTACATAGGCAATTTTTGTAAAGGTGTTACCATGTTCTACTGAGATGTATGCATATTCCTTTTAATTCTTGTTTGGGAATACTCAGAGTGCTATCATAAGTAACTCTTCTAAAATTCTGTTAGTGTCTTTAATTTCCTTCTTATTTATCTTTCTGTTAGATTTTTTTTCTAGTTCTGAAAGGGTCACATTGAGGTCCCAAAATATTATAGTCAAATTATCTATTTCTTCCTACAATTCAAAATTCTTTTCCATTAAGAATTTAGATACTTTGCCACTTAATGAATAGGTATTGTTTCATATCTATAGTACCTTTAAGCATGCATCGTTCCCCTGTTTATCTCTTTTAATCATATGTCTTTTTGTTATTGCCTCATCTTACATTATGATTACTGCCCCTGGTTTTTTGAATCCCCATGACTCACACTTAATTTTGCTCTGTCCTCTCATGTTAAGTTGATGTGAATCTTTATGTTTCAAGTGTGTTTCTTATTATCAATATATTCTTTGCTTTTTTCTCATCCATTCTTCTATCCTTTCACTTATGAATGAGTCCATCCTTCTCATGTTCACCATTACAATTAATTGTATGTTTCACTCTCTTATATGTTCATGTTTTTCCCCCTCTTTTCATCCTGACTCCCACTTTATAAGAAGCGGATGGAAAAAAGAGAAGAAATCTGATGAACATTGATAATCAGCAACTAAGATGGTCATAGGATTATAGATTTACAGTTGGAAGGGATTTTAGAGACTATCAAATCCAATCTCTTGATTGTACACATGAGGCACCTGAGTGTCAGAGAAGTTAAGTGACTTGCCTAGGGTCACATAGCTAGTAAATTTCTGAAGCAGCCTTTAAACTGACATTTTCTTGACAATGGGTCCAGATTTCTATTCACTCCAAAGGTGTCTTGCTGGAGATTGCATACTGAAGGAACCAGATTGAAATATAATTGGGAAATGTTTAACAAAAAAAGCAAAAATATAATAGGAGGTAGGTAATTTTAATTTGTGGTTTTCTGAGACAATATGTGGTCTACAGAGAGTGATGTCTATTTCAGTTTGACATCCCTCAAATATAGTGCTATTTCCTTTCTTCACCAAGGCCAGACCCCAGTCTCTGTTTCTTATACTTTCTTTCTCTCATTTAATCTTCCCTTTATGATTAACTTTACAAAGGTTAAATTTGCTTTGACTGTGACTCTTTCATTCTTGACTCCATTCTCTCTTTTATATAGAGGTGGCCCATTCATCAACAAGCATTTATTAAGTCCCTGCTATGAGCCTGACATTTTGCTGCGTGCTAGGGACACAAGGACAAAAGTGAAATAATGTCTTCCCTTAAGGAACGGGAAGGGGAGGGAATAAGCATTTATTTAGTGCCTACTATGTAGCAGGAACTCTGCTAACTACTTTTTACAAATATGATCTTGCTTGATCTGTGATATAATTGGTCCTTAAGCAATTTACGATATAACTGGGGGTATGACAGATACTTATAGAGGTATATTCAAAACTGATACTAGGTGATTTTGTGGGATAGGCACTAGAAGTTAGGGAGATCAGGAAAGACCTCATATGTTTCAGGTGGTATTTCAGATGAACCTTGAAAGAAACAAAAGATTCTAAGAATCAAAGTAAAGAAGGGAGTCAATTTCAGCCAAGGGGAACATCAAGTGCAAAGATAAGGAAAAGGGACATGGAGCGCTTTGCATGGAGAACCATCAAAAGCATCATGAGGAGTAATGTCTGACAAGCTTGGAAAGTCAGGTTGGCACCAATGAGATGTACCCTTTGCAAAGTCCCCCACCTCCCCCTGCAATGGGGATTGCTGTGTACTTCCTTATTCACATTCCCTCCCTTCAACCAGTTTTAGATAATCCACACATATTTAGAGACTAAGAAGAGACTCAGTTTATGGTCACCAGACAATTTTTTTCTCTCTTTGTAATCAATTGACTCATACTTAGGTTGAATCTGTATTCTTAGATTCCTTAATTAACTGATTGTAACCAAACTATTCTATGTGAAATGACTCCTCTCCCTTCCCCAGTGAAACTGCGTGTGGGTAGGCTTGCTTTTGCATTGTCATTTGCTTTTGTTTGCTGACCACAACCAAATACCAACACTTGAAGTGGATTCTGATCAGAATCGAGTACAGGAGGAGTAACACAGAATAATTAGAATATCCTAAAGTGGAATTTGTTTTCTCAGGAGGTTTTGGATTTCTCCTGACTGGTGGTCTTAAAATGAAGACTGGATGACAAGCTGTCACAATTTTTACAAAGGAGCTTATATTTTTGGTATAGGTTGGACTAGATGGCCTTTGAGGTCTCTTCCAATTCTGAGATTATGTACTTCTGTGATTCAAGGTTCACCATTAAGCTTTGCCTGTGGCTTAAGTCCTTCATGTACCTAAGCATCCAGGCCATCAGGTTTTTTCCCCTCTCCCTGCTGTAAGCTGTGTAACTGTGTAGCCGGTCACACTGACCCTGTGTTTTGAGGATCTGAAGGATAAATGGCATTACAGATAAGGGATAATATTTCCTGCCTACTTTAGCCCTGTACTTAACCTTGTGACTTTGGAGATTTTTTTTTTCTTTTATTCACTTTAACAGAGAGATAGTAACTCCTGGCTGGTACTGGAAGTAGCTAGTCAACAGTCCCTTAGGACTGTGAGTTTTGCTTTCAGTTCCTTTTGATACAACTAGATTGTCATAGGTTCAGAGATTTAGAGGAGAAGATCTTAAAGGGATTTTTGTCTAACTCCCTCAATTTGCATATGGAGAAACTGAGGCATAGAGACATCAGATGATTTACCCATGGTCTCTAACTCCACCAATGCTTTTATTCGCACCTCCAAGGAGAATCTGTGAGGCATTCTTCTATTTATCTTCAATATTTTCTTCATTCTTTTATTCCATAAAGGTCTCCTGGAGGATCAAACTTCCAGTTTAGGACTGCCAGTGATTAGGAGTCCGGCACAGAACCTGGTTGTATTCTTTTTTAAAAATCATATTTTCATTACTTCTATTGACTTCTGCTTTGATTTGGTAGCTGTAGTGTAATGAAAAGAAAATGGACTGAGAGGTAGGAGATGGGTTTCTGGTCTTCCCTCTACCACTAGCAAATCTGGCCAAGTCACTTTTCTGGGCCTCAGTTTCCTTTTTGGAAAAGTGAGATTAATCTCTGCACTATGTACTTTGAAAGGTCAATGGGAGAATCTCACCAAGAGATCTGGAAGGCAGTTTAAAAGCATGTGGCATTAATAATAATAATAGCTAAGATTTAATTAGTACTTTAAAGTATAGAAAGTACTTTACATATCTTATTTCATTTGATCCCCACAACAGTCCTGTGAGGTAAGTTCCATTATCATCTCTATTTTATGTATGAGGAAGCCAAAGCATAGTGAACCTAAGTGATGTGTCCAGGGTTGAACAGCTACTGAGCATCTGAGGCAGACTTGAACTCAGCTCCTTCTGATTCCAGGTCCAACACTCTACCATGCCACCTAGTCCGTCACTTCAAAGTGAATTAATCTGATGTTTTCTGATTTTTAATCATTACAAAGTGAATTAATCATGTATTTTCTAAGATACAGTTAAAACAAGTTTGTGATACCCAGGAAGTGAGAGGAGAGATGGGTGAAGAATCTATGTGGCAGTGCTTGGGCGGGGAAGTCTTCAGTAGCCATGATCATACAACTGGAAAAAGGAGGACAGAGAATCTTGCTAATCTGAGAGCTGCCAAAAGGAGAGAATAGTGACTCCAAAAACGTGCCAACATAGGCTTGTCTTATTCTATGGAATCATATAATCACAGAATGATAGAGCTGAAAGGTATCTATTCTAACACCTTATTTGACATGCAAGAAAATTGAGGCCCACAGAAGAAAGCCATTTGCCTTTGGGCACGTCAGTCAGAAAAAGGAAAAAGAAAAAAAAAGCTGGGGCAGACAATTCTGCAGCAAACAGGGGATCCTGTCCCTAAGCCAGTGAATTTGATGAGTGACCTATAGATTTCTCAAAAAAAAAGCCTAGCAGAGGGGCAAGACTTGCTGGGTTTGGGGATGTAGATCAAGAGTGCAAATTTTTGGAAGAAGTTTGACAGAGGCAAAAATAGCTTATTATTGGAGAGGCTGCTGAAAAGTGCTAGACTAAGAGTCAAAAGAGTGTGATCTAGGCTCTGACATTAACAAGCTGGATGATCTTGAACAAGCTGCTTGAATCTGTGAGCCTTAGTTTTCTCATTTCAGGCATTTTCCCCACAGGATTGCTATGAAGATTGAATGAGATGATGTATCTGAAGTGCTATCTACATGCCAGTGATTCCAGAGTGGTGAATTTTATCCTTGGACCACCTAGCTCATGGGGTATAGTAAAGGAAGTGCTTTATAAGACTTAAAATATTTTGCAAATGCGAGCCATTATTATTATGGCTACTAATAACAATTACCAGAAGAGTAAATTGGATATGGGGAATGGGAACTCCATTTAGTCCTCTGGGCCTCAGTTTCCTTGCTGTGAAGAGCTGGGGAGTCAAGACCCAAGGATCTAACCTTCTAGCTTCTGTAGAGGCTGGTAGGGTATGACAGTAGAAAGAATATCTGTGGGAGCTCAGGCAAGCCCTTAACCTCCTTGGGGCTCAATTTCCTCATCTGCAATCTGAAAGGGCTATACATACTAGATAAATAGATAAAACATTTAATAAGAACTTTCTATGTGCCAGGCACTATGCGAAGCTATTCCTTTAACCAACTGAGTATGTCTAGACAACTCCCAGTTATACAAGTACAAGTAAGCAAACCGGTCGCAGATGAAGTAATAAGATAATTATAAGTAATAAGCATTTATTTAGTGCATTAAGGTTTGTAAAGTATTATATGTATTTTATTTCATTTGATTCTCACAACAACAACCAATAGGTGCTATTATTATCATCATTTTACAAATGAGTAAACTGAGGCTGAAATAGGTTAAGTAACTTGCTTTTAGTCACACAGTAACTATCTGAGGCAGAATTTGAGCTCAGGTCTTCCTGACTCTAAAGTCCAGGGCTCTTACCCATTGTGTTACCTAGCTGCCTAGATAACACAAAAGTAGCATTAGATGGAGTTTGCTATGAATAGGTGGCATAGTGTTATGGGAATCTGAAGATCTTCCCTGCCCCTAGGCCCTTTGCTAAAGTGGCTACCTGACTCTGAGGACCCTTACATATTTGAAAGTATACTCGGTTCCCTAATAGGCTGAATGTGGTCACGTGGAGCCTGTGGCGCCAGGCTTGTTTTCCAGGAATGCCCGAGCCTTGTAGCTTTGTGATTGGGCAGTGGGTCTAGAGGGCTGTGACATTCTCCAAGCCAGGAGAAGGCTATATATACGC
>CM053585.1:76136550-76168461 GCA_028646515.1 Pseudochirops corinnae
GTTTGTATTCTCTGAAGTTCAGGGGGCTGCCTTTTCCCCCTGGACTAGGTAAATGATATATTTGATTGATTAAAGTGAAACCGTTAACCCATTTTGAGTTGCTTTCCTTTAGAAAAGCAGATCTAAGAACCTGTGCTAGTAGCCGCCCTAGGTATGCTAGGGTGCTTGCTGTTACACATAGTGGGAATTAAGCTTGGATTCGAGTAAGAGAAGGTTCCCCTATTAGAACCCAAAATGGTTCCAGGTGGGGAGTCCTAGTTTCAGGAAAGGAGGAAGGAGGGATAAAGGCTGGAAGAGCAGGCAGCATTTTCTGGATCTAGCAAAGGAAGCCTCTGAGGTCCATCTACCCTATATCTATGATGCTCTCTTATCTTTCCCTTCCTTTCTTTCAATTAGGAATTATTTATGAAGTGCTTACTACATGTAAGGTACCATGCGAGGAAATATACATAGAATTCTTATTTTTGATTTTGTTTGGTTCTGTAGAGTGGAAAAAAAATGTTGCCTCCCCTGGTCTGTCCTGGTAGTTTCTGGCCCTTGATGCAACTGGTTTAGCACCAAATAATTGGCATCAATTCGAAAATGCCATTCCGAATGCTCCCAGTCTCAAAGTTACTTATTTCCCGCTTGACTTCAGGTGCCTTTTACTCTAGCAGTGGTTAAAAATAACATCCATGAGCAAAACAACTGAAGTGACCTTGCTGAAAAGAGCATCCCTTGAAGGGCAGGCTTTGTTTTGTGGTCTGAATGTGCAGGAGTCGGGCTAAATCAGCACAGAGCAGTGGGAGGTCTACAGCAGGCTTCCTCCTTAGAAACTGCTTGCTTCGGATCTGGGCATGGGAATCAGCTGAACAGAGGGACTGAGGAAGAGGCAGCAAGCGAGCTTTGTCCAGCAGGGCTGCCTCTGGATGACTTCAAACACTGCAACTGTATTAGCTCACTAAAAGCTGCCCAGGAGAGGACAGAAGAAACCTTCCCTTCCTTTTATATTTACCTTTATACTTCAAATGAAGCTGAGGTAGCTGTAGCCCATGGTTCAAATGCTTGTCTTTTTGGTTATAAAACGATCATGTCAAAGCCCCTCTCAGGAACTAAAATTCCTATATAGTGGTAGCAAAATGGCCCTGAGGGGATTTAAATTCTTAAAGAGAATGGTGTGATGGTAGAGGAGTGAGGGGTAGGGGTGGGCAGAAAGAATACTGACTGGAAGAACTTCATCTTCCAAGCTCTGGAGCACTGGACCTCCCCTTTTCCTACCCCCCCCCTTCCCTGCCCCACATGTCTTCATTATCTTCTTTTTCCAGGCATTGAAGGGCCCTGAGATAATGAAGACCAGGAAGAAAATCAAATTGAAGAGGGACAAGGTCTTTTCTAGTTGTTTTTCTGAATCCTTGGTATCAGGATTTAAATTAAACCTGACGTATTTCTCTTACAGTGACCATAAATGACCCACTGTAGATGTTTTTCTTTGACTGGCCTGTTTGTTCAGAGAGAATTATGTGAGTGTGTGTATTTGTGTGTGTGCATGTGTGTGCGTGTGTGCGTGTGTGTGTGTGAGAGAGACAGACAGAGACATAGAGAGATGGAGACAGACACAGAAAGAAAGGGAAAGGTAGAGGAGATAGGGAAGAGAAGGAGAAGAGGAGATGGGAAAGAAAAGAGAGGGCAGAGAAAAAGAGGAAGAAGAAAGGGGGAGAAGGTTTTTGGGGAAGAGACAGTATGGTATATTTCTGCCACCATTTTTATGTTCTTGCACATATCATTTTACCTCTTTGGGACTCAGTTTTGTCATCTAAAAAGTGAGAGGGTCAGCCTAGATGATTTCAGACGTCCTCTGCAGGCTCATGTCTATGATCTATAAGCCATTTGTTCATTTGTAGGTTGGAATCAAGTCAATAAGCCTAAATTTACTAAGTGCCTTCTAAATGCCAGTCACTGGAGATACAAGAAAGGTAACAAGGGGTCTTGCTCTTAAGGAGCTCACAGTGTTATGGGGAAGACAACATGCAAACAACTACATATAAACAAGCCTATATAAAGGATGAATAGGAAATAATCTCAGAAGAAAGGCAGTAGAAGGAAGGGGGATCAAAAAAGTCTCCTTGAAGATAGTGAGATGTTGTCTAGGACCTGAAAGAAACCATGGAAATACAGAGCAAGTGACAAGAAGGAGAGAATTCCAGACCTGGGAGACAGACAACAAAAATGCAGAGTTGGGACACAGAGGGTCTTATGTGAGGAACAGCAAAGAAGATTGTGAAGGTAGGACAGCACTGGGTTATAAAGGACTTTAAGAACCAGATAATTTTTTCTGGGAGTAAAAGGTAGCGACAGGAATTTATTAAGTTAAGTGGGTGACATAGTCAGACCTATACAAACTTAAAGATTAATTTGTCAGCTGAATAGAGGTTGGGCAGGAATGGAGAGAGACAAAGCAGGGAGAATAACCTGAAGGTGAGTGCAATAATCCAGATGTAAGGTGATGAGGGCCTACGCTAGTAGGATAGCAGTATCAGAGGAGAAAAGTGGACATATATGAGAGATGTTATGAAGGGACAATCAATAATACTTGACAATTGATTGGATATGAGAAACTACAAAGTGAGGAGTTAAGGATAACACTCTTGTTGCAAGCCTGGGTTACTGGGAGAATGGTAACATCTTTCACAGTCATAGGGAAGTCAGGAAGAGGGAAAGGTTTGGGAGGAAAGATGAGTTCAGGTATGGACATGTTGAATTTAAAATATCTAGGAGATATCTAGTTCAAGATAACCAATAGATAGTCAGAAATGCAAGACCAGAGGGTGGGGGATAGGTTAGGTTTGACAAAGAGATCTGAGAATTATTGGCATAAAGATCACAATTGAATCTATGGTAACTACTGAGATTGCCAAGTGAAATAATACAGAAGAAATGGTTCCAAGAGCAAGCCTTTGGGGATACCCTCAGTTAGGGGGAGTGATGTGGATGAATATTCAATAAAGGAGATTGAGGAGTGATCAGACAGGTAGGAGGAGTACTAAGAAACACAGAGTGATTGACAGTGTCAAAGCTGTAGAGAGGTCAAGGAGGATGAGGATTGAGAAAATAATCGGGAATTAAGATCACTGGTAATGTTGGAGAGTGACTTTTCAGTTGAATGGAGCTAGGCTGCAGAGGGCTAAGAATAGAGTTAGAGGAAAGTAAATGGAGGCACTGGTTATACATGGTCTCCTCAAGGAGTCTAGCCACAAAAGGAAGAGAGAGATATGGGGGTGAAAGCTAGTGGGGAGGGATAAAGTGAGATTTGGGGTAAGGGTAGTAGATGGAGGAGACATGGAAATGTTTATAGACAGTAGGAAAGCAGCCAGTAGACAGGAAGAGATTTAATATTAGTGACAGAGTGGTATTGATGGGGAAGGGACAATCTGCTGGAGAAGATAGATTGTAATGAGATCACATGCATGAAAAGGAATTTGTCTTGACAAGGAAGATTATCTCTTCATGTGAGACAGTAGTAAAGAGGAAGATAGTAGTAGAAGACACCTGAATGATGTGAGATGAGGGACAGGGTGAGGGAGCTCTTGGCAAATGGCCTCTTTTTTCAGGGAAATATGAAGCAATGTTCTCAGGAGGATGTGTTACTATGGAGGAAATATCACTTCCCAAATTATTCATTCTTTGTCTTTATCCTTCCATAACAACAAGCTGTCCTCTGACCACTTGTCTGTATGCAAGAAAAGGTTCTCTATAGCAAATTTCAATGATATAATATTTTCATACTAGGGAGTGACCATTAAAGCTTTGAATTAGGAGTGAAATGTATACTAGGGCTGTAGGAGATCTCATTCTCAATAAGTTTCTAGTTTTCCTTTTTCTATAATATATCTCTTTAATGTTATTTTTATGTAGCCTTTTCTGCTCAATTCCTTGCTACTAATAAGCTACATCCTAATAACATGCACCATGTGTCCCCTCATTTTTCTTTAAGTAACTTACAATTTATTTCTTTGAAGACTATGGCATTCCATCTTTCACAGTCATATAGAATCACTGGACTATTTTTACTGTTAAAAAGATGTTTTCCTGTTTCAAGAAGCCGGGATCTCAGAAAGTGTTGAGCTATTTCCTAAACACAACCCAGTCTTTTCTCTTCCTCTTGTTTAATCCCAGTGCTTAATTCATTTGATCTATTTGCAGTTTCTATCCAAGACATACAAACCACTTTAATGAGTTTTAAATTTAGCTGAATATCATAATCTAGAAAACAGGCATCACTTGCTTTTCTCTGTGAGGAGAGACTGAATTCTTTTGAGTGATTCCATATCTTATTTAGGAAGCTCTGCAGTCTTTGGAAACTTGATGCAACCAGCACAATGTCACCTACAAACAGAATCATCTGGAGGACTTCACCACCTAGCTCTTAACCAAAGGATTGTGAACTTGTTTTTGGAAATATTTTGATGACATTTCCATAGAATTGGAAATATTGGTAATTATTAATATTGGTAATCATACATATGTATCTATCTATCTATCTATCTATCTATCTATCTATCTATCTATCTATCTAATTTTATGCATTAAAAAACATTATTCTGATAAGGGGCATATAGCCTTCACCAGACTGCCAAAGGTGACAGTGACACAAAAAGGGTTAAGAACTCTTTTTCTTTACAAAGTTTCTCTTTCATTTGGACTCTGTCCTGTACATCTTCCCTAAAAGAGGCAAACACCTTTGGAAATGATACATGTCTGTATTTTATGCTTCACTTGATGTTCATAATCAGAGAATGATCAAAGCTATCTTAATTATAATATTTATCTGTTAATCTTTTATGATCTTGATAAATGCATGGAAGACACCTAGTGTGAAGGAAGCCTTTAAGACTGCATTTTACTTTAGTGAATTAATTTTTTTCTCCAGTAAATAAACAATAAACACAGTGGGACGTTGCATTCTCTATACCTTTCGGGCAATCAAACAATTGTGCAAGTGTAGTCTGCTGTGGAATATTGTTTGTGAATGCTTGTCTATATCCTGGTCTCAAGTTTTCATCCAAGATGGCCTAGATTATGTACAAACTATTCTAATAAAGATTTTTAAAGATGAGAAAGTGAGCACAGGGCCTGGTAGTTAATGCTACCTATACGGTTGTTTTTTTCCCCCTAACATAAATGTTGTTCGTTATTTTTTTCCAGGCACTTGGTATCTCCATTTTCAGATATAAATGCGAATCAGTCTCTCAGTTCCCTCAAATTTGTGCCTGTTCCAGTCTGTAGCTTCTCTGTGTATATTTGGTTTGGTCCAGCCGCTATTCCCTTCTTTGGGGTTTTTTGGGGTGCCGTTTTCTACTTACTTGTGCAGCACACTGGGGACCATGACGTTAGAGTCTAAATGTGGTAGCTCTGTTGTCATTGACAGAAAGGATATTTTGTTGAAGAAATCTTGACAGATCTCTTCCATTTTCCAACTGTTTGTTGTCCTCCTACCAGTTTCATCCTTAAATGTTCTCAGGATGATCTGGCTTAATTGAGTCTCCTGCCATGCTTTGTGTATAGATTCCTTTTTCCCTCTACCACTTCTACTATTTTATGAGGCAGTACCTTTCATAATCTCCCATCAACTTCCTCCATAAAGTTTTTTTTAATTTAAGAACAAATGTTATTACCTCCTTTGTTTTTATGCAACACTTCCTCAAATCTGCCCCTTCCCATTAGAAACACTAACTTCCCACTTTTCACAAAGAAAAACAATTAAGCTGGAAAACCAATTCACTTAGGGACTGTCTTGTAATATATGTAACATTTGACACTCACAGCTCCTACATCTTTTCTGAGAAGAAAGTATGCTTCATCATGTGTCCTCTGGAAACTGTACTAGCCAGTGCCCCTAGTATGGGTCAATCTGCTTTTATGGATTTTGGTTGGTTGGTTTTGCTTTCACTTTGCACCAGTTCATATAAATCTCCTCGTGATTTCTTTGAATTCTTCATATTTTTATTCTTATATTTTAAGAATGTTTCATTATGTTGCTATATTCCTCTTTGTTTAGTCATTCCCCAATTAATAGGCACTTGCTTTATTGCCAGTTGTTTTTTTTTTACTTACCACAAAAAGCTGCCATGACTGCCTTGCTCTAAATGGGACCTTTCTTCCTGTTTTGACATCTTTGAGGTAGAAGCCCAGTTTTAGCACCATCCATTTGGGATATGATTCAATCTGTTCACTCCAATGTGCCAGTGAAATAGAGGATTGGTCTTTTATTAGTCTGATGAACAAATGCAATCTGATGGGTAATTGTAGTATGACTAGTATAATAAATACCCTATAACTTCTTTTCCCTATTGCTTCCTGGGATCAACAATTTGGTAGATTGATAGATTTTCATTATGGTATGCTTCTAGATAGTAAAATAGCAATAGTTCATTTATCTTGGGTTTGCTATTTGTAAAGTAGTATGATGCTAACTTTAAATATGTACCTGAAGATTGAATCTACTGTCAAAGTATAACTGACTTATGCAGGAATAAGGGTATTAGGCCAATCTGGATCATCTGGGAGATATGAATGCCAGGATGCTTATCAAGACTTGAAAAATATTTTTTATAAGTCAGTGGGCACATGGGCCTTAGGAGAAAAAAGCAAGAAAACTATTTTCTATTTCCAATTTATCCATTATATAATTTGTTTGTATATAATTATTTTCATGTTATCTTCCCCATTAGATTGTGAACTTCTTAAGCAGAGTGATTGTCTTTTACCTTCCTTTGTATGTTCAGTGCTTAGCACAATTCCAGGCACACATAGACATTTAATAAATGCTTTTTGATGAACTTACTATAAATAATTCTGATTCAAATGCTAAGAACAGTTTAGAAGTTTTTTTCTGCATAATTCCAAATTATTTTTCAAAGTAGTTGGACTAATTCGTAACTCCACCAACAGTTTTTTATATTAGTAGGTCTATCTTCATGCAAGCACTCCAACACCACTGTTTGTCATCTTTGCCAATTTGATAAATGTGAAGCAAAAACTCATTATTAGAAATCTGGAGAATTCCATAAATTTTTGCTAATGAGTTTTTATTGTAAACCAGTGTTTATGCTGGCTGACCTATTTCTCCACTTTGCAATGAAATCAAGTATTTGCTGGTTGAGGTTGTTTCTAAGTTCCTTTATCAATGTTAGTCCAAGTCAACCTTTGTTCTTTTATCTATTGAACAATTCTCATGGTCAATAACTTATTTTAATAGGTCAGGTTGGAGTAATTTTAATTGCATACCATATCTTTTCATTTTTATTCTTTCTTATTTTGTGTTGTTTTTTTTTTTTTAACTTTTGCTTTAGAAGGTTGATGATGGTCTTATGCAGACAACTGATTTAGAAGTGATTTACACATCAGGAGCTTTCTTTTGTGACATGGTCAACTCCATTTCTTTTGGTTAATATTATTCAGGGCTTGTTGTGTCTAGCTCCTATTTTTTTTCAAAGAATATGTTTCTTATGAATTGACATGAGATTTCTGTGCATTTTAGAAGCTTTGGGCATCTTTCATTTCATAAACCTGAACCATATATTTCATTGTTCTTCGCATGCTCACTTTTACACTAGAAACCCTAAGAAATAAAATCTCTGATGGTTTAAGTTGGAGAGTCTTATTGAGTTCTTTATAGAACTTCCTTACTTCATTCTCCTTGGCTAATGTTGGTGCATAAACTACAATTAACATCACTGTGGTCCTTTTGCTTGTGCATTTCATGAGCACTGTAGTACAGGATGACCAGAATTTATATGAGATGATGTTTTTTGCTGCCTTTAGGGGTACAATAAAACCAAAGCCTACCAATTACTTTTTTTTGGATCTCCAAAGAGGAGGGACTGTGAGCCATTTTTCCATTTAGCTACAACTTCCTTATAAGTACTAGTTTCATTCAAAGTAAGAATGTCAATTTTAATATAATTCATTTCCTCCAGCGGTGTATTGATGTGCATTTAACAAGGATTCTGACATTTAGTCCTAGCACATAATGATTACAGATCATATTATCGTAGACTTATAGACGGAAGGGACATTAGAAGCCATTATGAACAACCCAATCATATTAGCGATAAAGAAACTGAGGAGCTTAAATGACTTGTCAAAGTCCTATATCCAGTAGGTATCTGAGGTGGGATTTGAACCCAGGTCTTCATGATTCCACACCCAGCACTCTTTCTACTACTCTATGTTGAATCTAGATACTCAGAACCCTCACCCCTTTTTCACCACACTGACACCATTATTTCAAAAGTGTAGGGCAAGGGGGCTGCATGGGACTATAAGTCCTGTCTCTACATCTAGCACTCTTTCTACTATGACACTTTCAAGCCTAGGACCCATTCAATTATGCTACACTGTCTCTTCTTTATATGGGAAATATAAAAAGCAAGAGAGAGCAAGAAATGATTTTCATAGCATTTCTCCCTTACTTGTTGGGCTTATGAAAATATAGCCAGAAATAAGGAACTGGAAAATTCCTTGAAAGAAAACCAAAAGGAATAATGGGGTTTGGTGCTCTTTTCCAATGTATACATTCCAGAGAAGAATTGATGAGATGATATAGAGGCTAAGGCAATGCTTATTGGTGGGAAATTCTATGCAGTAATGAACTTCTACCATAGAAAAATATGTATTATCAGATAAATTCCAATGCATGTGTGAGGGGTACAGAGAGGGTTTTGGGTGTGTGAATTTGGGTGATGATACAATGTTCTGTGTCTTTTCCCATCATTCTCCCTTTAAAATTGTTCAAAAGGGACAGAGAGGGTTCTGAAGCAGGTACCAGAGAACAAAGATAAGCACTTTTGAAGGTGACAGTCAGTCTTGCTGCTGTTGATTAATTAATTTGGTGGTAGAGATATCCAGGTAGATTTTGTATTTTTTTAAGTACTCTTTCCCTTTTGAGATAATTATGTATACACTTTTAATTGACTTATTTGTGAAGTTGTTGTATTCCCCAAATAGAGTATAAGCCATTTAGGGTGGGTACTGTTTCTTTTTTGTCTTTTAATCTCCAATTGCTTGTACATTTTTGGGAGTATAGAAGAAGGAGATGGGGACCAGATATATGATTCCATTGGTTTATGGAGGAAACACCTTCTAACAATACAGAATAGCACACATTCTGCAATTTATAGTCTTAGTGAGATGTCTGAGGCATGAGATGTTAAATGCCTTGCCTAAAGTCACATACCCAAGAAGTGTCACAGGTAGGGCTTGAACCCAGGTCTTCCTAACACCGAAGACAATTCTTTATCCCCTATTCCATGATGCCTTATACATAGTAGGTTTTAATAAAGTGTTTATTTGACTGAATTCACACAGATTTTTTTTTTTTTAGCTCTTCTACCACCTGCATCTCTCTTTTCTTTAATGTATCCTCTTCTGCCTCCTTTCATGGGTCTACTGCACAGTGCCTATATGACCTTGGTCACTGATAGGGTAATCATAGAATTAGAACTAAATCTAGAGATTTAATTCTACTGAAAAAAGGGTCCTTACAGAAGATGATGACTGGCGTTCTGTTTAGCTTCAAATCTTATGATGACAGTGCTTTGCAAACAGCTTTCTTTCTCCTACTTTCCCTCTTTTCCTTCCTTCATCCTTCCTTTTCTTGTTTGCCATCACCTTGTCTATCTTTTAAGCCTTTTAATGGCCTCCTAAAAGTGTCAATTAACCCTATTGATGACCTTTAGTGTTCTGAACCCTGTTTTAGGGAAAGGAAGAATATGAAAGCTTAAAAAAAGATGACTGGCTACAAGTTATAGGACAGGGACTGAACACGAATAAAGGAGATTTGGGAACTGGTCACAGAAATCCGTAAGTCCCTTGTCATATGCTGTTCTTTGTTGTTAATAATGAATTTGGAAAACAGAATAGAATCTTCCTGATGGAAAGAAGGATACACAAATTCAAGCACAGTTTCTTTTTCTAAACTGGTTTTTGAACCATAATCTTGTTTATTTAATGAGCACAATTGGCTTTTTTTTTTAAATTTGTAAGCACTGCTTTTGTCTAAACTCTTCCTTTCATACTATACTACATATAAATCATAATTCTTTTAGTGTCTTGGAGCTTTTACACACCTTTACTTTAACAATATTGCCTTGAAAATGACCTGCACAAAAGCCTATTCAAATTGCTTTGACATTCTCCTAAACTGGAAGATAAAAGAGTTTGGCTGGGGCAGAGACTTGTTTCTGGTGAGCATCCATGGGACAAACTTCCAGGGATTCTGAGTCCAACATGTTCTAGGCCCTAAGTTGCCCCCACCCCATTCAGTGTACTTCAATGGTTCTAGATGATTACCTTTTGGAGTGAAACCTCCTGTATAATTTGAATTTGAGTTTTGTTTTGACTACAGTCCAGAAAGTGTTTCTTCTTCTTGAGACATGGATAAATAGTCAAAAAATTCTAAATTATTGGCTTATTTGAGAATAATCTTGTCTTTAACAAGTGGCATGTCATAAACTGTTCTAATTCATTATTTTATTCTCATGTCTTTTTTTCTCTATGTGTTTCAAAGTCCAGACATAGATCTGCTCATTTTAACCCTATGGATAGAACCAAAGTAATTTAAACAAAGTTGCTAGAAGAAGAGGAGAAAAAATGCTTATTGAGATAGATGCTTGGTTAAGTGAGAGAAAATCCTGGACCATGAGTATTAACCTGGGATCTATGAACTTTTTTCCCAGTAGTTTTATAAATGTATTTCAATATAATTAGTTTCCTTTGTAATTCTATAAATTTTAATTTATGCATTTAAAAACATTATTCTGAGACGAGGTCTAAAGGCTTGGCCAAAGTGCCAAAGAAGTTCATGATACAGGAAAAATTAACACTCCCTGTACTAGACCTTTTAGAATTAAATCAGGCTGACCATGACATACCATGAATTGAAGTTCTTTTGCTATGATATTTAAGAGCCAGAAAGGAATCCATCAAGACCAGATAGTAAGGAAAATGTATGGGAGTTGAGTGGTGTGGAAGAGGACAAAAGTTAGAATAGGAATTCTAGAGAACCGAGGAAACAAGAAGCTGAAATTCTATTTCAAATTCTTCTACTTTATTGCTTTCCTAGTCATTTCTCCAGTATGAGGCATAAGGGAAAGTATGTGACTGAAAGATTACTAAATGGAAACTTAAGAGACCTGTGTTCTCGGCAAGGACTCTTCTATTTATTAGTCATGTGACCTTGGGAAAACTGCTTGAGCCTTTGCTTTTTCATTTGTCCAGTTGGGTTGATTCCTGCTTTGTCCACCTTGCTAGATTGTCATGAGGGTCACATAAGATAATGATTTTAAAAGCACTTTGTAAACTATAAAACTTTACAATTGCAAGGTATAATTATTGCCAACAAAATGTTTAGCTCTTTTCTCACATTTGTGGTTCTGGATTTTAGGGTAAATGGTTGAGAGGGACAAGTTTATAAACAGCACCACTATTGGTTTTGGTCATCGGAAGACACTGACCATTCTTTGGATGGGAATTGTGGACAGTAGAAGAAGTTTCTGTCCTGTAAATCTGCGCCTGCATTTCACAGCAGCCAAATTTGCTTAGCAGAATGAAGAAATCCCTTCTAAAAGTTTTAGTGAAGATAGCATATAGGAAGGGGTTGGCACAGGAGTTAATGGGGTAGAACAGAACCAAAAGGATCTTTGAATTGGACACAGTGATGAGGGGCATCTTGACAGAAGCTGAGATGGCAAAGAAGGAGATGGGAGCCATGCAGAGGAAGTCAGTGAAAATTAGCATGGCCATGCGCTTGGCAATCTTGGTATCACTGGTAGAGGAGATGATGTTTGGGTTCCTCACAGTGAAGTAGATATGGGTGTAACAAGTACAGATGACCACAAAGGCCAAGACATTGAGAACAAGGAGGGATATAACATAGAGCTGTGACAAGGGGCTATCAATGTCCATGGGCAGGCAGATGCTCACCTTCATGTAGCTGCTGACACCAAAAATGGGCAAGAGGGCAACTGAGAAGGCAAAGATCCATCCTATCAACATGATGCTGACAGCATGGCGGAGTCGTACCTTGCGGTCCAGCTGCATGGCATAGGTGATGGTGTGCCATCTCTCCAAAGTGATGGCTGTCAGTGTGTAGACTGATAACTCACTTGCAAAGACAGTGAAGAAACCCGCAGCATGACAGCCTGCACCAGTTTGCCAGTCAATGGCATAGTTGTGGTACTGACTCTTGGTATAGATGTCCACTGAGGCAATAAGCAGGAGATAGATACCAATGCAGAGGTCAGCAAAAGCCAAATTGCACATAAGGAACCGGGGGACAGTGAATTTGTACTGACTGGTGATCAAGATCACCAGCACCACAATATTCCCAGTGATGGACAGTATACTAATGAACCATATGAGGACTCGGAGGAAGTTGTATCCCATGATGTCTTCACATGGGTTAAACGCATCAGGCTTAGGAGAGCAAGCAACATCAACCACTTCATTACATAAGTCATAGTCCAGTTCAGTTTCTGTTATGTCAAACTCTTTGTCAAGGCTTGATACGTACTCTTCTTTCATAGATCTTCTATGACCCCAGTCCATAGCCAAATCATCACTCTCTTGTCTCACAAAAGATTTATTACAAATTGGATGCAATTCAAAGCTAAAAAAGGAGAAAAAACGGAATAGGATCAATGACCTGATTCCAAAATGGCAAGCACATTATTGCATTTATATGTGATAGGAATGTTGTGGTTCCTGAGACTTCTCAATCTCTGTGCTACACCCCTCCCCCATCTGTAGCTTATTGCCTATAAAGCCAGTGTAAGGATTATTATTACTTCATATTCTCACATTCTTATGCCTTACTCTCTCTCCCTTCCTACCTCCCCATGTCCTCTGTATTCAGTGACACACAATCCAGGCATTTTCAGTGGCTATCCTCCACTACTAAAATTCCCTAATCTCTGCCTTTCTGGCTTCTCTGGCTTCCTTTAAGTCTCAGCTAAACTTTTATCTTCTACAAGAAGCCTTTTTCAGCTCTGCCTAGTCTGTGTGTATTTAGCTGTTTGGCATGTTGTCTCCCATTAGACCGTGAGCTCTTGAGAGCAGGGACTTTTTTTGTCTGTCTTTGCATTCTCATTGCTTAGCACAATGCCTGTAGATACTTAATAAATGCTTATTCTTGTTTATGTCATATAGTCAACATATGTAAAAACAAGAGACTGCATCCCTTAAGTTGGACAGTCTACCTGGAAGATAATCTGAGTATGAGGAGGGCCACAGGGTCTATTTATACGTTTACCAAAATTGGTAACTCTCTTTCAGTTTGGTTGGTTGGTTTACCCTTGAGTGATCCTGAGTTCCTGACACTCACAAGTAAATCATTTCTTTACCATCCTTCTACTACTTCTCTCTGCTCTGTCCTGGCAGAGCCAAGAATAAAACCTAGGTCTTCTGAATTTTTTGTATGTTTTCTAACTTTGTTGCATAACCAAAACTAATGCATATTTTTAACACATTGCTTAGGTATTATTGAAATGTCTATTTTCTTTTCATTGATTTTTATGAACATATATATGTCATATATATATGTATAGGTACTTTTCTTGGTGGTATTATTATTTCTTTGGTGTAGGTAGATTATTCCTAATGAGAAAATGCCCTCTGCCAATGTAGATTGGCACCTGTTCTATAATTTGTAGTAATTTAGAGAGTTGCATATTGCATATCAATATTGCATATTGATAGAAATATTTTGTGCTATGGACTTTCTTACCCAATTGTAGAGTCTTTAGTCCCTTCAAACCCTGAGGATTTAGTAGTAATATATTGCTTTTCTAGCCTTCTCACTCCTCTTCCCTACTACCTTGGCCTGCCTAGATAAGAAAAATCATAAAATGTGCTCCTATTAATATAACACTTTCTTTAAAACAATCTTATGTAGTAGGTGAGAAGCATATTGAGTCATTCTTTATTCAGTTCCTTCTTGGTACCCTCTATCCCTTCTTTCTTTCACCTTTTCATTTTTTCTCCCCAGTCTTCTGTTCCTTCCTACTTCATAACCATGATTTCTTTCTTCTAAATTGTTGGGGTGGAGAAAGGAGTTAGTATTAAGAAGGAAAATGCAGTCCCTGGGGACTAACTCACATATAAGAAGTTGACTTATTCAGGATTCAGTGTTATATTCCCTTCCAGGTGTCCACGTTAATTTTCTCTGTTTCGGTTTCCATTTTAACTCAAGCGTTCATGCGAATTTGTCAGTGTTGAAGAGACATTTCAAGACCGATTTGTATTGAAGTCGAATGATATCTACTCTAACCAGACAGATGGATGCCAAATATAGAGAATATCAGGATAATCTCTCTGTTATCAAACGGCAGGTAAGCTTATGGTAAAGTCTCACATAGGAATCTTATGTGAATACAGTAAGCTCTCTATTAGTAACCAAATATAAGATACATGATACAGAAAAAACATGCACATACATACACACTCCTCCTGGTTATCTTTTCTTTGAAGTAGAAACTATAAGTGAACGTAACATCTTTATTAATCATGTCCATAATCCAGGTTTCTGGTTCTCTGCTGGCTGCAATGAGGAGTTTTGTTAAATGCTCTGGAGACTTTCCCAGCAAGAGATTACTCAACCAAAGGTGAATGGAAGAGGTGCAGAGTTTGCATTTAGTAACAACAACCTATTTAATGTTGGTTACTATTGGTTGGAATGGCTTCCAACCGAGTACCCCAGGGTACTTGGAATGGGTTGTGAATAAAGTACAAGCAGCTTTGAGCCAGAAGCAGGCCTGGAAGAGAATATTGCCTTCCAAAAAATATGAAAGCAAGTAAATCTTTTCCTCTTTGCTCAAAGAGAACTATTCTTTGGGCCAGGGCCAGTCCCCTTTTTAGCACTTACGGCATACTGGAAAAAGTAATGGGCTTGGAGTCTGAAAGTCCTGGCTTCAAAGCCCACCTTGGACACTTTGTAGCTGTGTAACCCTAGGCAAGTCACTTAACCTTTCTGAGTCACAGTTTTCTCATCTTCAAAATGGGGATTATAATAACATTTCTCTCATAAGGCTGTTGCAAGGATCAAATGAGATAACATATGTAAAGTACTCTCAAACCCTAAAGTGCCTAATAAATGTATAAGGGGGAT
Organism: Pseudochirops corinnae; assembly: GCA_028646515.1. Classification (NCBI taxonomy): domain Eukaryota; kingdom Metazoa; phylum Chordata; class Mammalia; order Diprotodontia; family Pseudocheiridae; genus Pseudochirops; species Pseudochirops corinnae. The sequence goes on from CM053585.1 coordinate 76,151,693, forward strand.
AGTATGAAAACACACAGTCCCTGTTCTCACGGAGCTTCTAATCTATGTGGAGAGACAAGACATAATACATAAACAAAAATTTAACAGTACATCAGTCAAAGTACAATAAATCTATAATAACTGTGAAGCTTAATTATGGAAAATCAATAACCAATATATAATAGAAGCCAAACGCATAATAGATAGGAAATGAATATACTCATTTTAAATGTATACGATAAACAAGTGCCAGAGGAATTTAAAGGGAGAGCTCATTTTGGGCTGGGAAGGCTTCATGGAAACAAGAGATAACCTGGAGCTGGACCATTTAGGGCCATGAGATGTCTAGTTCTTTGATAAGATCATAGTGCTCCTGGCACTATTGTTGCGATGCATTAAGACCAGATTTAACACCAATTAGGTGGCACAGGATAGAGTGCTAGGCCTGGAGGCAGGAAGACTCATCTTCCTGAGTTTAATCTGACCTCAGATACTTACTAGTGGTGTGACCCTGGGCATGTAATTTAACCCTGTTTGTCTCAGTTTCCTCATCTGTAATAAGAGCTGGAGAAGGAACTGGCAAACCCTCCAGTAATTTTACCAAGAAAATCTCAAATGGGGTCATGAACAGCCAGACACAGCTGAAACAGCTGAACAACAAGACCAGAATCATCCCAGCAGCAGCAACAAAATAATACATGTTTGCAGAATGTTGGCAACATTCCAGGTAATGCTCTGAACATCTCTGAGCCACCTGCTCTTGTGGTGATCTTAATGTCCTTTGAGATTTCTCCTGGGGGGCTTTCAGTTTCAGGGACTTGTAGGCTAATTGGTATCTTTCTTGCCCTGGTAGGAATTTCTATTTCTAATAAGAAAAAGGCAGCCCTTCTGCCTGGGCCTGGGCCCTTATGAATTCTAATTGTGGAGGGGAGTTGTGATTGTTCTTGAGTTAATCTCCAAAGAACTGGCTGACTGAGGATAGTCTCTTAATGCATACTAATGGTTCTTTTGGAAAAGCAGCCCTTTATCTGCAAATCATCTAAGTGGGCCTCAGCCTCGTTCTGAGTGGATCTCATCCTAGCTCTAAGTCATTTTAAAAACACTTCAGGACTTGAGGACATTTCATTCATGTCTGTGCATGCATTTGCCTGGGTGTATAATGCTCTGTATGTGGTTGGTTTGGGTATTTGTGTTTGGACTTTATACTAGTTTTCCCAGAAATGATCCCCAATGGTAATAAACTGAAACCCACAGTGAGCAGGCAAACACTGGATTTGGGATTAAAAGGATAAATCTACATCTATATAAATGCAGTGTTCTTCAAATGCTAGGGACCTGAGGGATCTGGCAAAGAGTTCTGGGAATTTTGCTAAGTTTTTTCTACACTTTTGTTGGCTTTCTTCCTTTTTTTCCCCCTAAAAGTTCCTCCTTCCCTTTCCTCCTGACCATTGGTCAGTCTGAGCTTAGCATGGGATGAGAAGGTTGGCCTCAGTTGTGTGTGTGTGTGTGTGTGTGTGTGTGTGTGTATTTGTGTATTTGTGTATGTGGTGATGGGTGCGGTGAGAAGACAGTTCAAGAGAGCAGCAGACCCAAAAGGGAAGATGAGATGACAGAAGGGTGAGAGGTTCTAAGTGGTGGCATCAGAAAGAAAAGTTGAGTATCTGATTCAGGCTGGTCATGCTTTAGGGTAGCTGTCCCTGATGGACTAGCTGGGTCTGTCTGTATTCCAGAAGTGGCCAAATAAGACTTAATGAAAAGTAAGGAAATGACTCACGCTTGCCGCCTCCAGTTTGCAAAGGCACAACAGTGGCTGGGATAGGTGAGGTTGGCTTCCACTAGCTCGGCAAACTTTTCCAAATTGGGGAGGGTTTTAAAGTTGTAAGCTGACCTGGCTTTCAGTTTCTTAAGATTCTTCAAGCCATCGCCGGGGAGGGAATGGATCCTTGTTCTGGAAATATCCCTTTAAGCAGAAGTGGGGAAGGAGAAGGTTCTGGTGAATAGAAAGATCTTTGTATTTCTTGCTTAGAGGATGAAAGGCCAGAAATGCTCACAGACTGTCCACATGAAGCAGAGGGGGCTTCCTTGGCTACTTACTCTTACCCTAGATTATCTTGTATGCGTTCATCTTCCTAAAGTACTGCTTTCTTATTGTCAGCTCTCACCTCAGAACTTTCAGTGATTCCTGTTGCCTAAGACTAAGGGCTAAGTTTAACAGCCTAACCAACCCTATATAATCTGTTTAAGCTTACCTCCCACACTTTCTAATGTAGACTATACAAACTATGCCAATCAGGGCCGCTAGGTGGCGAGTGAATAGAGCAGTGGCCCTGGAGTCAGGAGGACCTGAATTCAAATCCAGCCTCAGACACTTAACACTTACTAGCTGTGTGACCTTGGGAAAGTCACTTAACCCCAATTGCCCCTATGAAAAACAAAACCTAAACTATGCCAATTTGTCCAGTTTATACCAGCTTCTACAGTTTATTAATGACATACAGACTCACCTGATGAATGTCAAAGATATCTTGGCCATTTTCCTTCTACCCCTACACTCCTCATCCTTCTCATCCTCCTCCCAGCCCCCAGTATTCGTTCTGATACTGTTTTATACTCAGAAGGACAAAAGACTGTAGCCCTTCACATATGCATCAATCTAGGACCAAGGATGCCCAAGTCAGTGTTAATACACTAATTATGAATTAGTGTAGAATTGATAGATTTGATTGATAAGAATTGATAGAATTGATAATATTCCTCTAGTGTTCCAGGGTTCTATTTATAAATTTAGTCATCTTAGCTCCACCTTAGTATTCCACCTTCCCCATCTTCAGGGAAGGAGCCTAAGTCTGACCGGTTTCTTGAACATACTTTGCATATTCTTTTCTCTATGACTTTGGTAAAGCTCTTGTCATTGACTAGACTATCTCATCTGCTTTCTACGTCTTCAACACCCTATTTCTCCTTTGGGCCAGCTCTCACTTCTATAGGCCCTGTCCCCAGGGACCATTTGATCTCTTGGGGCAGCACAGGGAAGACATTCCATGTGACCAGTTTTTACTGAGTATTTACTTTATACAATTAAATGAAGTGATATTTGTAATGTGCTTTATAAACCTTGAAGTCAAATACAAATGCAATTATCTATCTATCTGTCTGTCTGTCTGTCTATCTCAGTGTTTAAGGAAGACTAGCACCTTTGATATAAGGGCTGCTGAGCCCTTTTCAAAGTGGCTCATCTACCTTTGGTGTCCACCTGGCACTCAACTCTCACTTATGAGTCCAAGAAGTGGCCACATCCTGGTATACCATCTTGGCAGATGGTTTAAACCAGGTCAAGGGTAACTGATGGACCACAAACCCATCTGTGAGTTAGGGGGATATCTACCCTAAACATGTGAAGACTTCCCCCTGTGAAATGGGCTGATGAGAACAATTTCTTACAATGAAGGCAGCTGACGCAGGCACTGTGAAACAGAGCTTGGTCAGACATAGAAGATGCAAAGGTCATCCATTGCATCCTAAGGCATCACCAGTCATCCTAATTTTTGTCTTGCCACTGGCCTTTGCTGACTCAAAAGAGAAAGTGAGGCTGATGACTTTGTGCAACTCTACCTTGCTTAAATCCAATTCATGCATAAGTGATGTTGTTGGGCTTCTTTGAAAATGAAGGACAAAACAATAATAGCTATCGTTCAAGGAATTTAGGTGCTAGGACTGGGGATACCAAGGTAAATACAGACCCTGGCCTCACAAGGCAAAATCCTGCTCTTTAGGGGCTTTCTAATTCTATTTTTATTGATATCTTTTGATTTTTCATCACCTTTCTTTCCAAATATATGCCTCCCCCCATTCCTACACAGAAAACTATTCTTATAACAAAGACCAAAAAGAAAAGAAAAAAAGGAATTCAGAAAAACAAACTGATGTATCAAGTTTGACAATCTAGGCAATGTTCTATAAGTACAATTCTCCATGTTTCCAATGAAAAAAGGGGGATGCTTTTTCTTATCTTTTCTTTGAAGTCAAGCTGACTCATTTTAATGTGATAGAATTCATTTTTTGTTTGTTTTTGGGTTTCTGCTTCCTTTGCTATAGTCATTGTGCATATAGTTTGAAGTAAGTACCAGTTACTTCACATTATAGCAGGTGATATGCTTTCCCATGCTTCTTTGTATTTTTCATGTTCATCCTCTTTATAACACAGCAATATTAATTTACATTCATTTACCACAATTTATTTAGCCAATCCACAACCAATGGCATCTTTTCCACCTGTTCTCTGTAATTACTAAAAGACATGCTATACATATTTTGTTGCATGTGAAGGCCTTTCCTTCTATCATTGACATTGTTAGAATATATAGCTAGCAGGGGAATATCTGGCTTAGAAAGTCATGGACATTTAAAATCACTTTCTTATTATAATTCCAAACCATTTTTCAGCATGAAAAACCAAATCTCTCATTTCAATCAAACATTTATTAAACCTCTTACATTTTCAAGGCACAATGTTTGGTTCTTGAAACATAAACATAAAAAAGAAAAAATCCCTTTAAACCAGAACCAAAAAGCATTCCATTCTAATAGGGAGATACGACATGGACCATAATACATGTACACAAAGCAGGTGATAAAAGGAGCAAAAGAGATATTAGGAATAATGTTCTGGAAATATTTGAGAATTAAAAGATAACTAACAGCTGGGAAGGTCAGGGAAGGTTTCACTGAGGAGGTGGCAGATGTACTGAGATTTGAAGTAGGATAAGAATTATGATGGAGGTGAGGAACATATTATAAGCCTAGAGCATAGCTAGTACAAATCTATGGAACTAGACCATAGAATGTTGGTGAGAAGATGGACTTTATGAAGGGGAGTAATGTGAAATGACTGGAATTCAGGTTTATGTTCAATTATGGAGAGTCTTAAAGGCCAGGTTAAAGAATTTATATTTTTACCTTAGGATTAATAGGGAGTCACTGAAAGTTTTTGATCAGGAACCTGACATGGTCAGACCTGTTGATTGTAGGCTCCCTGTCTTTTGCCTTTTGTAGTATCACCAGAATAGCACAGTGCCTGGAGTATAGTAAGTACTTAATTAATATTTACTGATTGCTTGTCTTCTTCACCATGACTCAGAAACTGCTTTATCTTGGAGGATCATTTCAGCCCTGGAATTCACACCTCAAATGTATCTTCCACCTGGGGTGCCCCTCCCTCTGATTGAATGACGTGGGTTCCCAAATTGGGTGATATTGCCTCCTTCACCATATTGTTGTCTTTTATAGATTTAGCATGTTGGTAAATCAGGAGACTTCAACAGATTTAGTTTCCTAAGCTTTTAACAAAGCATTTTGATAAGATCTTCCATGCTGTTGTTGCAAACAAGATAGAGAGACATGGGTTAGACAGTATAGAGGCAAGTCATATTCAGAACTTGTTGAATAATTGGTTACAAATATAATGATTAAAGGTTTAATGTCAATTTGGAAAGATGTCTAGTGGGGTTTGTGATTAATCCCATGCTATTTGACATTTTTCTTTTTTTCTGGCTCAACAAAATACTTTTTTGGTAATTTAACTGGGATGGTATTGAATAAGTAGATCAATTTAAGTAGAATTTTCATTTTTATTATATTGGCTCTAATCACCCAGGAGCAATTAATATTTTTTCCAATTATTTAGATATGACTTTATTTGTATAAAAAGTGTTTTATAATTATGTTCATGTAATTCCTGGGTTTGTCTTGGCAAGTATACTCCCAGGTATTTTATACTGTCTATGATTATTTCAATGGGGTATCTCACTATCTTTTCTTGCAATGTTTTATTGGTGATATATAGATGTGTTAGTGATTTATGGGAGTTTATTTTATATCCTGCTACTTTGATAAAATTTTTTAATTGTTTCAGCTAACTTTTTAGTTGAATCTCAAGGATTTTCTAAGTATATCGTCATATCATCTGTAAAAAGAAATATTTTATTACTTCATTGCCTATTCCAGTTCCTTCAATTTTTTTCCTCATTGCTATTTCTAACACTTCTAATACAATATTGAGCAATATTGGTGATAATGGGCATCTTTGTTTCACTTTTGATCTTATTGGAAAGTCCTCTTACTTTTCCCCTTTACAAATAAAGCTGGCTGATCTTTTTTGGGAGATCCTCTTTGTTATTTTAAGGAAAAATCCATTTACACCGATGCTTTCAAGTGTTTTTAATAGGATTGAATGTTTTATCTTGTCAAAACTTTTTTCTGCATCTATTGATATAATCATATGATTTTTCATATTTTGTTATTGATATAATCTATTATGTTAATAGTTTTCCTCATGTTAAACCATCTCTGCATTTCGGGAATAAATTCCACTTGGTCACAATATATAATTTTCTAAGAGTTATCCGATCCCATTGCCTGCCTATTTCCCTGTAAGTTAAAATTATTTTTATATCCCTCTAGATGTGTATGTTATTCCCTCTTCAACCCAGTTCTTATGAGAATAAAATTCCAGCCCTATCAGCCCTCTACTCCCTCCTGACCTCCACTGTAACAATTCTTCCATTCATGCCTTGTTTTTTTATGAGATAATTCTACATTTTTACCTCTTCCTACCCAATTTTATTTTTTAGGACCATCCCATCATAATCAGGTCAACACCAAGCCTTCTGCCTATGCATGTTCTTTCAAACTACCCTAGTAATGATAACATTCTTAAGAGTTACAGATAACATTTTCCCATATAAGAAGTAAACAGTTTGACCTTATCAAATCCCTTATAATTCGTCTTTCATGTTTACCCTCTTATGTTTCTCCTGATTCTTGTAGGTGAAATTTTCTGTTCGGTTTTGATCTTTTCCTCAAAAATACTTGCAAGTCCTTTAATTCATTAAATATCCATTATTTCCCTTGAAGGATTATACTCAGCTTTGCTGGGTAAGTTATTCTTGGTTACCTATTTGACATTTTTATCAAATATTTAACTGAAGGCATAGGTGGCATATTTATAGAATTTGTAGATGACAGAAGCCTAGTAGACATTGCTGAAAACATTAAGTGTCAGAAATCTAGATGGGCTAGATGACTGGGCTGAAATATAATCAGATGAAATTTAATAGTGAAAAATGTGAAATCTTCACATGAGTTAAAAATAACTTTCACAATTACAAGATGAGGGAAGCACAGATAAATTTGGGCCTGAAGCATATAGCAAGTTCAATAGAAATAAACATTATGATATGGTAGCCAACCAAGCTAATGTGACCTTAAGTTTCTCTAAAAGAGTCAGAGTTCCCAGGACTCTGGAGATGATAATCTGGCTATGCTCCTTCCTTTCCAGATTTTAAGAAGGAGTTGATCAATTAGAGAGTATCCAGAAGAGGATGACTAGGACAGTGAAGTGCCTTGAGCTTTTACCTTGTCAGTTAAGGGAACTGGGGGAGTTTTACCTCAAGAAGAAAAGACTTTTGGAAACCATAATAACTGTGTTCAAGTATTAGAAGGACCATCATGTGGAAGAGGGTTAGTGTATTCTTTTTGACTCTGGAAGGCAGAATTAGTGACAATGGCCAAAAATTAGAAAGGGGCAAATTTAGCCTTGATGCCAGGAAAAACTTCTTTACATTCTATATAACATCTCTATGTGTGACTGCCTCAAGAAATAATATATTCACCTTCATTAGAAGTATTTAAGAAAATCTCAGGCAACCACTTTTCACGGATGTTACAACTGGGATCTTTCTTCAGGTATGGGTTGGACTAGCTAGCTTCTGTGGTCTCCATTAACCAGTGATACCATGATCTTTCCATTTTATTTTTTATTTATACTTTTTGGAGAGGTGAAGGCAAGGCAATTGGAGTTAAGTGATTTGCCCAAGGTCACACAGTTAGTATGTCAAGTGTGTGAGGACAGATTTTAACTCTGGTCCTCCTGACTCCAGGGCCAGTGCTCTATTCACTGTGCCACCTAGCTGCCCCTCCATTTTATTTTTTTTTAAATTCAGTGACATACATTTGTATACATTTCTCCAAATGGAAGAGCAGCCCAGTGAAGCCAAGAGAGTGTACAATTGTAATTTCAAGGGTCCCAGAAGACACCAAAAGCATCTCTTATAATTATGGTGCCCAGGTAGATTTCAAGAATAAACAACTTATTCCAAAAGGAATATCCTTCTTTAAACCACATATCCTCCTTAACTTTTGTTTTAGAAAACGTGGTTGCAGCATTTACAATCTTTGTAAATCTCTTTGAAAAAAATTAAATTAAAAAAAATTTTAAAAGCAAAGAAAAATCTCTTTGTCTTGTGATTGATGATACTCAAAGCAATGTGGTACTTCAGAATTCTTAGGTGGGTGGTTTGTTTTCTGTACTCCTAGTTCCCTCTATCTAAGTCCTTCTGCCCCTAGGTGCACACTCCATCATTCTTTTCTTTGAGCAGTCAAGTTCATGTCCATGTTCTGTGCTCTGGAATTCTTTCCATTTTTCCTAACCCCATCAAAAATAGGTCTCAGCAAACTGTCATGTTGGGAATTTATAGCCTTCTTTGGCCACTGATGGAGCTTTAAGTACTGGGACAAGTACATTCAGGAGTAATGAAGTTAGGGGATAGACTTTTAGGCAGAGGGACCCTCAAGAACTCTTTGAATCATACCATATAGATCACTATTTGCTCCCCTGATTCATAAGGCCAGACTTTTCCTATTTTTTCCAAATTTAGTTGGCTCTTTTTTCCTGTGCATGAGGCCTTGAAGTTCAACATGTCCTAAGAGTACCAAGAGACCCTTTGAAAACTTGGTCAGATTCTATAATTCATTCCTATGACTAATAACAGCCAGAGGTTCCTTTGAGTCAACATTAAAGAAGCACTGTTCAAAAAAGCCTTCAAGTTCACTTTTCCATTGCTAAGAATTCTCTGCTGGTGCTAATAGCTTATGTTGTCCTGTTTCTTAAGAGAATGTGTGTATCTTTCCTTAAAACTTCTTAAGTCTTTGAACATCTGCTCCCCGAGTACTTAATCATTTCTCACCATGGCATGAAACTGCAGGTCTAGGCAGATGAAGTGACTAACGAAACCAGTCTTTGTGCATGTACTTTATAGCTGAGATAAGAGAAAATATTGATATTTTATTGGCCAGAGAGTAGAAGGGTGCTGAAGAGGCTTTCTATTTATAAGCATGCTGAAATGCTCAGGTATTACTTTACATTTAAATTAATCTACCCAACAAGTGAGTCTGTTTACTTCCTAATGTGTATTTCTCTTGTTGCCAGGTATATGGGATGCTTCTCTGCTTGTTACCTTTGATGGTCTCTGTCACATGTAATTGCCTTCTACATAAACATATTTTGTTCTCCTGAGTTCCCTTTAAACTAAGATTTTTGTCAGCTAGATTTCCAACTAATTCCCTTTTGCAAAGTTTTGTTTCAGTCTCTCATTTGGCTTAACATTTCTCCACATCTGTCAATCAATCGGCAAATATTTAGTGAGTGCGCAGCCAGTTGTTGCTACAGGGGATATAACACAAATGGTCTCTTCGCTTAAGTAGTGTAGGATTGCCAAATATTCACTGACTCATACATACAAAAAGTTAAATGCTAGTTAATTGTATAAGAATGTCAGTGAAAAACAACAGTGACACAGGCAGAGCGGAATTCAAGGCCAAATTGAGGCAGAGGATAAGCTCTACTGTGCTGGGGAGGGAGAGACCCTATAGGAATTTAGGCCCAAGATCTGGAGAGTGATTTTAGAAATAACTGTGTCCAAACCCTTTATTTTACAAATGAAGAAAAAGTACCAGAAAGTTTAATTGACTTGCTCAAAGTAATTCCACAATGGGTCACTTCCTTTGTCTATCCATATTCTTACATGTACATTTGTTTTTCCAATAGAAATGTCATAATCTGTCCTCAAAGAGTTTGTTTCATTTGATGTTTTTGCTGTTTTTATTTGACTGGCACTTTGATTTGGTCTAGTCAAGGCAGTGTTTGCTGCCATTACATTCTGTATTACAGAAGCTCTTCTGAATGGGCTTCTCTCATTTCCCTCTCTGGAGTTTATTATAAACCTAATGGCTTCCATTAGCCATGCCGTTCAATTGTTTCAATTGTGTCCGACTCTTCTGACCTCATTTGTGGCTTTCTTGGCAAAGAAACTGGAGTGCTTTTCCATTTCCTTCTTCAGCTCATTTTACAGATGATGAACTGAGGCAAATAGGGTTAAGTGACATGCCCAGGGTCACACAGCTAGTAAGTGTCTGAGGCCAAATTTGAACTCATGAAGACGAGTCTTCTTGATTCCCAGCCCAGTGCACTGTGCTACCTAGCCAACCACTAGCAATAGTACCATAATATAGAATTCTACATTTGGAACTTAAAAATCTGTACAAAACATCTCATCTCTCTGACTCCTCGGTTTCCTTATCTGTAAAGTGAGGAGGTTGCACTTGATGGCTTTAAGATTCCTTCTAGGTCTCAGTTTGTGACTGTTAGGGGTATTCCCTCCATGAATGCAGTTCATAACCCCTCTGTACTTTTTTTACTCCATCATTCTTTTCTCTCTCCTTCCACAAATCCTCCATATAGTATCTACCTCACACGCTAGATTCCTTCTTATGGATCTTTGAAAATACTTCTTCACATGTAAAATGGGAATAATACTATTTGCACTATCTACATCACAGAGCTGTTGTTAAGAAAGCTATAAACTGCAAAGGGCTATATAAATGTGAGTTGTTATTACTCTCTTCACTCTTTCTGAGCCCTTCATATATTCAACTTGTAGTGAATCCTTGAGCCATTTGAGATAATGCACATAAACTGTCTTGCAAACCTTATAGTACTATATAAGTGTGAGCTATTATTATTGTTATTTTATACAAATATACTACTCCCTAACCCATCAGCAGATTTTCTATTGAGGACAGCTACCCTGTCTGTTAAAGTCTTTCCTTAGTCAGGTTAGACAGCTCCAATTTCTTTAACCAGTACTCAGTTGCAACCACTTCCAGAAATTTCATCATTCTGATTGCTCTTCTCTGAACAACATCAAGCTCATTAATGTTCTTTCTAAAATATGGCACCTATATCCACACCCTTTTTATCCCTAGGAAGAGTAATCAATGTTTGTTGCCTCCATTTCATGTTCGATACACTCCTAAGCTCTACCCTTTGCAATCTGCCTGCTTGAGCCTGATACTCTATTGAAACTAATCTCCCAAAGGTCACCAAGACTTCTTAATCACAAAACCTGATTGATTTTTTTTTCCACCCTGTTTTCATCCTCTTTGAAATTTCTGCAGTTTTATTTTTACACTGTTGACCACACACTCCTCCTGGATACTTTTTCCTCATTTTGTATCTTGATACTACTTTCTTTTGTGCCCCTTCCTACTTGTCTGATTATGAATCAATCAATAGCCATTTAATGGAAGAACCAGGTGTGTCAACTGATGCAGTAATTTTGAAATAGTAAAAAAAAAATAATTTTACTATAAGTTACTATAACTGTGTCTACCTGTAGAAAATACACTTTAGATACAAAAATCACTTGCAGGTATTATACTTTTTCTTTGAAATAAAAATTTTCATCTTAATATTTCCAGTATGTGTCAATGCACTGAATCACATGCTGCATCATCAAGGTATTCTTAAATTTTGTTCCTTCCAGTATGCCACATTAAGTACTGAGGACACAAAGGCAAAAATGGAAGAGGCAGTGTCCTCAAGGAGCTTTTGTTCTATCTGGGGTAAACATGTTAACAAATTATGCATAGACTAAATATGCAAAAGATAAAATTTAGATGTAGAGAGGGCTGGCAGCTAGAGAGATCAGGAAAGGCTTTTTGTAGAAAGGGTACTAGAGAAGTGTTTCAAAGGAAACAGAGGAATCTAGGAGATAGAAGTGAAGGCGAGAGAGCATTCCAGACATAGGAAGCAGTCAATGCAAAGGTGCAGAGATGGCAGCTGGAGTGTCCTATTTAAAGAACAACAAGGAGGCCAGTTTGGCTGGTCTATGGTATTCAGGGAGTATTGTATAATGAGCCTGGAAAATAAAACTGGGCCCAGGTTGGGAAGAGATTTAAAAGCCAAACAGAGAAATTTATATTTTATCCTAGAGAAATGGTGAGCCATTTGAGTTAAATAAGTACAAGAACAACATGGTCAGACAGTCACTTTAGGAAATTTTTTTTGGCAGCTCTGTGTGGGCTGCCTTGGAGAAGGAAAGGATTTGATGCAATGAGACTAATTTTTCAGCTACTTAAACAGTTCAAGTGAGAGTTGATAAGGGCCTGAATTAGGATGGTGGCCATGTGGGTAAAGAGAAGGGGACAACGACAACAGGTGACAATAAGGAAGAAATGACAAAAGATGGCAACTGATTAGATACATAGGATGAGTGAGAGTGAGGAGTCAAGGATGACACTATGACTAGAGGAATGATAGTGCCCCTGACACAAATGGAGAAGTTGAGGAGATAGGTGGCTTTTGGCAAAAGATAATAAGGTATGTTTTGGACATGCTAAGCTTGAGATTCCTATGAGTCATCCAATTTGAAATATCCAGTAGGCAACTGGAGATGCATGATGAGGTAAGGAAAGTGGCTAGAACAGGATATATAGATTTTGAAGTCATCTGTATGTAACTCATAATTGAATTCTTGGGAAACACAGAGATCACCTAATGAATTAAGAGAGAGGGAGGAATGGAGGGAGGGAGGGAGGGAGAGAGAGAGAGAGAAAGAGAGAGAGAGAAGAAGGTTCAGTTAGGAAACATGGTATAGATGATGAACCAGAAGAGGGCACTGAGAAGTACTCAGACTTTTTTCCTTCTTTCTTTCCTTCTTCCCACCTCCCTTTCTCTCTCCCTTCCTTCCTCCCCCCTCCCTTCCTTTCTTCTTTCCTTCCTTCCTTCCTTGCTCTCTTTCTCCTTTCTTCCCTTCCTTCCTCCCTCCCTCCCTCCCTTCCTTCCTTCCTTCCTTCCTTCCTTCCTTCCTTCCTTCCTTCCTTCCTTCCTCCTTCCTTCCATTAACATGTAAGTAGGAACAGAAGAAGTATATATTGGAAGTCGTCTGGGGTTGATATATGGCAAATCATTAGTGTCAAACAGGACAAAGGTGCAATAGATTTGAGAGTAGAGGGCAATATAGAATTAGAAAGTTTGATTGTGAAAGGAAGAAAGTGAAGTAAGAACAGAGGTCTTAGTAAAAATGAGGGATGGAGAAATCAACCAAAAATCAATCAATAAACATTTATTAAGCATCTACTATGTGTCAGGCACTATGTTAAGTGCTAGGGATACAAATACAAAAAAAGATAATCTTTGCCCTCAAGGAACTTAAAATCTAATGATAGAAGAGAACATAGAAAAGGAGCCTGAAAAGTGTGTGTGTGTGTGTGTGTGTGTGTGTGTGTGTATGTGTGATTGGATCAGACAGCTGGTGAGAAGTAAGAATATGTTTGGAGGAGTAAGACACAGTGAGAGGCTAAGCTCTAATCAAGAGATTTCAGATTTTTTGATTGCTGAAATGAAAAACTTGCTGGTGATGGTGAGATCAACGTAGTGACTATCCTTGTGTGTGACTGAGGTTGATATCAAGGAAGATGAGAAGACTGGGTTGTTGTCATAATATGGTGGTTGAGGGGATATTGACAAAAATGCTAAAGATTTCTGCTATAGGGACAAGAGTTCAAATGGAGAGGAAGCCTGTGAGACATGTTCTACTTTTTCTAAATCTCCTTTGCTGGTTCAGCATTTTTGCCTGGCCCAAGGTCTTCCTTTTTGCTTCCCTTCAAATGCATAAAGGAAGAAAATTGGGACTTTTCAGAGAAGATGGAGATTATCTCAAGTGTGAAGAGATATATTTTGAATACCTGAAGGTGCCTCATTCCAGAAAGCATCATCTTCCAGAGACTAAATAATTAAATGGATACCAGAGATTAAATACAGCCCAGAGACTATTGGTGATTGTAGGGTGACAAGTGAGGGAGGTAAGGAATAGCACTAAAAACTAAACAAATATCTCCTTATCTCAAAATTTTCTCTTCTCTAGACCAAGGGAGTATATGTATGGATGAGCACAGAGATAGTGATGAGTATGACCTATTCAATGGATGGTATGGAGACCATTCTGAGTAGAGTGAGGGATGCTTGCTGAGAAATGCAGAATAAGGTCGATTGATAAGGCAGAGCTGGATTGTAGCAGGCTTTAAAATCTAGGAAGTCTAGACTTGGTTAGGCAATGAAAAGCTTTTGAAGGTTTCTGAGCAGGGGAATGACATGATAAAACAATGTTTTGGGGAGATTAATCCGTCAAGTTTGATCTGAAGATGGGGAAAGAGACCAGGGGCATGAAGACATGTTGGGTTCTATTGTAGTAGCATAGATTTGAAGTAATCAAGGCTTTTTTCAATATTTATATCTTTCCCTAAAATCTATAAAATTAACTTACCATTGACCTATATATAAATAAACTAAGAAGTGTTTTTGGGACTTCTGATGGCCTCTATGGAGAGAAAAAGATGAATAAAACTGGTTTCTTGCTCAGAACAAATTTACTTGGAGAGAAAAACACAAGAAAAACAGTAACTAAAATGTAACAGTGAAAATTAGGAATAAAAACTACAGCTAGCATTTATATAGTGTTTTATGGTTTGCAAAGCACTTCATTTAATCCCCACAATAACCCTAGTTGGTAGATTTAATCTCTGTTTTATAGAGGATAAAATTAGCAGAGGCTAAGTGACTTGTCTAGGTTGATACAAGTAATAAATGTCTGAGATGGAATTTGAACTCAGGTCTGTCTTCCAGGTTCAATGCTAAATCCACTGGGTCAACTATGTGCTCAAGTAGAGAACATTTACTTTATAGTGTTACTCCTAGTGTTCAGAGAAGGCAGAAAGATCAGGGTTTCTTGGTATGTTCAATAGAATAGAAAACTGTGCATGAGGTAAAACTGGGCTATCGACTATGGGAGTGAATAGGATTCACATATAGAGAAAGGCATTCCATGGAAGGGGAATAATATATGTCATGGTGGAGGTCACAATCATGGTTAATTCAGGGATGATGAACAGATCAGCTTGAGTGCAGGTCTGAATTTGTATAGAATAAAAGGAAACTAAGTTGGATTGAGGCCCTGAATACCAAGATGAGGTGATTTCTTTGGTCATATCTTGGTTTACTATATCTATTCTACTGCTAGTACTTATCATAGTCATCTCTGTCTTAGTGGGTTCTCATGGAGTACAAGGTGGTGTCTATGTAGTTCTATTTATATACTGCCTAACACTCTGCTGGATATGTGTAATTAGGCCCTTAATTAGTAAACACCATTTGATTATTTTATTAATGGCTTAGATAATGTTCTAATTACATTTGAGGGTGAAGCTATATTGATTTGGATTGCTAAAACTTTAGAAAAGAGGGCTAGAATTAAGAGAACTCATAGAGTGGAACAGAATGCAAAGGGAAAGGAAATAATTGGTCTAGTCTCTGGATACTCTCTCCTATCTATTTTTATCACTGTTCTTTCTTGATTCTCTTCCTACCTGGCTGACTACTCCTTCTCAGTCTCCTTTGCTGGATCTTTCTTTGGTTATCCCTTTTAACTATGGGTATCCCCTACGAGCTCTCTTCTGGACTCTCTTCTCATTTGTTAATCACATCAGCTCCCAGGGTCTAATTTTCATCTCCATATTAATGATTCCCAGATTTCAATCTCAAGTGTGTCTTCTCAGCTCTAGGTTCTCATTACCAGTTAGGTATTGGATATTCCATAGGTATCTCAAACTCTACAATCCCCCAAATAGAACTCATTATCTTTTTTTTTTCTGAATCCCTCTGTCTTCCTAACTTTAGCATTATTATTGGGGGTTGTCCTATCACTATTTCATTGTCCCAGTCACCCAGACAGAAACCTTGATGTTATCTTTAACTTAACTCACATTTGCACTTCACATTTCCAATCTGTTGTCAAATTTTGTCATTTTGCTTTCATAACAACTTTCATATACTTTCTCCTTTCTTCACTTAAACAGTCACCTCAGTAAAGGCCCTCATTATCTCTTGCCTAAAATATTAAAATAGTCTTCTAATTAATCTCAATGTCTCAAAACTTTTCCCCCTCCAATCTATCCTTTACTTAGCTGCCAAAATGGTATTTCTAAAGCACAGGGCTGACCACATCACCCTCTTATTCAATAAATTATAGGGGCTTCCTATTACCTACAAGGTCAAATATAATGTCCACTCCTTAGCATTTAAAACCCTTCATAACCTGGTCTTTTCCTACTTATTTTTCAGTCTTCTTACTTCCCCTCACCTGCCCTTTGATTCATCTACATAGGCCTACTTATATTTCTGAGCTCGTAATACTCCATCTATTCTGTCTTTGGACCAACTATGCACTTTGAACTCCATTCTTAGAATACTTTGCCCCCTTTACCCAACCCCACCTTTGCCTTCACGTTGCTCTGGCTTCTCCTCAAGAGTCAGCTCATACTTACCATTTACCTTGCATATATATATGTATGTGTGTATATGATGTATATGCATACAAATATATATATGTATATATATAAATTATTTATCTTTTAGAAATGTGAAATAACACAAGCATTTCCATAACATAGAATTTTTAAAAGATGATTGCAAATGAAATTGCAAATCTATTATGTATAATTTGCTATTCCTATTAAATATGTAATAAAGTTATCATTTATAATATAGCTTTCTTTCCCCTCCCATATGTGTATGTGTACATATGTTATACACACATATATACATATACATATATACA
>CM053585.1:76168961-76188389 GCA_028646515.1 Pseudochirops corinnae
AAAAAAAAAAAGGAAAGAGACCTATATGTACAAAATATTTATAGCAACTCCATTTGTGGTGGCAAAGCATTGGAAATTGAGGAGATGCCCATCAATTGGGGAATGGCTGAACAAGTTATGGTATATGACTGCGATGGAGTACTATTATGTGCTATAAGAAATGGTGAACTGGGTGATTTCAGAAAAACTTGAGAAGACTTAGATGAACTGACACAAAGTGAAGTGAGCAGAACCAGAAAACAGTGTATACAGTAACAACAATATTGTCCTATGATCAACTGCAAATGACTTAGCTACTCTGATCAATACAATGATCCAAGACAATTCTGAAGAACCCATGATGAAAAAATTGATGGAGGCTGAATGCACACTGAAGCATAATTTTTCACCGTTTTTTCTTGCTTTTTTGAAAAATGGCTAATATAGAAATATGTTTTACATAATTTCACATGTATAATTGATATCACATTTCTTTACTTCTCTATTGATCATTAGTGTGAGGGAGGGAGAGAATTCAGAAGACAAAATTTTTTAAAAAATATATATTAAAAATAAATAAATTTGAAAGGCAAACAAAAAAGATAATAATGAGAAATTCTGCAGCCTCATATCCAGCAAATGAAAAATAGATGGAAAAATGGTTCTGAGAATTGGGAAGAAATCAACTGAAAGATAGTTGAAGAATAGAGGAAAAGCAGATGAATATTAAAGGCAGAGAAAAAATTAGTATGGTTAGTGGTCAAAATCTAAACTAAAAGTTAAGTGGGGAGTTGTAAGTAGTGAAGCCCCAAAATGAGAGTAACAGGGTGAGGGTTAACTCAAGGTCTGTGTCAGACACCAGACGAAGGCAGCTAGAACAGCATAGCTGTGTCATGAGAAGCCAAAAGAAAGCCAGGAACTAGCAACTAAATGGTCCATGATTTGCCAGGCTTGGCCTATTCCCTGGAAGAGAGTCTCTTTTCAGCAGCCTCCTCTTCTAGCTTCTTAAAGGGCCAATGCTGCCAGATGGCAGGATGCACAAGCACATTTGCCAAACTGCACAGAGACCAGCTGTGGAGATGGCAATGATAAACCCTTGTTTGCTAGAAAGAACTTTACATGGGGAAATCAGCTGAGAAAAATCCTCAAAAGGCAGTGATAGAAGGTCCCTGTAAGTCCATGGATAAGAAGAAGCCACCCTACAGATAAATTGCAAGCTGTCATTTCCAAATGTTCAATTCATCCTCCTTTACTACAGACACATGATTGAAAAATGAGCTTGACCTCAGACCAAAATGCTCAGAACCTTTTTTTAACCAGATTACTACAAGGAAGATAAATAACCTCTATAGTCAAAAACTTCTGAAATTTTTCCTTTTTCTTCTTTAGAGACATTCAAGACAACATCAATATCCGAACAATTGAAAGAAATTCTTTTGCAGGACTGAGTTCTGAAAGTGTGATCCTGTAAGTTTTTTAAAAACCAAATATATCACATGTTTTTTAATACTACAATCTCTCCTCAGTAATAAATGCATCTTTCTGACTTGTAACTTTGGCATCTAGCCACTGAAATTATTTTCTTGCTCCATGCATCTCCCTCATTCCCCATCTTTACATATCAGAATCACAACATGGAGTCATGTTAATAATTTATAATTCTATGACATAATTCAAGTATTTAAAATTGCTCTTTGAATGATGGTCTCCTGTGATGCAACATCTGTTGAAAAGACAGAATAACTCATGCATCCATAAAGCCAGCCATTGCAGGGAAAGATGTTCATGTTCTGGATAGGAAAACTGAGTGAAAGGTTGGTCTGGAAAGATAATGGCAATGTGTTCTCACAATAATACAGGCCAGCTACTGTTGGGCCGTCTTGCTGAGAACAAAAGCGACTTCTTTTCCTGAACAATCATGTTTTTGAATGAGCTGGCTCTGTTCTCTGAATTTTTTTTTTTGGTTTTGTTTTAAAAATGCATTGTCTTTCCTATGGTGTTAATAACAAGGCACCTTCTAATCCACTATGCCAGGGCCAGATTTGTAAATAACCTGCTGCTTATGGATCCCTGGGACCATGGAGCAGCTGCAACCTAAACAGTCTCTAGAGTCCTTGGAATCTATGAAAGGAAGAGGCTCACCTAGGAGCTCAGGAAGGATATTTGGGAGAATGATAAGGCTGTCTAAAAATGTATGATCAGAGCCTGGACTTTGTAATTATACTAGTGAGGAAGCTATTTTCTATCTCTGTTTTAAAACCCAAGGTTCCAGTGACTTTTAGGAAACTAACAATAAAATAGAACTAGGGTGTAGGTAGTAGACTTTATCCTGGACTATTGCAGTAGCCTAATAGGTCTCTCTGTTTCCCAATCACTTCCCTGTCAAATCCATTTTCCAAATTGACAAATTATTATTCAAAAGACACAGGACTAAATATGTCCTCTAAAATCTTCAATGGCTCTCTATTACTTCTAGGATAAAATAAATACAGCCCTGTCAGCCTGGCATTTAAATCTTTCCACAATGTCTTTCACCCAGCTTTTTAAACCTCCATATGATCCCCTCAGTTCCTTTCTCTCTCTTCTGTATTCCAAACAAAATGATCTACTTTACTTACAGTTTCTGAAACTCCACATTTCATTATATGATCGTGCCTTTGAGCAAAGAGTGCAAACCAGAGTTCAAATTTGTCCTCAGATACTCACTAACTGTGTAACCCTGGGCAAATTACTTAAATTCTGTCTGCCTCAGTTTCCTCAACTTCCCATTCAAATCCTTTTCTCTCTTCAATGCCAAGCTCAGGCACCACCTTTTCTATGGAACCTTTCTGAGTCCTCCCCCCACCCCCCCACACTCTATTGAAAGTAATCTCTCCATCCTCAAAATCTTCATAGCACTTTGACAAGACCTCTACTTTACTCTTGTCACATTTGACTTTTAGATATAATTTATTTGTGCACCTATCCCGTCCCTCCTATTGGATTACAATTTCCTTGAAAGGACCTGAATAAGTTTCTATCCTCGCATCCCTAAAACTTCATCTTTTTCCATAATGGTATTTGTTATGTTATAGCCTTTTGACAAGGCCAATCTGGTCACAAATACAATCACAGTTGTTTTTGATCCCAGTTTAGGAAGAGGAGAAACTAACGGGAGATAAAAACTCAAAGGAAGTGATAATTTTCCCAGTGGGAGATCCTATATGGGGAAAGGTGAAGATTAGCCCCCAGAGTCCCAAGAAATGCTTAGCTAAGGGATTTAAATCCTCTTAGGAAATCTCTACGGATTGGAAAAAGTATCCTAGCAGAATGGTCTCACTTTCAGTCTACTTTCTAGATCACCTCCATCCCTAAAAGATATCATAAGGCAGATTTTCCCACAAAGCAATCTCATCTTGGGTAAAGGGAGGCACATTTAGAGAGCTACTTCTCATAAAAAAAAAAAAATACTGGTATACTGTTGGGTCAGTGACAGCCATGTGGCAACAAAGACTTGGCATAGGCCACTAATTCAATCTCCTGAGCCGTAAAGTGCTCCCTGGTTGTAACAATCTTAGGTCACGGTGGTATATTTTAGCAAGTTATTGCTTTTCTGCTCTATCGGTTTGAAAGAGCTAATGACTAATTTACACTCTAGGGAATATCTGACTCCTTTTGGCTAATTTGCCAGAATGTCTCAGAAAATAAGTTGCACCCTGCTTCTGGTTTTTCCATCTTTTAGGATGGAATAGAAACTCAATAATTTACTTTCAAAATGTTCAAAGATTTCTTAAAAATCTTAGTTAGCGAGTTTCTGTTTAGGTTCCACTTATCTTCACCTTACTCTTCAGGATCAAAGGATAATAAGTTTAGAACTGAAAAGGGCCTTAATAGGTCAGCTTATCTAACTGTTTTTTTGTACTGAATCCAAAGGAGGTGAAGTGATTTACTCAAGGTAACATAAGTGGTAAGTGGTAGGGTCAGAATCTGAACTCAGTTCCACTGTTTCCAAATATAATACTCTTTCCACTGCTCCCCCTGTCCCCAAGGACTCTAATGGCCATAGTATAATTTAGATTAGGAATAGTCTTTTGAAATCTAGCCCAACCTCCACATTTTACAGAGGAAAGAACTGAAACCTAGGGAAAGGAAATGATATGTAATGAGTAATAAGCAGTTCCCATCCCAATTCAGTTAGAAATACCATGATACAACAGAAAATGCCCTGGGTTTTAGATGTAAGAACTTGGGTAGAAGTTGTCCCTTTGTCATGACCATGGTCTCAGTTTCCTCATCTGTATGTGACATGCTATACTTTGGCTCTACTCTCTCAGGGTCTGGCCTATTAGATCTCCCTCTACACCCAAAATGGATTGGGGGATTTTATTTTTCAATGGCTTGAATCATCATCAGCTGTGTTCCCCCACTAGCGACTAGTACACAAATTCCATTTGTGCGCTTAACCCCACATAATTTTTGCAAAGGAATATTTACTTCAAAGATATATTAATAATAGACATATATACCTATTCTCTTTTTCTTTTCTTTTTTGCCTTTTGGAGGGCAATTGGGGTTAAGTGACTTGCCCGAAGTCACTCAGTTAATAAGTGTGTCAAGTGTCTGAGGCCGGATTTGAACTCAGGTCCTCCTGACTCCAGGGCCCATGCTCTATTCACTGGGCCACCTAGCCTCCCTATACATGTTCTCCAACACCTCAGGAGCATAATCTTCCCCTACATGTCCTCATTAGCTAGAAGGGGGAATGGATCCCTTTTGAAACCTATCTCAGATCCTGCAAAGCATTGATTCTACCAAGTTCATGGCCAAAGGCAGGATACCATCTTCTTCTGGGTTGGATTCCTAAATTTCATTTCAGAGAATTGCTACTTGTTTCCCAAAGCATTGGTGAAGGGCTGACTAAAACACTCAATCTAGATTACTGAATTTCTGGATTCTTGTGGCTCACATTCCCAGTCTTTGAAACTCTAGCCTCTGAAACTAGAATAGAAAAGAATTGAGAAAAATCCAAGGTCATCTAGTTTTTTGTTTTTCATTTTTTTGGGGGGTGGTACATATAGCTTGAGGAAAGGAAGATCTCATGGCTCTTCCTTTTGTTTCTTTGAGGGGGGAAAGCAAGGCAGTTGGGGTTAAGTGACTTGCCCAAGGTCACACAGCTAGTAAATGTGTCTAGTATCTGAGGCCGGATTTGAACTCAGGTCCTCCTGAGTCCAGGGCTCTTACTCTATTCACTGTGCCACCTAGCTACCCCATGGATCTTCCTCTTAATTGATGGGTCTTACCAGACCTTGTGAATGAAGGTGCAATCTCCTTCCCCAGAGGTGAAAACAGCAAAGAGAAGCATGGCCAGTGCTGTCTCAGGTCCTTATGAAGATCACAGTTCCATGTATGTATCCAGTGGAACAAGACTCTTCCCAACAGGGTAGACTAACTGGAACCAGCTACAGAATGTCCAAGTATGCTCAAGTCAACACAATTTTCTTGGAAACAGCTCCCTAAATTCCTCCATTTGAAGATGTCATCTTAGGAAGCTAGTGGGGCTGTACCATTTAGCAGTGAATCTATGATTGTTTCTGCCACAGTGATTGTTTCTGCCACAGTATCCTATCTCTCTTAATAGGCCCAGAAGAGGGATTCCCTTGATTTTCAGCATTTCTTTTTTCTTTTTTGAGGGGGGGAGGCAATTGGGGTTAAGTGACTTGCCCAGGGTCACACTGATTTTCAGCATTTCTGACTACTTAGAGTAGCCCAGGAAAAAGGCAGCTCCTTGAAAACAAATGTGCTTTTTGAGGGTCATCCTTTTAATATTTGATTTTATTGATCAATAAAGCTTAATTGGGAGAAGGAACTGATGATTGAACAAGGGGAACAGGATTGAGACAGAGGATATTTAGAATAGTCTAAGTCCTGATACTTGCAGCTCATTTTCAGATCAGCCTAGATGCAGAGAGGTATGGTAGTGGTGGCCCAGACGCCCTGAGTGACCCTTGCCTACAAAGCTCAGGCTCATCTTGTTAGTACAGTCAATGTATTCCTACCTCTCCTCATCCTCCCCCCAAACCACCCATCCTCACTTCCCCCTATTATGTAAATTGATTTCACTTCTTCTCTTGCCTTAACCCAGAGTCTCTCCTTCAGACCCCCAAAAAGCAGGGCTTTTAGCTGAGGACTAGAGGGTAGGAGGAAGAAGGGGAACTTGCAGCTCGTCTGACAGTTTAATTAAATTATTCCTCCTTTTCCCCACTGATAGTACCATTGCCTGGCTTTATCATGGGTGAAAGGAATGAGGCAGTGAGGGAAAATAGAAGCAAAATAATTTTTCATCATCTCCTCAATGCTCTAAGTCAATGGCTATGTGACGTAAGCACCACAGGACTGACAAGGATGTCTCTCAGCACCTCATATGGCAAGCACACCCTCTGCATGTATAATACAATAGAGCCAGAACAACAGTGCCCACCACCTTACAAATGCCATCTGCTCTTCCGAAGCTGCTGCACTTAAGGGCATCTTTTTATTTATGCCTCTAATTGCAGCTGTCTGATCTTGTCCCTGATGCTTACAAGTCTGAAGCCTCTGTCTCCCTTGAAAGGCCTGTGAATAGGAGGAATCTCATTATTGGTTTTGAAATGCTTGCTTTCTTGCAGATGGCTAAATAAGAATGGGATTCAAGAGATACAGAACCAGGCATTCAATGGAACCCAACTGGATGAGCTGTGAGTAGGCTTGCCTGGTCTTACAGATCACTTAGAGGGAAATGGTTCTTCAGGCTAATGTTATTTATTGATATTCATCTGATCCCCTTTTTGTCTGCTCAACCCTCTGCAGGAACCTTAGTGACAATGTTAACCTGGAAGACCTACCTAATGATGTTTTCCAAGGAGCCAATGGACCAGTCATTCTGTAAGTGGTTACCACTTCCCCCTTGTTCATTAGTTCTGAGATGGAGAACGCCATCAAAGGTTAATGTTTACTACATAGCACAAAGCCTCTACCAAGGCTTCTGGGAATAATTTGAGTCTGTCCCAAATCTTATGCAAGTCCTGAAGAACTATGTACATGTGTATAGTATGCATACATGTGTGTATATTACACACATACATACATATGTGTGGTAGATAAGTGATAGAGAGAGAGAGACAAATATACATATATTGTTGGTGGTGGTCAGTTGTTTTTCACTTGTGTCCAATTCTTTGTGACCCTATTTGGGGTTTTCTTGGCAAAGATACTAGAGTGGTTTCCCATTTCCTTCTCCAGCTCATTTTACAAATGAGAAAACTGAGGCAAACAAGGTTAAGTGACTTGCCCAGGGTCACACAGTTAGTAAATGTCTAAGGTCAGATTTGAACTCAGGAAGATGAGTGCCTGGCACATAGCAGTTAACAATAAAAATAACAATAATGATGATGATGATGATGATGATGATGATGATGATGATGACAATGATACAGAACATTTGTTTACACTTTAAGGTTTAGAAGCACTTTCAGTCAGTCAGCTAGCTTTTATTAAGCATAATATTGTGTGTACATTTATTATCCACCAGGCACTGAGCTAAGTGCTATGGATACATAGAAATGTAAAAAGAAAAACAAAAACCAATCACTGTTCTCAAGAAAACAACATGTAAACTACTATGTACAAATATGATATATACAGAATAATTTAGGAGTAGTCTTAGAGACAAGGCGCTTTGAATAAGGAGCAGCTAAGAAGGACTTCTTACAGAATGAGATTTAAGGGAAACCAGGGAAGTTAGGAGGCATGGATGAAGAGGGAGAGCATTCCAGGCATGGGGGACAGTCATTGGAATGCTCAGAGTGTGCAGAAAAGGAACAAGCTGTTTGATCTTCACAACAACACATTGAGGTAGGTGCTACTATTATCCCCACTTTACAGAGTAGGAAATTGAGGCTGAAAGAAGTTGTCTAAGGTGGGACTTCAACTTAGGTCTCCTTGATTCCAAGACCAACACTCTATCCACTGTGCCACTTAGCTAGGTTAGTGCTTAATAAATTCTTGTTAATTGACTGATTGATCTAGACCTCAATGATCACTTTCTATGCTGAACTGCTTTAATAAGTATATCTATACTCCTCGATTTGAAAGCATTTAACAAAAGTTGAGTGCCATAATGTAGAACGTATTTGACATGGAGTCTGCCTTGAACTAGGAAGAATAAACAATACAATTAATTCATTAGAAACCACAAGGCAGTCAGACTTCAAGAGCTTATCCTTCATGACTTTTAAAGACAGAAAAAGGCAGCTTATTTTGTCCCTGTTAAAGGAGTAGCCTGTTAATTCTGTGTAGCTCAGATCAGAGTTGATGATGGTCCTAATGGCTTTGAATAGGCTTCTTTCCCAATTAGAAGCAGCTACAGGTGTTGGGGAGGGGAAGATGCTAGAGGGCTAGAAAAATTCAATCAGACATTCAACTGCATTTTAATCTGCAAAAGGGAATGTGGCTTGTTAGACAGGGACAGAAAGACAAGGACACTAGGATATAAATTGTCCCTCCTGACATTTCCAAGGTGGGAAGTGAGACAAGAAAAGGTAATAGAGAGTTAGAGAAAGAATTGTAACTAGAGCTTTTGGCATGACAGTCATCAGGTCATGGCCAGAAGGGGAGAAAGTCCCCAATAAGTCTGCAAGAGGCTACATTAATACAACAAAGCCTCTCTGGATAATACTAGAGAGTCAGCTTTTTATAAAGGAGCTAAAATGCTCATTCCCCATTTCATTAAACCTCATCAGCTATCTATATATATGCCTTAATGTGGATGAGACAATTAATTCAACAATCACTTCTTAAGTACCTGGGAATAATTTAAGCAAGACACTATACTAGGTACAAGAAACATAAGGGAAAATAACTAGCCCCTTGCCTCAAAGAACTTAGATTCATCTGGGGAAACACAACATGTGAACAAGCATGTATAGTACAAAGAAAATTAAAGAAGGAGAAAATACTAACTGTAAGGATCAGGGAAGACCTTCCAGGGGAGGTGGCATTTGAGTTGAGACTTGAAAGAAGGTAAGGATTTCTGAAAAGTAGAGATGAGAAGTACTTGCTATGTGCCAGGCACTAGACTAAGCCCGCTAAAATTACTATCTTATTTGACCCTTATGACAACCTTGAGAGACAAGTGTCATTACTAGTCCCATTTTATGGGTGAGGTGAAAATGGCTGGAGCATAAAGTTCATGAGAGTGAAAATAGAATTAGGGTTAGGGTCAAGACTGTGACAGTCACAAAGGAATAGGTAGGAGGCTGGTTGGGGCTTGGGGAGAAGGTGATATAAAAATTTCAAGCCAACCAATATCCATTTTACCCTGCAGCCAGTAATCCTGAATGTTATTGGGCAGGGGAGTAACATGGTAATGGTCAGATCTGAGCTGTAGAAAGATGAGGGAAGGGGGTAGTGTGCCAAGCACTGTGTTAAGCGCATTACAGATATGATCTTATTTGATTTCATTTGATTCTCACAACAACCCTATGAGATAGTTACTATTTTAGCACCATTTTACAATTGAGGAAACTGAGGCACTTAGTGATTAAGTCATTTATCCAGCCTCACACCCCTAGTTAAATGTGTGAGGCTGGTTTTGAACTCATTGCTATATTGTTGTTGTTATTATCTTTTTATGTTGGAGGGGTAGCTAGGTGGCATAGTGGATAAAGCACCAGGCCTGGAGTCAGGAAGACCTGAGTTCAAATCCAGCCTCAGACACTTACTAGCTTGTATGACCCTATGGGGATAATAATAACACCTACTTCCCAGGGTTGCTATAAGGATCAAATGAATGATTTTAAAGTGCTTAGTCCAGTGCCACACATAGCAAGTGCTGTATGAATGTTAGCTACCATCATTACCACTATCATAAAATGCCTACTTTATGCCAGACACTATGCTCAGTGCTAGTGTTAAGAGTACAAGTAATGAGGGGCGGCTAGGTGGCACAGTAAGTACAGCACTGGCTCTGGACTCAAGAGGACCTGAGTTCAAATCTGGCCTCGGACACTTGACACTTACTAGCTGTGTGACTTTGGGCAAGTCACTAACCCCAATTGCCCTTGGAAAAGCACAAAAAAAAAAAAAAGTACAAGTAATGAGACAATCCCTAATCACAAGGAGTTTATATCTAATGAGGAGAGAGATCAGATACATATATAAGTAGATATAGCATAAATTGAGGCAACTAGGTGGCACAGTGGATAGAGCATTGGGCCTGGAAGCAGAAACACCAGAGTTCAGATCTGATCCCAGATGCTTACTAACTGTGTGACCCTGGGCACTTAACTGCTGCCTGCATAAAATTGGAGAAGGAAATGGCAAACCACTCCATCTTTGCCAAGAAAATCCCATGGTTTTTGGTCCATGGGGTCACAAAGAGTTGGACATGACTAAATGACTGAACAATACATATTTGCAACAATAGCATAAATATAAAGTGAATAGATAAAAATACATAAAAATGAAAGGAAAGAGAGATATAGTACAAAGACTTAAAGAGATGTCAAGGTCAAGTGAGGATGTTTTTTAAGGATGAGACAGACCTAAACAAGTCTGTGTGCAGCAAGGGAAGAGTCAGTCAGTAGGGACAGATCGAAGATGGGGAACAGATGGACTGAGCAATGGATCAAGCAACTAGAAAGATGGGAGAAGAGAAGACTGGGGGCATGAGTGTTAAGTGTTGGCATTAGTAAGTAGAAGGGACACATTCTTCACCAACAAGAGTAAAATCGCAGGGAAAGACAAGCTTTAGAGACATTTTGAGGTGTGGAATGGAGGAAAAGAGAGAATTCACCACTGATGGCCTTATTTTCTAAGTAGAATAAGAGACAACTATATCTAATGAATAGAATGGGTGGAAAGACAATGGGGGACTTTGAAGAGAGAAAGGAATGTTTCGAAAAGTCACAGAGGACAATGGGATAGAAAGTCAATCAAAGAGGAAGGAAAGCTTTTTTTATGCAGTAGTCAGGAGCCCAGTCAGCATGATGGGACCCTACATAAGTATTTAGCAGCTTAGGAGCATGAATAGAGAGGCAAATGGTAGGGGTAAACTAGACTTGAAGATTGGCAGGTTATGAACACCATGCAGTTGTACAAGAGAGTAGGGGATCACCGGTGGAAGACAAGTGTATATAGTAAAACTGGCCTCATACAGAATTAAGACCATAAAGAGAGGAAAATGAGTCCAGAGCAGGGTTAAGAGTCTGAGGGAATACAGAGTAATGAGGCAGTGTGGTTCAACAGAGAATGCTGAACATGGAGTCCTATGACTGAGTCCAAATCCTGGCTCTTCCATTTACTTGTTATATTACCTTGAGCAAATAAGTTATTTAACAGTTTCCTCATCTGCAAAATATATTAGATACTGTCTAAGGTTCCTTCCAGTCCTAGATCTATGATACTATAACTGGAGGTTGTAGTAGGAACAAAGAATAAGTTTAGGTAGAGAGGGAAATGTCGACAGATCATAGTATTATATAGATAGGATCAGAAACTCAGATCTGAAAGGTACTTTGGGTGTCATCTAGTCTAAATCTGAAATTTCATATTGAAGTAAATTGAGGCCTAGGCTTTGTGACTGGCCCAGTATCACAAAGCTGTCAACTAGAGAGGCTGGTATTGAAACCCAGGTCTTTGACCTCTAAATCTAGAACTCTCTTGACCACACCTGAAGGGAAATTGTAGTCAGAGAGAATTTCTGAGTTCAAAACCATGGAGGTAGCACTGTGCTAAGATTTAGACTATGGTCATCCCTTTGAGTGGCAGAGAGAGATGGAGTGAAGCTCTAGGTTATAAGAGTTGAGGGAGTTGATGAGAAAACAAGATGTTCAAGGGGGCATCAACATATATCTTGATCCAGGTATGAGAGTCAGTGATTGAGATAGAAAGGCTATGAGCACAGCAATGAACTTACTGAGAAAAGTGTGCAAATGACCTTTAAGTCAGTAGACATCGGCAACAAGGATCTGGGCTGAATGATATGAACTGTTAGAAAGAACCTCAAAGGAGAAGGGGTTTCTGGGTGATGATGAAGGAAGAAAGAAAGTCTAGATGTGGAGACAGGGAATCAAGAGTATGCCAGCTACCCCACTGGCCCCACTGATTGAAGAGACATAAGAGACGGAGCAAGCAGAGCCATAAAGAATAGCCAGAGATGGAGTATCTTCAGGAAAGACGCAGTTTCCATGAGCCTTCACCAGGAAATAAGGAGACAGATGAAGAGCTCTAAGGCCTTGGTCCTGGATGGATGCCTGGTCATAAGCAACATGCTATATGAAACCCCTAGTTGTGTATGATGTCCTATGGGCAAGAAAACTGGCATCTATGTGATAGATGGTTTTGAGGTGTTCACGTTTGTCTCAAATAACTCTGTGCCCCAAAGCACAGGAGAAGCTGCTTTCAAATGTTGCAGTAGATTCCAGATTGAATTACTTCCAAACTCCCTCACAGACCAGGCCAGCATTAGAACCCTACCTTCTCAGGTCCAGTAATGATAAAAGTAGACATAGATAAAAGGGCAGGGACAATTCCCACCTAACTGGTAGTAGTAATTTGGTAGTAATGGAAAGCTAAAATATTGTTTTCTCACATGATTCATGGTACTAGGCATTCACAGTTACCACCTGTCAATGGATCCTAGGACAGTAGGTTCTTGGGCTGCCAACCCAGTTCACTTTCCACCAATGGTGTAAAGTCAGCCTAGCTGAAGCAATAAGGCACTCTGAGGAAAGACCAAAGTTTCCATATGCCAGGTGGTACCTACCACTGCTACCACCTTGGCTCCTACCTACCCTCAAACTTTAGTAGAAATAGTCCAGTACCCCAAGCCTAAGAGCCACCAAAATAGGAGTTCCTCCTAGGACTATCAGCTCTCCTTCCAGGCTAAACCTCACAGTCATCATTCAGGGGCAACAGTCTCTCTGAAGAAGTGGCTTCACATCTTTGCCATGATCAATACCAAATACTGACAGGGCAGGTAACCAGCATAACTAAAGTAGCAAGGTACCGTGATTGGGAAACAGAAAGCAGTGTGGGCCAGGAATGTTAAACTTTGACTACCACTTGCCCTCAAAACCAGGTGGAGATAGTCAAGTATCCTCAGCCTAAGAGTCCCATGAATAACAGCACCCCCTAGGCCACCAGCCCTGCTTCCTAACTGGGTCCTATAATCCTCATCCAAGAAATCAATCCTTATGGAGATGTGACCTGACAGCTACCTCCGTAGATGATATAGCCCCCACCTCTTCGGCATCCATAGCTACTGAAGATTCAGGCAAGGACATTCTCAGTTCCAAAGTCTTTAACATTGTCAAATGGCTCAACATCTGAAGTGGTTTTTATCAAGGAAAATAATACTAAAGAAAATGAATTACATTCTACTCAGTCACTCTACCCTTAGGATCACAGGGTTTTTCCCTTTATATGCATCACCCTCTATTAGAATGTGAGCTCCTTGGGTGTAGGGACTGTCTTTATTTTCCATTTGAATCCCCAATAATTAGTACAGTGCTTTACACATAGTACACAGGCTTAATAAGTACTTTTCTATTCATTCCTTCATCCATTCATTCATCCTCTGGAAGTAGCCAGGTCTAAGGAGTACTCATTCTTACTGGCTACCAACCAACTCAAAAAAAAAGTTTGGAGTTTCAGCTTTTCAGTTGGCTTTTAACTTCCTTCAGTCTTTCAGAATGTAAATATCATAGGTTGAAGGTACATTGAAATAACGTGCAAAGATTGCCTTAAACACCCTCTGTCCACTGAGAGTTAGAAAATATCTAACTTCGTAACAGAAAAGGTCAGAGTGGCAGAAATATTTATGGGCATTTTAAAGAAGAAAAACTCCAGACACTTCAGGAAATAGAAATAACAAAGCCTGGACAAATTGCAGTTTATTAAATATGTCATTTATTACTTAGATGTCTTAAATTCATGTGTGAGCCCAGGGGCCTCGGAATCTGCCTGTGGCAACAAAAATGGGACCATTAAAATTAAAATCTGATGATGAAAGTTCAAAATCTCCTTTCACCTAAAACAAAAAAGGAGATATTTAGACCCAAACTCAGGAATAGCAATAAGATCTCTAGTCAATAGACAAAGAGTTGGGAGTCAATAAACCAGATAGACCATAGAGTCCAAGGCCAATATCAGGCAGTGCCTTCTTTTGTGCCTGAAATGAATGTGGTCTTTGGTTAGGATTAGCAAGTTGTCAAAGTTGAAAAAGAGAATGGAAAGGGAAGGAAGCCCCAAGGGAACAGCAATTAGAAGAACCTGTAGGCATTCATATTGTCATCGCATGATTTTCCTTCAGTGTTTGGTCTGCCCAAATTTTGGACCTGTTTAAAGATATTACAAAGCTGAGAGGGACAGTTTGTATACTCAGTGACAAAATAAGTATCAAGATAGATCTCTCTAGTTTAGAGCAATGATAAAGCTTCATAACAAATATGAAGAAGTTCGACACTTAGGTTTAAAAAAAAATCAGTTTCACAAATGCAGAAGAGGGAGTTAGCACTAGATCAGAGCTCCTTTGGGAGGGAAGAAGATAGAAAGCAACATTGTATGAGAGTTAGAAAGGGAAATATTCTCCTAGGCTACATTGAAAATCATGTGTCCAAATAAGGGACATGACAGTGTTACTGGTGACAGAGACAGCTGGATGGTTGTTGTGAGGAGTAAAATGAGATCATATTTTTAAAGCATTTTGCTTACAAAATTCAACATGCTATACAATAAAAAACATAGCTATGCCTGATAGGGTGCTTTAAGGTTTGCAAAATGACTTACAAATATCTCAATATCTTCTCATAACAGTAGAAAGTAGGTCCTATTATTGTCTTTTGCAGAGGAGGAAACTAGGACAGCGAGAAGTCAAGTGAGTTGCTCAGGATCATACATTGGTCTGTGATTATTATTTAGTAATTTAGCAATTAGTAAGTTATCTGAGACTGAATTTCAACTCAGGTCTGTCTGACTCCAGACCCAGTGCTCTATCCATTGTGATATCTGGCTGCCTCTCATTATTATTATTATTTTCAAAATAACTTTCATACTTTATTTTCATCATAGCATGAAGGAATACTCAGCACCACTTAAGCTAGAGCCCATCTACAAGGAGGCAATTAAGATGGTGGAAGGACCAGCTCTCACGATATAATTCAATTCGATAAACATTTATTAAATGCCTGTGTGCCAGGCAGTCTGCTAAGCTCTGGGAATACAAATCAGAAGAAGACAGTCCATGGTCTCAAGAAGCTTCTAATCAAGTGGAGAAAAGTCATACCCAAAAGCAAGTCTGCAAGATGAGGGGGGAAGGAGAGGGGGTACAAAGAAGTTCTCATTGAGATGGGGGAAAGGGAGTTAGATAATTACAGTGGAGTCAAATCCAGAAGTGGAGCTAGGAGGAAAAAGTTGGACTGTGAACTGTAAAAGGACACTTTAGGAGGAGTTTTCTGCTCTATCCTCTAGTCCAGCAGTTCTCAAGCTGTGGGTTATGTTCAATTTGTAACAATGAAAATACATCCTGCATATCAGATATTTACATTACGATTCATAACAGTAGCAAAATTACGGTTATGAAGTAGCAATGAAAATATTTTTATGGTTGGGGGTCACCACAACATGAGGAACTGTATTAAAGGGTCACAGCATTAGGAAGGTTGAGAACCACTGCTCTAGTCTTACTATCAGAAAACAGAGGACAAAGACAGAAGACAGAACCCAACTGAGGGAACTGATGAAGTGTGAGTATCAAAACTGATGCAATCTTCCAAGATGATGATGATTCTAGAGATTTCCTGCATAAGAGGTTCAAATAAAGAAACTGGACATGTTTAACTGTGAGAAGAGAAGACTAAAAGACTGGATGAGTTGCCTTTAAGCATCTGAAAGGTATCATATAGAATTAATCAATAAACATTAAATGCCTACCATGTGTTAGGCATTATGCTAAGCCCTGGGGATACAAAAAGAGGCAAAAGACAGTCCTTGCCCTCAAGGAGCTTACAATCTAATGGGGGAGACAGCATGCAAACAAATATATGCAAATCAATTTATATACAAGATAAATAGGAAATCATTAACAGAGAAGGCACTAGAATTAAGAAGGGTTAGGAAAGGCTTCCTGTACTTAACGGCAGTGGAAGAGGTCAGTGTTGGAATGGAGGAGGGATAACGTTCCAGGCATGGGAGGAAAGTCAGAAAAAACACCCAGAGAAAAGAGATGGAACGTCTTGTTCATGGAACAACCAGAAGTCAGTGTCATTAGATCAAACACTATATGTCAGAGATGAAGATGTAAGATGACTAGAAAGATAGTAGGGGGCTACAATATGATGGATATGCTTTGAATGCCAAACAGAGAACTTTGTATTTACTGTTAGAGGCAATAGGAAGTCACTGGAGTTTATTGAGTGGGGACAATGGGTGACAAGATCAGATCTAGAAGAATTGCCCACTTATTCTGGGTGGGCACCAGAAGCAGAATGATTAGTGGGTAGAAGTTGTTGAGAAGCAGATGTGGGCTCAAGAAAAACTTCCTTCTAGTTAGAACTTCCCCAAAGTGAAATGAACTACATCAGGATCTAGTGAGTTCTCTCTAACTGGAGATGATTCAAGTGGTGGCTGAGTGACCAAGTGGACACGTCTTAGGAGGAATTCTTAGTCAGGCGCAAGTTGGATGAGATGCCCTCTCACATCACTTTAGACAATGAAATTCTGTGATTTTTTTTTTTGTAAATTTTTTAAAATTAATTTTTATTTATTTATTTTTAAAAATTCAGTGATTATTGATCATATATGTGACAACTCTCTAGATGTCCTCTCCTATCAAAGAGCATAGCAGCAGAGCACAGAAAATAAATCTAAGGGGAAAAGCAACCAAGAATTTCTGGCAACTGCCCAGATCAGTTCACTGTCACAAGATCTCTCATTCTTCACACTTGCTCTTTCACCCAACGTCTGCAGAAGTGTTTCCACTGACCCAGGTGTCTTATTTTGACATGCTTTTCCTCAAATAGACCCAAGTTAATTAACATCTCAGCAGGCTCAAGACTTTAGGTAAAGCTTGTGGAGAGAGGCTGTTTTGTTTAAAAAGAAAAATGAAATAGAGCAAGCCCCGGGAAATAGATGGGGTACGATAAGTTGGGGATAAAGGGAAAGAAGGGAATGAAAAGACAGCAGGTCCTCTCCCTACAGCTTCCTCTTAAAATCAGAACTTCCTTTTCTGAATTCTTTGGCCAGTATCTGAACTCAAATTTCCCTTCTCTACATCTGTTCTGTGGAAGTGATCAGCTTCCTGGTCTTTCAATCTCCCACCCTCAAAGGCAGTAGTTCTCAACCTTCCTAATGCCGCGACCTTTTAATACAGTTCCTCATGTTGTGTGACCCACAACCATAAAATTATTTTTATTGCTACTTCATAACTGTAATTTTGCTACTGTTATGAATCTATCTGATATGCAGGATGTATTTTCATTGTTACAAATTGAGCATAACCCACAGGTTGAAAACCACTGCTCAAAGACCTGATCATCCTGTGCTAGGTTCAGGTCTAGCATCTCTAACAACCATTCAACATAACAATTTGACTCCCAGCAGCCTGGGAAAATATGGTAAAATTGGTTTAATGGAACCTTTCCTGAAAGTAAGTTTTCTTAGAGACAGGGAAGAGAATCTGAGGGAGAGAACACACTACCTGGGGAGAAAGTAGACAAGCAGTGTCACCGAAAGAATAGGACCCAGAAAAGTGGGGCTAGCGGACCAGATGACAGATTTAATTTATTTCATTCACTACTAGGCTGACAACTGGCTAGCCCTATAAGTCTTGACCTTAAAGATCAGTCTCTGTCCCTAGCTTTGACTTTTTTTGTTTTTGTGACTTCTGCATTCTCAAGTCTTTCTTAGCAAATGGAGCAATTGTTGTTTCCTTGGGAAACTGATATCTGTGGGGAATATTTAATACATTGCCTTGCTGAGTTGGAGCCAATACAATCCTGTTCCGATGGTTTATCAAATTGATTTGGCTATAGCTCAGATTCATTTGATAGTTCAGATTCAAACACTGAGTTGTTTGTATGAGAATGATTCTGTTCCATTACCCACAGTTCTATAGATAGTAAATTGCCTTTTTATCCCAACTGGGATCATGAAAGAAAGGTCTTCTAACCATCTGTCAGTGTAGTGTACACCAGAAATGTGCTTTTACTTATGGAAATGATTGACCTGTAATAACATCTTTGCTGGAAGAAACAGAAATTGTTCAAATCCAATTTGTGGTACTGACTATAACATAGTTTACTAAATGAGGTGGGGAGCAAATTTTAACTCTTTCCTCTCCTGACCCAGCAAGGCATCCGTCCCTTAATCAACTACTGTCTCCTATTCTGTTTTCCATCTCAGAACCAAGAGGCTTTCCATGAGCTAATATGCTGTTAACAGAGTGTTTTGAAATCTCCAGAATGTGAGATGAGGGGTGGATCCTTTCAGAGCTCAAATTCTCAAAAGCAGTTGCTGCTTTCAGTTATGTTGAGATATTTGCCAATATAATTCTTTAAAGCACTTCATACCATTGCCCCAAACTAGTTTACCATCCTCATTATACATCACTGCCCTTCTCCTATTCAATGATCCAGCGAAAGTGGTCTTCCTCATTCCTCACATGTAACTCTATTGTCTTTGTGTCTTTACACTAGTCAAACTGCAATGCCTGAAAAGCACCCCCTTCTCACTTCTGCCTCAAAGGATGCCTCTCTTCATTCAAGATGAAACTCAAATGTCTTCTACATGAAGCTTTTCACATCCCCCCAAAAGCTAGTGACTTTCTTCACAAATATAAACTATATATTCACAAATATTAATATAAAGAGATAAACACAAATCACTTTTAACTGCTTTGTATTTATTTTCTTTATATTTATTCTGTATAAAATATGTATTTCTTGACTTCCATAGAGGCAGTTAGGTGGTTCATTGGTCGTGTAGTCAGAAAAACCAGAGTTTAAATCCAGCTTCAGACACTTATCAGCTATTTGTGGTACTCACAAAGTGATGTGAAGAGAAAGATAAAACTTTATTTGTTTCCCAGTAAGATGAGAGTTTCAGAAGTAATTTGGAGCCTAATCAATAGGTTTCTCACAGGCTGAGCAAACACTGCATAAAGGTCAAAGGGTGTGGATTAATGTGTATCTGGAGATAAAACATGAGAACTAAATTGGAAGAAAAAGTCATCTGAAGTACCGGAAACAGCTACAGATGCTAACAGGTATCACCACTCGATAGCAGATGGTATCATACCTTAGCAGGTCCAAAAGTTTAGATTAGGATTGTTTTTGAGGAAGGACCTATGGGGAGAGAGAGAGACAGAGAGACAGAGAGACAGAGAGAGAGAGAGAGAGAGAGAGAGAGAGAGAGAGAGAGAGAGAGACAGAGAGA
>CM053585.1:76188889-76219237 GCA_028646515.1 Pseudochirops corinnae
ACCTTTCTGTCTTTCTCTTCATTGTTCTCTTTACCCTCGGTTCTCCTTTCCTCTCTTTCTCACTCCCCTTCTCTCTCACCGTCTCCTTCTTCTTCACTCCTTCCTCCTTTGTCTGATATCTGGGGGTGAAAATGATCAGTAAATCTGGTGCTCTGGTTAGCACCAGCTTACATACTCCTCCCCCAGGTCTGTCTTCTGTATCCTCTATGGTTTGAGTCAGGTAGGATAGAAGCTGTAATTAACTGGTTTTACCTCCTTTGAACAAACAGGAGATAAATTATGGTCTCTGTACAAACTGAACACAATGCACTTCATAAAGAAATGCTTGTGAATGAATGAATGAGTTAATGAATGAGTCATGTCTTACTGAGGCCATTTTAGCAACAAAAAGTTTGCAGCTTTCCAAGCCATCAGATAGCTTCAAAGTTTATATAAAAATGTCAAGTGACAAAGATATATTTCCCTTTGCTTCAATGTTCATTTCTCTTTGACAGAAGAATTGAAAAAGCCAACAACCTGGTACTTATTGACCCTGAGGCCTTCTGGAATCTCCCAAGCCTCCGATACCTGTAAGACATTTTTATCTTATCCCCAACTCCCTCCCTATAACCAAGTTAGAACAGTCTGAATCTAACAAGGACAGTAGCAGCCAACCTTGGTAACCCTGAATTCCACCCGGGTGGCCTACTTAGCAGTAGGTTTTATTTAAGCTCTATGGTTTAATGAGTAATTCCTTCTAATATGATTTCCTTTTGCTTTCACTTGAAACAACAGTCATCATAATGAATGCCATTTGCATTAATGGGACTGTCACATGCGGCTCCACAGGGACTCTGCTATAATTTGGCGTTAATGAGATGCATCTTACAAGTCTTAGTCAGATAGATTCCAGTAGCTTTTACCATTCAACCTTGACCCCAAGAATTCTTTCTGCCTTATTTTGCAAATATATATGTGTATGCATATATATGTATACATACATACATATGTACCCACATATACATATTTTAATGCACTCACTGCATTTTACTTTCTTCAACAATAGCCCTGTATTTCAGGGATGAGATGTGTTAATGCATGTCCCACCCCAGCTCTGTTCCCATCAGCAAAGTCACTGTGCTTGCTCTTTCATCAAACTGCCTGCTCATTAGGTAAGAACAAATTGGGGCACATTTATTCAGCTCCCAAGCTTCTGTCATCCTGAGTTGTAGTGCCTAGATATGGACATAAACCCAGGGCTAATACCAACCTTAACTCTTGAAACTGGGCCTGAGGGCCTAAGTCTTAAAACAGAATTCAATCATTCTTTCAACTTGTATTAAGGTGTGAAGTACTATATACAGGGCATCTCTCTGGCGTCTCCGAGAAAAACAGGGTTAGTCAAGAGAAGACCCCAACGTCTAGTAGGGAGATAAGAAAAGAAAAAAGCATAAACTAGTTCCATCTTACCAACACCGTGGTGGACATCTGCACCTGGATGTCTACTACATATTTCAAACTCAATATATCAAAAAATAAATTCATTATATTTTCCCAAAAAACTTACATTCCTACTCTGAGCTTTAGTATCTCATATGAAGAAACAATTATTCTTCCGACCAACTAGATTCACTACCTTAGAATCATCACTGCGTTACCTGCCCCATAGATGGATGTTGTTATTTGGTCATTTTTCAGTCATATCCAACTCTTCATGGACCCTTTTAGGGTTTTCTTGGCAAAGATACTAGAGTGGTAGGTCATTTCCTACTCATTTCCAGCTCATTTTGCAGGTGAGGAAACTGAGGTAAACAGGGTTAAGTGACTTGCCCAGGGTCATACAGCTGATAAGTGTTTGGGGTCAGATCTGCACCCAGGTCTTCCTGACTCTAGCCCCAGAGTCCTAACCACCCTGCCACCTAGCTTCCCATACATTAATGATAACTTCTTATTTTTCTTTCATTTTGACTGCCAATAGATCAGAAATTCCTTGAGGAAAGGTACTTTGTCATTTTGGTATTT
Source organism: Pseudochirops corinnae (assembly GCA_028646515.1). NCBI lineage: Eukaryota > Metazoa > Chordata > Mammalia > Diprotodontia > Pseudocheiridae > Pseudochirops > Pseudochirops corinnae. The sequence continues at coordinate 76,190,891 of CM053585.1, forward strand.
ATATCCCCATGGCCTAATACAATGGCTAAAACAGAGTAGGTGCTTGTTGATTACTGGTCTGATATAATGATTGATCTTATTAACAACATTAGCATGCAATCTGTTTGGGAGAACACTACTGTCTTTGTTTTTTTATGTATATAGCCAGTGCTTAGCACAGTGTCTGGAACATAGTAAGCATTTAATAAATGTTGTATTTATCTATGAGAAATAAGTGAATTTGAGAAGTATGAAACTAAGTACATGAGGTGGGGGGAGGGGGGAAGAAGAGAGGAAAGCAGGTAGTTACCAACCTGGGAAGTTACCAGTCGGGGAAGGCAAAGATCACGGAGAAAGTCATTCTTTAGAACACATATTTTAGCACTGGAAAACACCTTAGATCTCATTAGATGCAAGCTCCCATTTATCTTCTTTGTTTTAAATGAGGAAAATGGGACCTAGAGAGGTGATGTGACTTATCCTGGAGCATTAGTAATTGGTAAAACTGCCACTTGAACTCAGGACTTCTAATCACGAATCCATTGTTCTTTCTACAATCTATCTGATCACTAAGTGCTGGTTGGGAATTCAACAGATGGAAAGAAGTAATGGAATAAGAAAGCTGAATTAAAGAATAAATCTCAGTGGTGTGAAGGATGAACTGAAAAGGTGACTAAAAACAGGAACATCGGTACTGCCGGGAACCATGAGCAAGGGAGGGTGCCCTGGATGTCCCTTAGTGTCAAAGGAACTCAAAGTCTCAAAGTCCCAAAAAGTCTTACATTTTTATATGAGATAGCTCAGGACCCATATGGTTAGTCCTTGTACAGTGTTTTCACTGGCACTATTTATTTGTTATTCCTATTTTTTTTTTCAATTAACAAAAATCCATGTTCTTTCTGTCTCACCTTCCAACTTCTACTGAGAAAAACAAAAGAAAGCAAAACAAAATATTTGTAACAAATATTTATACTCAAGTATAACAAATTCCCATATTGGCTATGTTCAAAAAAGATATATCTCCATATGTTCCCCCAATCCATCACTTCTCTAAGTAGCATGCTTCATCATAGTAGAATCAAGGTTAGTCATTGCATTGATAAATGTTCTTAAATCTTTTCAAAGTTGTACATACAATGTTATTTTTACTTGTATACATTATTCACCTGTGTTCCTATAAAACGAGCACATATTACTCTATATCAATAGTTCATGGAAGTCTCTCCAGGATTCTCTAAAACCATCTCCTTCCTTCTTACATCACGATAGTATCCCATTATATTCATATACCACAATTTGTTCAGTTATCCCCAAATTGATGGGCATCCCATTAATTTCCAGTTCCTTGCTACTGTAAAAAGTGCTGCTATAAATATTTTTGTACATATGGCTCCTTTTCCTCTTCCTTCATCTCTTTGGGGTATAAGCCTAGTAGTGATATTTCTGGTTCAAAGTCACCATTATCATTTCCCAAAACTTTACTGAATCCCCTACCACTCAGAACTCATTTGGTGTTATGGTCTGTAGGTTACCCTCTTTCCTGTTCCCTTTCTTCTCTTCTCAGGTGTCAGCACACCAATATTTTAGATTTTTTAAGGAAATTTTACTATAGTGAATTATGATGGAATCTGCTGGGGTGGGGAATAGACAATAACAAATGGAAGGGGTAAAAGTTTCATTGTTACAAGGTTTTCATGTTTTAATCTTGGGCCTATGTACCAACTACAAAACACTAGAACTACTTTTCTTAGATTATTTCCTGTCTAAGTTTTTATCTGGTCATCATCTTGATATTAACTTAGATCCAATTATCTTGGTTGTGGATTACAAAGGTAAAGCTGCTATATCTTAGCCCTCCAGAATCTGCTTCTCTAGCCTTAAGTTCAGAGTATAAGACCCTAGATAAGCATCTTTTTCGTTGTTGTTGAAATTTCCCAAGCTGGGCGCAGCCATGGCATTTCTGACCCTGGATCACTAGCTTGTAGGCCTCCCTCCCAGGGACGGATGTCAGTGCTACATCAGATCATACAAAATTTCAGAAGCAGACAACATGATTGACACATTATCATCATTCCTACTACATCACCTATGTCACCACAAATAATTGATCAGAATCATTTTATAGAAAGTAGTTATGAGGCTATTATAGTAGTCCCAGGAAGAGGTAATGGAGGCTTTAACTAGATTGGTAGCAAAAGAAGTTGAAAAGTTGGGACAGTTTCCAGGAACATTAAGAAGAAAATTCAATTCAATTTAAATCAATAAAGATCCACTAATTACAATGTTTGGGGGTTATATTAGATGTCCGAATAAGAAAATGGGTTCTTCACTCAAAGAGTTTCCATTCTACTGGAGGGTACAACATGTCCCACAAATGAGCAAATACAAAATAACTTGTATTAGAGAATATTAATATGTAGGAGGATGAGGAACTGCCTTGTGTAGGTTATACCTCAACTGAACCCTGAAGGAAACTAAGAATTTTTAAAAGCTCAGAAGTGAGAAAGGGTACGTACATATCAGGCACACAGAATCAACCATCTCTTGTATTCCTTAAATTCTCTTATATGATGCTATGAACGTAGTGGGTGCTTAATAAATACCTAATACCTGGCACTTGTACTCTGTGTAATACCATAAACGACCATTATTAGTTGCATTAACTAGCTGATCGACTAACAAAGGAAAGTGGCTGGGAAGTTGCTAACATGGGTTGGCCACTGATGATGGAGAAGGAAGTGAGGGGGTGATTACTAGGTACTTTTGAGCTCTGCAGGTGGATAAGGAATTTTTGACTTGTCCAAGCTGTTGTGACCAGTGCCCAAATTCCATCCCCTCACCAGGATAATGCACAGATAAATAAGAAATGAATGTGTCTCTTAAAAGATAACTGAAGGGGAACATGGTAGCCCTGGGGTTAAAGAGATCAGATTAAATCATCTTATAAGTGCTAGAACTGGACACACTGGGGCAACCTCAGTAATTCCGTTGTAGATTGGGGCAATAGCCAAGTAGCTGCTTCATGGTTCATGATGAGGTTACCTAGTGGTAGTGAAGGGAGGGAAGAAAAGGGAAGGAAGGGTATGAGATGAAAGGGGCAAGAAGCCTTTATAAAATTGGTCTTGCAATAGAAAGAGTAGCTAAATTTAATCTATTAAATTATTAGGGAGTACCCAGTGCTAACGACATTGAAAGAAGACTCACACCCTTTTTCTATCCTTGGCGTGTTGGGGAAGGCACATACTATAGCAAGGGGTTGGACTCTAAAGAAGTGTTAAAATTGAGAACAAAGAGCTCAGTGGTGATAAAGTAGTAAGTTTAGCTCTGGACAAGTTTAGCAGGAATCGTGCAGTTGATGGCGTTTCTTTGATGTCCTCTTCTTTCTGTGTCCTTCCCACCTCCCTTTCTTATGATACCTCCTACCTTCATGTAGAATAATTATACAACAATAATAATATTATTACAGATACTCCTTCTACTAAACTCAGACTATGATATTAATGTCCACAGTCATTACCTCTTCCAAGGATATTTGCATAAGTCCCATATCTGTGGAATGAAAGAACAGTACCCTATTAAAGGCATTTCAAGCATCAGTAAGCCCACAGAAGTACTTGGGGAGGCAAGGCAGGGACAACTTCCCTCATACTTCTAAAATCACAGACTAACTATAGCTCCAGAAATGAGGTCGTAAGTATCCTCAGGCCCTGAAAAGTTTCTCCCCAGGCCTTGGCATTTCTCTAGGTTTCCTTATGGTCATACTGCCATTGGATGCCAGAGTCACCTACTGCAATCCTTTGAAATATTTTTCCAGGTTGCAAAGTGCTGACGTTTAAATAGCATGTGTGAGCTCCTAAATTTGAGGAACAATTATGGAAATGATGGCCAATTAAACTTTAATCTGCTCTTGCTCTATCCCTGCAGAAGTCATAAGTATCATTAGCCTCCTATAATCAGCAGCTAAGATTTCGCAAGTCCAGTCCTTTGGGATGATGTATTACTTCCTTGGAGACAAAGAAAAATACAAAATAGACAAGGCAGAAGGGCAGTAGGATAGGATTGGGCTTTTGAAAGGCAGGATAAATGTTTATGATCCCAGTCCTATAACAGGAAATTACAGAACTTAAGGGCAAGGCAATATTTTACTTCAGTCTCCTAATTAGGGTACACTTCTTTACTTGAAAATGTTGTGCCAGAGTTCTCATCTCTGATTCCATTTCATGCTGATCATTTGATAGCTTAGAACTAAAGAAAGGCAGAAATCAGGGCTGTTCATCTACGCATTCCACAGATGACTGAGAAATCTGAAGTGCTTTTTCAAACCTCATGAATAAAGAAATGCGACAAACAGAAGGAACAAACATAAAAGGGTTCATCTGGGTGGGATTAAAAAAAATATTGTGTTTACAGGTAACATTTCCTTCTTTACTGCTCTGCCTTCCTCCAACAGACCTTTTGTGCAGAAAAGATTATCTATTGATCTGTAAATAAGGTTCACACAATATTCTCTTGCTTTTGCATCCCATAGCTATAATTCGCAGCCAGCTGGATTTTGCTCTTCTCCACTCAATAAATGCTAGCTGTATCTTAGTAACCTTTTTGCAGATACAACCTGAGTATCCCCACCCCCACCAATAACTAACTTCCAATCCAGGAGGTAGCTCTGAGACCTCCCCACCTCCACGCATTTTTTGATAATGACAATAATTCCATATGCCTTGACTGATGGATTGTGAGGGCTTGCTCTGTACATGTGTGTTGTGGGGGGTGGTGGTGGACACACTCTTCTTGTATGAAGAATTTAGTTAGAAATTTCCTCCTGCCTTTCACCACTGTACTCTGCCTAAGGTCTACTTCTTTTGGTCCAGGGAGCCTTTCCATAACCAAAAAAAAATAAAATGAATGATTTGCTAAGTGGGGTTTCTACTCTCTCTTTCTAACATTTTCTATTGGGTAAGTTGCTGAAGTCATTTCACATTCTTCATTTTGCGCTCATAATTATTTGTTTGTTTTACGCCAGAGTCAGACAGTTAAGCAGTCATTTACTCGTTGTCAACCAGTCAGTTAAGCATACTTGGGAGTAAATTGCCTGAAGACCCCCAAACTTTTACCCCCAAACTAGTCAAGAAATTCATTTGAGCCAAAAGATTATGTGTCTGATTGAACCTCATGAACAGGTTTTTCCATGTTTATTTTCAATCCCAGTTATATGGACAAATAGAATATTATAACTAAGAAGAACCTCAGAGATCACTAGATGATCTAATCAGACTAGGGTGCCTACATTCTAGTTGGTTGCCTTATTTTACAGAAGAAAACCTGAGCCCCAGTAGGGGAAGTGACAGTTCTAGTCCCTCAGGCTCATAGAGGGGAAGGAAAGAAGAGAAAGGGATGAAGTAGAGAGCATGCTAGATTTGCAGTCCAAAGTCTTGGCTTAACATTCTGCCTCTCCCATTGACTACTTTGTGCAACTCAATTAATTCCTTTGCATCTAAGTTTCCTGAACTGTAAAATAAGAGGGTTGGACTTAAGTAACTTCCAAGTTTTCTCTCAGCTCATAATCTACCATCCCTTTACTGGAAGGAAAAGACAAGATGAAAGTTTACATTTGAATAGCCCTTTATATTTTTTTTCAAAACTCTTTTAACTACATCTGATATCACAAAAAGCCTACGAAATAGGTGGGGGGCAATTGTTAGTATCTCCATTTTACAGGTGGGAAAATTGAGAAAAGAAGTTGTGGCTTGCCCCAGGTTATGTAGCGTGAAGCTCTACAAGCAGGGGTCACTCAATCATTGTCATTAATAGAACGAGTTCCTATACTTGCAGTCCATAGTCTCACCTCAAGTGAAACATGCTTCATACTGAATTTACCTCTCCCTGTTCCCCCCTCCAAAAGTACTATTCTCTTAACTTTTCCATTTCTTTTGATAGAGCCACTATTTTCCCAGTCACACAGACTGGGAAAAGCATCTATATCATTCCTGAATGACCCTTGTCTCCCCTCATAATCATTTAATTCAGCGGTTCTCAACCTGTGGGTTATGTTCAATTTAAATACATCCTGCATATCAGATATTTACATTACAATTCATAACAGTAGCAAAATTACAGTTATGAAGTAGCAATGAAAATAATTTTATGGATGGGGGTCACCACAACATGAGGAACTGTATTAAAGAGTCACAGCATTAGGAAGGTTGAGAACTACTGATTTAATTGATTGACAAATTCAGTCAATTATATCTCTACGATATCACTCACCCTCTTTTTTGTTCAAAATAGTCTCTTTTTAAGTTTTATTTATTTGTATATTTTAACATTCTTTTCTTTTTTACTTTTGAGTTCCAGATTCTCTCCCTCTCTTCCATCCCTGCCCCACCCACTAAAAAGGCAAGCAATATTATATCAGTTATAATGTGAAATCATGCAAAACATTTCCATATTAGCCATACTGCAAAAAAGCAAAAGAAAATAAAAGGGGGAAATTATATTTCAATTTGTACCCAAAGTTCATCAGTTCTCTTTCTAGAAGTGAATGACATTTTTTTTGTCATGAGTCCTTTGGACTTGTGTTTTGATCAGAGTAGCCAAGTCTTTTATGGTTGATCATCATTACAACATTGCTGTTATTGTGAACAACAATCTTTTGGTTCTTCTTAACTCTCTTTGCAGCAGTTTATATGTGTCTTGCCATTTCTTTTTTTCAGAAATCACCCTCCTTTTCACTCTTACAGTACAATAGTATGCCAACACAATCATACACCACAACTTGTTCAGCCAACCCCTAATGAGGGGCATTCCCTCAATTTCTAATTCTTTCCCATTACAAAAAGAGCTGCTATAAATATGTTGTACATATAGATCCATTTCCTTTTTCTTTGATTTCTTTGGGGTACAGACCTAGTGGGGTAGGTTTATAGCCTTTGGGAGTAGTTACAGATTGTTCTCCAGAAGTGTTGGACCAGTTCACTACTCCACCAATAGTTCATTAGTGTATCGATTTTCCCTTATCTTATCAAGCATGTGCCATTTTTATAGGTGTGAAGTAGTACCTCAGAGTTGTTTTAATTTACATTTCTCTAATGAATAGTAATTTAATCAATAATAATTTTATACGACTATAGAGAGCCCTGATTTCTTCTTCTGAAAACTACCTGTTCATATCCTTTGACAAATTATCAATTGGAGCATGACTCTTATTTTTATAAATTGGATTCAGTTCTCTAAACATTTGATGAATGAGGATTTTATCAGAGAAATTTGCTGTAAAAACTTTTTTGATATTAATTCATTGTCTCTGGTGCCTATTAGTAAAATGTAGTTTACCTGATTTTCTCTTTCAATTAGACATACTTTTGCTTTTGCTTGTCTGAGATCATGATTACCATTCCTGCTGTCTGCATTTCAGCAGAAGAATAATAGACTGTTTCCGCCCTTCATTTCAACTCTATGTGTGTCTTTGTGTCCCAAGTATGTCTCTTGTATACAACACATTATTGGATTATGCTTTCCAATCCATTCTGCTATCTGTTTCTGTTTTATTGGAGAGCTTGTAACATTCACATTCAACTCTGGTCTTTTCACTAAGAATAATTAAAAGTCCTCTTTTTCATTAAATGTCTATTTTTCCCCAGAAGGACTATACTCAGTTTTGTTAGGTAAGTTATTCTTGGTTGCAATCTTAGCTCCTTTCCCCTCTGGAATATCATATTCCAAGCCTTCTGATTCTTTAAGGAGGAATTTGCTAAATCTTGTGTGATATTGAATGTGGTTCCATGATATTTGAATTGTTTCTTTCAGGCTGCTTGTGATATTTTCTCCTTGAAATGGAAGCTTTGCAATTTGGCTATAATATTTCTGAACGTTTTCATTTTGGAATCTCTTTCGTGGGTGATTGGTGAATTCTTTCCATTTCTATTTAACTCTTTGTATCTAAGCTATAAGGTCAGTTTTCCTTAATAATTTCTTGGAATATGATATTTAGGCTCTTTTTTTTTACTCTGGTTTTCAGGTAATCCAATAATTCTTATATTATGTCTTCTCAATCTACTTTCTAGGTCAGTTGTTTTTCAAATAACGTATTTCATATTTTATTCTACTTTCTTATTCTTTTGGTTTTGTTTTATTGTTGATATCTTACATAATCATTAGCATCCTCTTGCCCAACTCTAATTATTAAGAAATGGTTTTCTTCAGTGAGCTTTTGTACTGCTTTTTTTTCATTTGACCAATTTTGCTTTTAAAGAAGTTTTGTTTAGTTTTTTGTTTGTTTGGTTTTTGGGTTTTTTATTCAAATAATTTTTGCACCTCTTTTACCATAGGCCAATTCTGTTTTTTAAGGTGGTGTTATCTTTAGTATTTTGGGTGACTCTGACACTATTTTAGCTTTTTATGGTCAAGTGTTTTTGTTGTTGTTTGCTTATTTCTTTACTTTGAACTTTATGTTAAAGTTGAGCTCTGATCACATCAGGGTGGTAAGACACTGTGCCAAGCTTCAGGCTTTTTTATGCTGCTGTTTTCAGAGCTAGTTCTGGGAGTCTGCAAGTTTTGAGTGCTTCCAAAATGGTATTATCTATGGATAGGTGTGGTCACTATTCTCCTGGTCTGCCTTCTGGACTTTACCTAGGAAGATCTCCTGTTTTCCCTTCAGCCACAGGAGGTATTGCTCCTCTTAACCTTGGAACCATGACCAGGGTCCCTGCTCTCTTTGATCATAAGCACTCCTCTCTGTCCTGGAATTGCAGCCCAGAACTACTTATGGGCAATAGAGTTGCCTATCAGGGCCAGATGCATTCAATGCCAGCAAAGAGTCCCCTATAATCTCTTTCTGAACAGTTGTCCAACTCTCTTACCATCTCTGGGCTGAACTCCCAAAGTTGCTATTGCTGCTGCTGCTATTGAGCCACCTCCAAGGCCCACACTAGTACTCTGGCCACACTCTGGGCCTGTGCCCACCCAGGTTTTATATACCTCTCCTGTGAACCTACAAAGTTGTCATAGGCTGAAAAAATGTCTCCCTCTAACCTTTTGTTGGCTGTGCTGCTCCAGAAATTTTATTTGAGACATTTTTATAGTTGTTTATAGGGGAATACTACAAGAGCTTATCTTAGTCCTGGCCTATACTATGCCATCTTTGCTCTGATCATAAACTACTAACAATCATCACTCAGATCTCGATATATTAGTTCAAATACTCATCACCTCTTTTCTGGACTATTGTAATTGCTTCCTACCTGGCCAACCTTCCTCCAGTCTTGACTGAAAAGGAACACAGTCAGGAGATAGAGCGTTATATGCAAGGAACCCCAAGAAGGCTTGTGTCTCTGGTTCCTAGAGGATGGGTTTCAAGTGTAAGGTGACTGGAAAGATAGGAAAGGGACAGATTGTGAAGAGGTTTAGGAAACATTCATAGCCAGGTTCTTTGGGTAATGGGAGAGCTAAAGAATGAAACTAGATTTCTCTAAAAGTATCCATCCTAGAAAGAATTCATTTAGGAAGATTAAGGCAGAGAAGTGCATTATGGAAACATTGATCATAACCCATTTTTATCTTATCATTTGGATACCAAAACACCAAAAAGTACTAAATTGAAATCAAAATTGAATCAGGCACTGAGATATGCAGAAAAAAATATTTTAAAAGGTAAGAAATTATGTGGTTCATGGGTTACAGCCCTTCTTATATGACCAAACTATTGTACCATGTGAAAGTATTTGCAGATCCTGTACATGATTGCACGCCAACCATGGGGGGGGGGGGGAAGGGAGGGGAGAAAATCTGAAACTCAAGTGATTGTGGAACTGAATCTTGTAAATTAAAAGTAAATGAGTAAATAAATAAAAAAAAAAAGAAATTATGTGGTATAAACTCTAAGTAGTATAGAATTCTGAAGAGGAAGAGATCACTACGGTTAAATTTCATGGAGGAAAAAATACTGCATTGGACCTTGAAGAATGGGATAGGATATGACTAAGTAGAAGAGGAAAAAAAGGCATTCCATGTAAATGAAGCAAATAAGTAAAGATCCAAAGGTCAGAAAGAAAATGACGATATTGGACTATGAAGATATCAGTTTGCCTAGAATAGAGAAAATGTGTTGGGGAGTGAAGGGACAATAAGGATGAGAAAACAGGAAGGAGACATACTCTGAATGTTCTTGAAAATAAGACTGTGATACCCAAGATATTTAAGGAACTGTTTCAAATGCTAAAATGACAGTCATTCCCTAATACAAGAATGGTCAAAAAAAATAAAAACATGCTTTTCAAAGGAAAAAATTCAAATAATTATCAACTGTTTAAGAAATATTCCATATTTAGAAGGCTGCAAATTAAAATAGCTCTGAGGCTCCACCTCAGACCTACCCAGGAATATATATGCTGGTGTTTAACAAGCTCTCTGAAAAAAAATATGCACAACACACTTATAAGTTTAATCAGCATTATTAACATTTTTCCATCACTTACTTTAGTCTAGACAATCAACAAAACAATCAATCAAGTCCTGATTTGTAGCATTCACTGACTTTCAAAGTATAAACACTCCCACTGAAAATTTAACAAGTGACTCAAGACAGCAAGTATGAGCCAGCTCTAGAATACCACTGCATCTATGAAATTGGCAAAGATGACAAAAAAGAAAAATGACTATTGTTAGAGGGGCTTCAGAAAGACAGGCACACTGGAACACAGTTGGGGAAGCTGTGAATTAACCCAGCCATTTTGAAAAGCAAGTTCTATATTTTTATTACTGTAAGGAACTCCCATTATGGAAATTTTCTTCACTGCTACATATCAGCAATTTATAACTTATAATATTGCCTAGGGCACTGAGTAGTTCAATGATTTACCCAAGATCAACTAACCAATAGGTATCTGTAACAAGATATGAATTTGAGTCTAACTCCCAGGCTACCCCTCTATCTTTACATCACTCTATTAGGCTCTACTACAACTGACCCATATGAACTTGAGCAAGTTTTTTTACCCTCTTTACGACTCAGTTCCTTCCCCAGTAAAATGAGAAAATTGGACTAAATAATAACTAAATCTAATCTGGGAGGGCTATGCAAGGACACTAGCCTCACTTTCTGATGGGTCCAGTGGCAAGATATAGATACAGCAGGATGACTGAAGATGGCCTCTAGAGTAGTGGTAATGAGAATGAGGAAGGAAAAGTTGTAAGATACATTTAAAAGAAAATACTCTGTAAGCTCTTTGAGGACAAGGAGTGTGGGATCTTATTTTTGTCTTTATAATGCCAATGTCTGGCATGGGGCCATGCAAATGGTTTTTGAATTGGACTTACTGAACTAAAGAATCGGTCAAAGCATCATTCATTTCTTGGTAAGAACTGTTGTTTGTCCTTCATTTTTGAAGAGGATCAATGACATCATGGGGTGATGTCTTGACTAGTGTATGAATTGGATTTAAGTGATGCAGAGTTGCAAAAAGTTGTCAGCCTTAGTCTCTCTTCCATAGTAGCAAAACAAAAGTCAAGATAACTAGCAATGGTATGTAATGTAGTAGATAACCTTGGCGTCTTCAATGTCTGACTAAACTTTAAGCACTCCACAGGTCCTACTTCAGCTACTTTCATGGCCTTTGGAACAAATTGTTCTCATTTGCCTATTCCACTGGGGAAGTGTTCATATTCTTGGGACAGATCCCCCCACTAACTCACCATGGGTTTGAGGCTTATCAATTACCCTCAACCATTTGCTTACTGGGGTGTGGCTGCTGCATATACCACACCTTCTTGGAGCCACAAGTAAGATTTGAGTGCCAGGTAGTCAGGAGAATGGAGTGGTTTTGCCCACTTTACTTCCAGTGGTCTCCAAATTGTCAGCAAACCTGTCTGCTTTAGCATATTCAACCTTGAGTCATACTGTGGATGACATTCATTAGGAGTTGATTCTGAGCCAAGACTTATCTTGCACAAGAGCAAAGTAACAAAGGAAACTCACAATTCAGATGGTTATTGGGGAGAAAATATTAAACATGTCTCTGGCTCTCAATGTTGCAAATTTCTGAGAATGCTGCCATGAGAACAGGAATATCTGGGCACAATAAAGATTATGCAACTGCTTATTTTATGAGTGATACATCCAGCTGATTTAACTCTTTAGATATTGTCCACATAAAAACAAAAATTGTTTTGTCTTTTCTCTGGAGGTATGAGACCTGAAAATCTGGAGTTCAACTTTAGACCATTGGCAGATATTATTTATTGGACATTTCTGCCTATATATCCCACTGGAACCTCACACTCAGCATTTCCAGAATTGAACTTATTATCATTTCCTCTAAACCAGTTTCTTCTTCAGACTTTAGCATTTCTATTTGTGGAACCACCATGAAATGCATACTGTCGCCCAAATTTGAAAGATCGAAGCTCTTTGACTCTTTCCTCTTCCTAATCTTCCCATTATTAGGTCCTACTGTTTTCTATGTACACAATAAAAATCTATTGAAATATTCCTTCTTTCCTATTCCCACTGCCACTAACAAGGGCCTTCTTACCATCACTATTCTAATAGTCCTAACAGCTCTTCCTGCATTCCTTTTCTCTACTTTTAGAGCTAGAATGCTCTTCCCCATGTAGAAACCTGGCTATGTCAGTCTTTTCAGAAATTTTTGATGGTCTTCTATTGCTTACCAAGTAAAATTCAAACTCTTTTGCCTGGCTTTCAATGCCCTTGATAAGCAATATCACGCAAGCCCACTTTTCTAGGCTTATTGCTTATTACTCTCTTCTGTATAATTCATAGTATTGTCAAACAGAACTACTCTCTGCACCTCAACACTCACCTTTCCTTCTAATGCTCTCTATGTCTGGAATAGCCTCAACTCCCTTTTCTTTTTGAACTTCTGCCCATCATTTAAAGCCCAACTGAAACATCAACTCCATTCTGACCACAGTGAGCTCCAAAATAGGTAACAAACCTTCAACTAACCCTAACTTTTCCTGATATTTTGTAATTTTTTTGATGTTATTAAGTACCTGTTCCCTTGGACTCTATGATATTGCTATCTCCTGGTTTTCCTCCTCCTTATCTGACCAGTCCTTTTATCTCTTTTGCTTCATCAAATGTCTCCCACCTTTAAGTGTGAGTGTACCTGATGCTGAATTCTGGGTTCTCTTCTCTATCTATACTTTCTCATTCAGTGATCTTATTATCATCACCCATGGGCTTAATTCTCATCCCTACACAGATGACTCACAAATTTACATATCCAATCCTAACCCCTCTTTTGAATTCCACTGCTGCATCACTAATTTATCAAGTGGAAATCTATACCAAGTGTCTTATTGGTAACCCAAACTCAACATGTCAAAAATTGAATTTTTCTCCTCCCATAAACCTATTACTCATTTAAGCTTCCATTGAAGGCACATCATCTTTTTAGTCAACTAGTTTCAGACTCAGCCTCTATTTTTTTCTTCTTCTTTCTCTTTCTGATTCATCTAAATCCATTTAGTTTCAAAGTATTATCAAGTCTTGAATTCTTGGATTCATCCCCTTTTTCTACTCACACAGCTATGACCATAATTCCTGTCACCATCATCATCATTTGTCTGAACTATCATAATAGCTTCCTAATTGGTTACCCTCCTTCTTGAACCTTTCAATCACACCCTATATAAAATAAAAGTTCCTTGGCTTAGCATTCAAGGTCTTCCACTATCTGGACCCCACTTGCCTTTCCATCCTTATCTCATATTATTACCCTTCATGATTTTCCAATTTCAGAAAAACTAGATAATTGTTTCTGGAGACATTCCATTGTTCATCTCTAAGTATTTGCAATAGTCTATGATTGATGCCCTTGTCTAGAATCTACTCTTTCCTCTCAGAATCTTTATAATTTTTATGGATTGGCTCAAGTGCCACTTCCTCAGTGAAGTCTTCCCTGATTCCATGAATTGTTAATGTTCAATCTCTCTTGATCTATCCTTTATTTATTTTTCTGGGTATATGATGTGTCTTCCTCATAAAATGTTAGAGGACAGTGACTGTTTTCTTTCTTTCTTAGTATACTCAGTGAGTAGGATAGTGCATTAAGTCAAGTCAATATGCATTTTTAAAAGCATCTACTATGTGTCAGACACCATGCTTAGTGCTGGTAATAAAAAGAAAAGGGAGAAAAACAATCTTTGCTCTCAAGGAATTTGCAGTCTGATGAGGTAGACAACACACAGACAATATATGCAAACAAGATATATACAGGATAAAATGTGGATAATTTCAGAGAGAAGGCATTAAGATTAAAGAAGACTGGGAAAGACTTCTTGCAGAAAGTTAGGCTTTAGCTGAGATTTAAAGGAATCCAAGTATCATTCCCAGTCTTTCAAAGAGCACTGACAGTGACTCAACAACTGGATCCATCAATTCTCTCAGTATTTTTGAAGGTAGTTTTGGACCTGATGACAGTGCTCTTTGAAAGACTGGGAATGAAACATCAAAATTAGAAGAGGATCAAGGTCCTAATTTTTTTAAAGAGACAGAGCAGAATCCATAAACTAAAAACTAGTAATCTTTTCATTGGTTCATGGCAAAATAAAGAAATGAGTAGTAAACATCTGGAGAAGTAAACACTGATCACAAAGAGCCCCATAATTTCAACAAGAACTACTATTTTACCTTCATTTCTTAAAGGGTTACTTCTTAAAGGGTTACTTGGTTTCTTAAAGGTTACAAGAGAATACTATAGACATAGTTCACCTAGATTTTAGTGAAGCGCTTGATAAATATAATGCTAGTACAAGGGCAGGGGTCACAATCACCCCACTCCACTTAGCCCTGTTATATTTATCAGGTGAGACACTGGTAGTAGATGATCCAAAGAGGTTGAGTTCCTAAAGACAAATAGATAAAAGCAGAAAACAGTTCAGCAAATATGGTAGCAGAGATCACATAGCACTTAAGCAATAAGTTGCATGGTCCCATCACCATGGGACGTTGGCATGACATTGTCAGTTAAGCAGGGTTCAGAATGTTAGTTGTCCCAAGCATGAATAGAAGGCAGACAAAGTGGCTTTTTGATCTTACCAGGCCTTTCAGAATTGAAAAGAAAGAAAACAAAAGGAGGAAGAAAGGGGGAAAGGAAACAAAAAAGAAACAGGGAAAGGACTAATGTCTTCCCTCAAAAAGTTTACCTTCTCCTGACATGATGCAGCATGTATGTGGATAATTAAATACAAAGTAATTTTCAGTCAGGAGAAAAGGGGTAAGTCTAACAATGGGAAGGATTAGGAAAGTCACCATGTAGGAAGTAACACCTGAGCAGAGCCCTGAAGGGGAAGACATGTCAAGATATATGAAGGTTAGGAGGAAGAGGATTCCAAGAATGGGAAACAGCTAATGAAGCATGAGGGTAGACAATGGAATGTCATGTAGAAGGTTTGGTAAGTTGGCCAGTATGGCTAGAAGATTTTAGGAGACAGGATAATGTAAAAAGTGTCTGGAAAAATATACCAGTCTATGAGGGCTTTAAATGCTAAAGAAAGTATTCTGCTCCTCTACAGGGAGCCACCACAGGTTCTTGAGCAAGTGAGTAGTAACATGATCAGACCTGGGCTATAGGAAGACTGATTTGTCAAAGGAGTACAGGATGGATTGTAGCAGGGAACAAGATTGGAAACATTTTTTCCTTACCAAAATGTAGCAACAGAGATGCCTAGATCACAGTGGCTATTGTGTCATCTGATTGGAGTTTTTCTTCCTTTGTTCTACTCCACTTTACAATTTTAAGGAGTTAATGGTTAATAGACTAGCCAAAAGAAAGTGGAAAAGAGGAAAGCAGGAAAAATGAGGACAGAAATAACTAAGAACTTGAGATTCATAGTTGAAAGGGCCTTAGAGCTCATCAGGTGGTTTTGATGTCTCTCATTATAAGCAAGACCCTGAAAGTTTAAGTCAGTAACTCAAGGCCAATCAGATAGGGAGTGGTGAAGCCAGGATTCCAGTCCATGATGAATTCAAATACATGCTGTCTCTCTTAAAACTCAGACTTGGTAAAAATTAAGTGATAAATCCAGGGCCACACTAACTGCAGTCCTTTCACTGCTAATAAATGGAAAAGCTATATTCTTCAGAATGGAAAAGGATGACATTTTAGGTGCAGAGAATTCTTTTTTGTTGTTGTTGTTGCTTTTTGGAGGGGGGGGAGGTAGGACAATGGGGGTTAAGTGACTTGCCCAAGGTCAGGGTTGTTGTTTTTTTTTTTTTAATTAAGTGTCTGAGGCCAGATTTGAACTCAGGTCCTCCTGACTCTGGGGCCAGTGCTCTATTCACCGTGCCACCTAGCCACCCTTGCCCAGAGAATTCTTGTCCTTTCTTCAATAGCGCAACTGAGGCACAAAAAGCCTTAAAGATCTAATTCAGCTCCCTCATTTTTCATATGTGGAAACTGAGACCCAGGAAAACCAAGTATCAGCTCAAGATCACATATGTAGTATATGAACCAATGCAACATTAACACTTTTCTCCTCTCTTGAATTTCCTATCCCCTTATCATATTACCAATTATGCTCAGGTAAACCTCAGCCTTGAATCATTCCTACCATTAGCTGTCTTTGCTTTTACACACATGATGCTGAACAGAGGTGAAGAAAATCACACAATTGTTCTGACAGTGTCCACTACAAATTTGTAGATTCAATTGGCCCCTCACTACTGCTTAGCAATCCTACTATACTTCCCTAATCACCTCACTATTTCATTCTCCACAGTGGCTCTTTATGCACATACTAAGTTCTAAATTATATTCTCCTACATTTATCCCTAGATTATAAATTCTACATTGGCAAGAAATTTTATCTTAATCACCTTTTTACCCATCATGCCTTTCATTTACTAGATTCTTTATTTGAATTAAAAGATCAATGGAGGGATATATGCATGGATGGATGGATTAATTAATATATTTAAATTATTTCTTTTATAAATTACTGTACCTCTAGGTTATAAGGTTTAGAGCAGAAGAGATGCTATTGTTAGATAAATACTTTAGATACATTTCAGAATATAAATATTAAAAAAGACAAATTTTCCCCGGCAAGAAAATGTTCATCTCCAGTAGATGTTATAAAAGTGTCTTCCCTCTGGTTTAATTATGTGGTTATCAGCTACACACACCACAAATAATATCTAGCATAAGGGACATGAGTTCTTCCAGCAGTCTCATGTAGTATCAGAAATAAGTGGTGGGCAAAATCCATTCTGGGCAGGATCATAAATGTGGTGCTGTTCCAGGACCATGTGGGGAGAGTCTAACCTTATATAAGATGAGAAATTTGGTGAAAAGATCACAAGCCTGGCACAGAAACATGATATGAAGAGATGGGGGCTTAATAAGCTGCGATGTTCTTTCTCTCTCAAAAGCAGAGCAGCTAATAACTTCCTGACCTTCCTTAATGGTAATTTTATCCTTCAAAAGAAGGAGAAACCACCAAAGGAGAATTCTCTTTTAGATCTGATTCTCACTGACAGAAAGATTGCTGATATAGAAATAATGGGAAACTTTCAGAGAAGTAACCTCCCCTTCCAAGAGTTTCTAATAGAACAAGAGAGAAAAGCTAAGCATAGTCTGAAATGTACCCTATATTTTAGGAGAGCATATTAAGTTCAGAGGAAGAATACATAAAATCTAAAATTCTTCATAAGTCAGCTTATGAGGACTGGGAAATTCTCAATAATGAAATTCTAAAGATGCAAAGGGAGACAATTCTTACAAGAGGGGAAAATGGAAGTTGTCTAAAAAGACCAATGTGGTTGCATAGGGGCCCTATCAATCAACACAGTTTTAAAAAAAAACACATGTGCAGTAGATGGAAGCAAAGAAAAGTAACAAAGGATGAATAAAAATGCACGGTATAATCCTATAAGAATGATGTCAAGATGCAAATGTAAGAGGTGACAAGGAAAAATTGGGACAAATTCACTGCTGGTGGAACTGTGAACTGATCCAATAATTTTAGAGAGAAAGTCTTTTGACCCAGCAATATCACAACTAGGCCTATTTCTACAGATGATCAGAGAAAAAGAAACTATATGTTCTAAAATATTTATAGTAGCTCTCTTTGTGGTAGCAAAGAACTAGAAATTGGGAGGATACTCATCAAATGGAGAATGGCTGAGAGCTAAAACTCAAAATGAACTGGGGATGATGAGGAAACTAAAGAACATCAAAAATTGTGGAGGTAGCTATACAGGGTATACTAAAAGTCTTACTGAAATTTCAAGGAACTGAAATTTAAAGATTTTGGGACATCCTGAATTTGGGGGAAAGAGGGATCAAATAAGGGATAGGGCAGTTGTTCTGGGTAGATAGAATGATGATTATTGACAATAGAGCAGACCTTAACTATTATTTTGCTAATGTTTTCTTTGCCCTGAATGACATATGGAGTTGACGCCAAAGATAAGAACAGAGAGAGCAAAGGGGTTCTCAAATGCTCTGGATGAATTCAAATCACCCGGGTGAATTACAAAGTCAGGTAGTGAGGGAACTGGTGGATGTGATTAATGAAACACAAGTGATATTTGAAAGACCATGGAGAACAGAAATACCTTAGGACCAGGCAAGAGGAAATATTCTATTTTTCAAAAATTTCTGGAAAGATGCTGAGTGATCTTGACTTGAATTCCAAACAAAATTTTAGAACATACTATTAAAGAGAGAGTTAATGAACATCTAGGAAAGGAAATCAACTACAAAGAACTTGTTCAAGAACAAGTCCAGAGAGAGTAAACTTATGTTCTTTTTGGATATAGTTACTAAATTGGTAAATCAAGGAGGTGTGGTAGATGTACTTTAGTAAGATTTTAGCAAAACATTTCATAAATTATGTTGTTTGGTTGGAAAGGCATAGAGCTGTGATTAGATGATAGTACAATAATATTCATAACTGTTGTATCACTGGGCTCAGAGAGTAGTCATTGATGGTTCTATTGATGGTTTGTAAGGTCTCCAAAGAAATGTGCCAAAGAGTTGGCCTTGCTCCAGTGTGTATAGCCTTTTTACCAATGATTTTCATAAAGGGATAAATGCCATTATTAACAAATTTGCAGATAATACAAAGTTGTGAGAGACAGCTAACATACTAGATGGTAGAATCAGAATCCAAAAAGCTCTTTACAGACTAGAAAACCATGCTGAATCTGGAATGGTTAAATTTATAGAAATCAATGTAAAGTCTTATATTTAGGCTCAATAAATTGACTTTAAAAGTGCACAATGAAGGAGGCATATCTAGACAGCAATTCATCTGACAAAAGTTTATGTTGTATACATATACTACTATAAAAAATTGGCATTATAAAATTATACCAAAATAGAAATTGTTTAAGATGAGAGAAAGATTACATAGCATTTGATCCTAGAATCAATAGGGAGCCACTGAAGCTCATTAAGTAGTGTTACATAACTTGTCTATGGTTACACAGCTAGTAGGTATCGTTATTTTCTATATATTTATAGAAGTAGAAACTATCAGAGATATCTAGCTCATAGAATACTGATAACAAAGACTACACTCTAATAAAAAATAAATATAGCCTTCCCACCCTATTTACCACTGGTTTACCTTCCCAAAGAAAAGTCAGAAGCAAAAAGGGAAATGTTCACCATGGGAGTTTTCAGGAATGCAAATGGGAAATCCTAGAATCAAATGCATAAATTTGGAATACCCAAATTTATATTAACTGAGTTACATGAGAAGCACTATAGGAAGTAAAAGTAAATATGAAAATAATTACAATTTTGCCCATAGCCAAATAAATGACTGTATAAATATGTATTTATAAATAAGCTTATAAATATGTATTTACATAGTCATATATATAATAGTAATATATATTTTATTTATATTATAAAATATAATTCATATTATATAAAATATAAGTAGTAGCCATTAGATATGTCTATCACATAGAATTTTAGGTAACAGTTTACTAGAATTAGAAAAACTGGCATAGGCTTCCCACTTTATCCATACCACCCCCCCTGCAAAAAACAAAGACTTCTTAGTTTATAGCATAACTATCACTGCTAGTTCCTTCTTTCCAAATCCCTCCCAGTCCCTCTAGACAGGGCAAGCAATGAGTACAAATAATCCTGGAAGAGTCAGCGCCTCATTGAAGGTCTTCAAGCAAAGGATGAAGGACAACGAGTCAGAGATTGCTATAAGATGGATTCCTGTTCAGGTATAGAACAGATTAGCTGACCGCTAAGTCCATTTTTGCTCTAAGCTTCTGGGACTGCAGGATTCTGAGATTCTGGGATCCAGTGAGTGTAGAATCTCAGTTTTGGAATCCGTATATTTTTTTTTTTTTTTGCCCAAAGGCAACTCTCCTTCCTTTGAATCCCTATAGAACACAATAACTGACATTGATACAGAGCCTTAAGTTTTACACCATGCTTTACATATATTTGATCCTCAAAATATTCCTCTAAAATAGGTAATAAAGATATTATTATCTCCATTTTTTTTGTTGTTTTTTGGAGGGCAATTGGGGTTAAGTGACTTGCCTAAGGTCACACAGCTAGTAAGTGTAAAGTGTCTGAGGCCAGATTTGAACTCAGGTCCTCCTGACTCCAGGGCCAGTGCTCTATTCACTGTGCCACCTAGCCACCCCTATCTCTATTTTACAGATGGGACTCAGTGTGATTAAGCAATTTTCTCACAGTCACATAGGCAGTATCAGAATCAGAATTCAAACTCAAGTCTGCTGCTAACTCCAGATCTAACACACATTCTTTTATATAATACTGTCTTTTACTTAGAGTATCATACAGTCTAGTACCTAGTCACTCTCTATTACAACCGTGTTAGTGTGAGCCAGTCTTCTCCAGCATATTGCTCCCTCCATGACTGCCCTTCTCACCTACCTTCAATCTCTTTCTGTCTACTGGCTGTTTCCCTACCTCCTACAAATATGTGGATTGTCTAGCAACTTAGGAAATCAGAAAAGGAATCTTGAAGGAGGCAGAACTTGATCTAGGGGTGCTGGATCCCCTATCTCCTCCATAAGGAGTTTTCTGTCTAGTATGGAAGATAAATGTGAATAAAGTAAATTAAAATATAAGCAAGATAGTTATAAAAAGTAAATCTTCAAGAAGTAGTTCCAGACATTGCAAATAGCCTGAATGAATGAATGAACAAATGAATGAATGAATGAATGAATGAATGAATGAATGAATGAATGAATGAAAGAAAAATGTATTCATCACTTACTATGTGCAAAGTATTCTGCTAAGTTCTGGAGATACAAATAGAAAAGACGATCCCTTCTCTCGAGGATCTCACATTCTAACAAGGAGAGACAGCACATTACGGGAAGATTGAGCTACAAGTCAGATGGAAAGGTCTCATGGTCCTTAGGATGCAGTGGCAAAATACAAAGTAATGCATCTTATTCAGTGTCATTTCCATTGATAAAACCATATATCAATTAAACCATTGGACAGTGCCCAGGATTTGGTGGTGAGAACTTTCTTTTCTGGTTCTTCAGTAATTGTGCTCCTGTGGAGTTGGGGCCTTTAGAAATTTTAGATGACATTGCCTGATTTTATCTCCACGAAGCTTGTTCCCCTAGACCAGTGGTTGAAAAACTTTTTTTATCTCAAAGCTCCTCTATAGTTTTAAAAATTATTGAGAACCTCAAGGAACTTTTGTTTATATGGGTTATAACTATCACAATTAATTAGAAACTAAAATATCTTAATACTGTTCTGAAAATCATTTTGACCTCATGGTTCCCCTGAAAGGGTCTTAGGGACCTCCAGATTCCCTGGACTATACTTTACAAGCTGCTGCCCCAGACTTTTGATCCAGGGAAGCAGGCTGAATTCAGGCCAGTGGTTTGAAAGATGCTGCTCTCCCTGGGGCTCTTGGGCTTATCCACCTGTTGGTTAGAGTTGGATAGTAGTTGGTTTTGATGCTAGCTGAAATAATAACTGCTTCTCCATTTAAGATTTTACCCTTGGATGATGGCTTCAGGACAGGGAAATGGCTAAGCAAGAAGCAGAGTCAGTTATCCGGAAAGCACTGCTTTTCATAGGGCTCTTGGGCAGAGGGTCTTGAGAAGTGCCCCCTGGGATCTGAAGGGAAGTAACAGTCTACTAGGTTGTTGCTCATCCTTCATTCTTGACCAGATGGTGGAGGTTAGAAGTCAGTTCACAGGGAGAGAGAAGGAAGAGACTCACTCTAGCCACCATTTTGTAGCTTCTTTTTAAAACAAATTATTCTCACTAGCCAAGAAGTAAACATTGTTATTTCTACCTACACAAATAATACAAGTCCTGTCAGCACCCACTAAATGGGGCTCCCTGGGGAAAAGCCCCAATTCTCCTGATCTAGTTAAGCTCTGTTGGAGGGTATTTTAGCAAAATGTTTGCATACGTTACAAATGAGTACACACATACCAACAAACACACAGTCAACTTAAGGAAGGAAAATGAAACTCATTGGCACAATCAAGGCAGTAGAAATGCAATGATGATATTAATAACAAGTCCATGTAGAGGTCCCTGTCAATGAAAGCCTGATAAATCTTTGAGTCATTAAAGACATAAATGGGGAAGGATGATAGTCCCCATGTACATCTTCCCTGACAAATGTGTTGTAGGACTTTAATAACCACATCCTAAAACTGGGGAGATTCTGGAAGGAAAGGTGTTAATGCCAGCTCAAAGTGACATCTGAGCTGTCAAAAAGGGAGATTTCTGAGGCCGTTTACTTTCTTTAAAGGATTCATTTATAGAACTTGAATTTACTAACATTTTACCCTCAGGCTTTTTCCTGTTTTTGAAGATGAACTCTGGTTGAGTGAATCAAAATAATTTTGTAGCAAACAATCATTTGACCAAAGCAAACCTGTGGAGACATAGGCCTTCTAGTTGATTACCCACTTCCAGCTTCCATCAGACTTGAATTTATTGATCAAAAAGGGGAAATGAATTGAAGACTGAGTATTCCTCTGAACTCCATTACTTGAGTTATCTTGGCGTTATATGAAATCTCAGCTGTAATCACCAATAATCCATCTCACCAAAATAGTCACTATATCTTTTTAAGTGTCTTAAACTCGGCATACCTGTATTTCTCACTCATTTTTGTTCTTTTTTTCCCATAAAGATCAAAGGCTTAAGTGTACATCTAATCTCTCAAGCACAGGGCTTTGGAAGCTTCAGCTTTTGGAATTAAATAATGTACTCCTACAGATTTCATTGGGAAACCCTCCATCTTTCCCTCCATCATCTTCATTAAACTCTTCCCATCTCAGTAAAGTAAACATGCCAAGGTTGCTATTACTCAAAGTTCAGGGGACAGAGAGCTGAACTTAGAATCAGGACAGACCTGGCTTCAAATCCTGCCTCTGTCAATTACAAGCTGTGGAGTCTGAGACAAAGCACTTAACCTTTCTCAGGTTCTTTCAGTTTCCTCATCAGTAAATTGGAGATAATAAGAGTTTCTACCTTACAGGGTTATTGTGAGGATCAAATGAGATCAATTTAATCAGTCAAATTAGGCATAGTAGATACAGAGATCTGGCTTTAGAGTCAGGTAGACCTGTGTTCAAGTCTCATTTCTGACACAAATTACTGCATGACCATAGGCACCTCTCAGTGCTCTAGGAAATTCTTCAAGACTACATTTCAGAGAATGTGTTAACCCCCATTGGTGAGTTTCCTAATCATAAATTTCTTTATGTCAAAGAAATCATCTAGTTCTTAGCCCTAGAGAAGTAACAGAGACTTTATTCGGGATTTGCTGTTTAATTCCTCATGGAGGTCATCAAATTCAGACACAGTCTGCTATTGTAAAGTAACAAAAGAGGGAGGACCTACTAAGTGCCAGGCAATGTGCTAAGTGCTTTTTAGAAATTATCTCATTTGATCCCCATTTTACACTGGAGGGAACTAAAGCAAACAAATGTTAAATGATTTACCCAGGATCACATATCTAATAACTAGGTTTCTGAAATCAGATATGATGACAAAAGCTGGGAGATGGAAGTCAGGAAGAATGCATGGCCTTATTCAGCAATAGCTATCAGGGGCTATTAGCCAAGTATCATCTACTACATCCTTTGTAAACCACTCAATACTAGAGGGCACTCATAGGTAACTGCTGAACTCTCACAGAGATAACTGCCTTTCTCTTCTTCGCCCTGTCCCCTTTGGGTAGTCTACTCTTTTCTTTGGTCAATGGTTACTATGTGTAGATCACCTAATCAAATCTTGTGGCTTGTTACAGCCTACCCTAGGATCACTCCCCTTACCAAATAATACAAAACTACATGCACAGCTAGAAGAAATGGGTTGGTTTTTTTTAAGTAACATTAAAACATAGTTAAACACAAGGATCAATGAGGGTTAGTACTAACTTTCATTCACCTGTCTACTCAATTGGAAGCTTAAATTTCCCAAACTACCTTGTACCAACACCCCGAGTACAACTGGTATCCTCTCACCACAGTATATACAACTTATGCCTGATCTCGGAGTCACTTTACCTTGTCACAGGAAATTAGCTCACTGAAATTGCCCTGTCTTACTCTTTACTCCACATGACTCCTGCTTCATTCATCACTATGGCCTTTTACTGCTATTGTCTTCCCTGGGATTGGTTAGAAACAGTGTACAAGCACCACCCGTGAGGGATCTGAATTTCAATTAACCTTTCATCAGTCCCTGAGCCATCTCCTAGATGTAAGTAAAAAAGGTTCAAGACTTGAACCCCAAGTGTCAGAGTTCAAACTAACAGGAATGAATCAAATGTTCATAGCGCTAAGAACTAATATGACTTGGGTGCCGTTATATCCTCTCCCCTTCACTTTTATAACTCCCCATGTTATTCCATCATTGACACCACCATTCTTCTGTCTGCTACCCCTTTGAGTCCAATGAATCCTGGACAGGATATTTGGGAAAGATTGCCAATGTCCTGACATATGTCCATTATAGAGAAAGAACAGGGGCTGCTGTTGCCTTATAGAAGAAGTGAGAATAGTATGCTTGGTTAGAAGACATGGGTGATTATGAAGAGGTCGCTTAACCTCTCAAAATCTCAGTTTCCTCATTTGTAAAATATTTGCTGTCCTTCCCTCACAAGGCTGTAGTAATGAGAGTTAGAAGACACTAGTACTCAAAACAGTAAACACAAATGAGCCATTGTGAAAAAATAGCAATTGGATTTGAGTGGCGATCCATTCTGATCTTCAAGAAGTAAAGTAAAGGAGACAGAGATGTTAAAAAACTTGCCCCCAGTCACATAGTTCTTTAATACCAAAGTTGGCTGACTCTCAAGTTATTGCTTTATCCCTCTACATAATACACCATACTGCCTCCACATAACAGAAAGAAGAATGTGTGGGACTTGGGTTTTCCCTCTACATGCTGAGTGAAAATGTAAATAGCTTCAGGAAAAGGTGAGATCAATAGTTCCCAAACTCAACTATTGCATACTTTTAGCTTTGAAATATAGCTATAAGTGACCCCATAAATCTTGATCCATGGATCCTGAAGATATGAAATAACCCCTGGGAAGAATTAAAAAAGGAGTTTGAGAGAAATTTCAAAACAAATGAAGGTAAATAAACTGGTTTTTATACTATAAAAATATTATGTGTAATACATATTTTGATAAATGTGCTGGTTGGTAATATATTATATATATATACATATATATATAAACATATTTAGTAGGGAAAGTATTAACGTATTTAGATAGGTAGATAGACAGGCAGATAGATGTAATTTTTCCATAGAACAAAATTTGAGATAGGTTATGCCAGAGAAGAATGATTAGATTTTTTGTGATTAGATCTAGTAAGAAGACCTAGAATCAATGAGTACAAATCACAAAGGACAGATTGTTGACTTGATATAAAGCAAAACTTCCTATCAGAGCTATCAGCAAATAGAATGAACTGCCTTATGGGTTATGAGTTCCCCCTCAATGGAGGCCTGCAAGCAAAATCTGACCATTCATTAGAGGAGATCCTCCTTTCTCCCCACATAGGAGATTCTTCTTTGTGACCTTTTCCATCATGCCACAGGAAGCTCATTGTTGGGATCACCTCATCATCCAATTCTATGATAACCTGTGTGAAGAATGTTGGTTTACATAGCTTAGTCATGACAGACTGTAACAGCAAGCACCCTAGCACACCCAGGATGATCTGCTAGCACAGGTTCTTCCATCTGCTTTACTAGGAAAGATAGCTGTTTAAGGGTTAATAATCATCTTTAATTATATTCAGTAGTTCAGGGGAAAAGTCAGCTCCCTGAACATCAGAGAAAATGCAAGTAGAGAAATAGAGACCAACAGACAGGACTCGGACTGCCTGAATCAAAGCAATATTGCTATACATTTTACACATACCACTGGCTCAAGAGAGCCTTTACATCTAAGCAGTCAAGGGGTCTGAACATATGGCTACTCTGAGTCTAAACCAGGGAATCGTAAGATCCTTCTCATAAGCGAACCCCCAAAGCAAAATACCAACTCAAAGTATATATACACTTCTCAGAGCCAGAAAGCATCACAAGTGTCTAATCAACTTAGTACCAAAAGGTGTGGAAGCCTTCCTACAAGGAAGCCTCCCCAAGCAAGCTTCTCTTTAAGCAAGTTCCTCCCCAACAGGCTCTATGTGATTCAGGATGTATCACAGCTGGACACATAGGCCTAGTAATGGATGGGGAAGATATTATTATCCCATTAACATTATGCAGACTTATAGAAACTCATGAGGGGAATAGAGAATGTTTGGGGCACTTCAACTGATCGAGAAGAGAGTTATCAATCCCCTGGTGTATTCTAGCATTATGCTAAGTGCTACGGGGGGTACAGAGAAGTAAACAACATGTTCCTGGACTTTGTAGTGTTTAATAGGATCAGAGATCAAGGGCAGGAAGGGACCTCAGGGGCCATCTAGTCTATACCCCCACTTTATACATGAGGAAATCAATTATCCAGGTTCATCTAGGAAATAAAATTTAGTAAGACATCACACAAAGATACTTACAAAAAGTTAGATACCACTCATTATTACCATGATTAAATGCCAAATAAGGGGTAACATAATTAGTTCTTATATATGTTAACCAGGTAGAGAGAGTGGTTCTCAAGTTATCTGAGGGTCAATAGAGTAGAATGGGCATATCCCATGAAACCTGTCAGAAATAGATTCATGGGATTTAGCTAGTCTAACTTTTGTTATGTCCATGAAATATGTTTTGTTTTTTGTTTTGTTTTTTTGCTATATCCTGCATGTAACATAGTTTTGGTTTTTTCCTAATTCACATATAACAATCCCATGGGAGAAGGATCTATAGTGATGAATTATGACAAAGATGAACATGAGGCCCACAACACTCCCAAGTGAGACCTGGACCAGATTAAAATGCAAATTTTATTTGATGAAACAAAAAAATACAATAAAAAGAAATAATATTTATATGTAGTTATCTAAATCAATCTCCACAGGGATCCTTATATATGGGTTCATGTCCTTCGAGTCTATTTGAGCTTAACACCACTACCTTAAGGCAGTGGTATCAATTGCTCTTACAACTGCTCTGGGACAATGACAACAAACCCCTACTCCTCAGGCTGCTGCTTACTCATTTCCATGTTGGTTCTCTCAAATATGGTTCAAAAGCAATTAAGAAGCATATTCTCATATTTGCTATAAAATTTCATCAACTGATTAGCTCCAAATCTTATCCTGGGTTTATAAAAACCCATAAAGTTGCCATACTCTCTCAATCCCAAACACTGGATTGTTAAGCATAGAGAAACATCAATGCTATTAGTGTAATAATATTCAATAGTCCCTCTCGCTCTTACTGTATCTTTAAAAACCCCTGGACTTTTGTGGAGTGACAATTTTTAACGACCATTCCTCAGAGAATAATTGGGAATATATGAATTTTAGCTCTGACCTATGAGAAGTCTGTGACAAGTCTGAGAATTTTAAAAATTGTCTGTTACAAGATTGAGTTTTAACTATCATCTGAAAACAGGTTGAAAGATTGTGATTTCATGAAAAAATCTGTGAAGAAACTGTCAATTTAACTGAAATTCTAGAATTTGTTATGACTAAAGAGAAACTGAGAGAGGTATAAAAAGAAAGAGGATGAATAGAACTTTTTTTCCTGAGAGAACTCTTCTAATATTTATTTTGCAAAATCATTTTATAAAGAGAATCTTTGAAAGACATTGTAACAGCAAGCACCCTAGCATACCTAGGGCGGCTACTAGCACACGTTCTTAGATCTGCTTTTCTAAAGGAAAGCAACTCAAAATGGGTTAACAATCTCACTTTAATCAAACATATCATTTACCTAGTTC
>CM053585.1:76219737-76262140 GCA_028646515.1 Pseudochirops corinnae
TTCTTCTAAATCAACAGGGGAGTTCATGCCTTCTCAACAATGGGACAGAGTTTGCACCTTCCACACTTAGCACTTAGTACTGTCCCTCCACTTAGTACTAAGTGCTAAGCATCCTGCTAAACCAATTACTATTACAGATATACAGCAAGAACAACAGACAACAGAACAGTTCAAGTGTTACCCACTCTGTCCTCAAAATATTAAAAGACCTAGAAGAAGGCCTGGAGGAGTTTGGGTAGATCCACTGAAGGACTTGTGGAAGACATGGGCAAGACTCACACGGGATAGATATGAAAGTAGAAAGAAATGGATTATGCTCTCTACCTCTATTGGGAGTTCCAACACTGATTCAATCAGAGAAAAATCAAAGTAAAATATAGAAGAGCAATTAAAAAAAATTAGTTGGCTTTGTCAGAAACACCTCTCCCTCAGTACCCATTTCTCCATCTTCTTGTTTTTTCTCCCTTTCTTTTTCTCTTCCATTTTTCCTTTTCTTTCCTACTCTACCAGGGAGACATTGTCAAGACCAGAACAGCTTAAAATGTTGCATAAATGGGGATGTCTACTTCTTGTATAAGGAGATATCTTTGATGCTAGAAAAGCAGACAAAGGAAAAAAAAAACTTCTTCTTTAAACCTTGATCAGGTTCCTCCTAGGCATACTTTATACATAAAATAAAGCATTCTGCTCTTCTTCACTTTTTTTTTCCCTCAGGAGAGGATGCCAGTGGAGCATGGTGGCTTTTATCATCCCTTCCCCTCACCACATAATCACTCCATCTCTGTTCCTTGTCATAGAACTGCCTGATGACATCTTTTACTCCTGCTCTTCAAAGTTCCTTTTTAATTATATTTCAATCAATCAATAAACATTTGTTTAGCACCTACTACGTGCCAGGCACTGTGCTAAGCAGCTTGCTCACACCTACCATGTGCATCTCCTTGGCCCTCTGTGTGACATTCATTTTTAATTCTTCAGTGATCATTATATTCCATGTCTTATTACCAATCAGTAACACCAGTACAATGTTGTTATTAAGAAGATGGGTCTTCACTTTCATGGAATATTGTGTATCATTTAAAAAGTTTTGTAATGAACCAAAGGCAATCCAATCTGCTCTTCTATTTTTCAACTCTGGACCTATCTCATTGTCCATCTGTACTGTCTGTCCCAGATAGACCTACTGATGGACAATCTCAGTATGTTGTCTATCCATATGCATGTTGTATTCTGGGCAAGAGACATTCTTCATCTATTTGGTCTTTTCCTGAGTGGATGGTCAGTCAAAAATCTTTTGAGTTTTTCCAGGAGGAGCTGCAGTTGGGGCTTGATGAAGGTAGAACAATTTCATCCATGAACATAAGCTTCTGAAAGACCTTGTCATTCACAAGGAATCTTGCTCTAGATCTCCTCTGTTATAATGTTGAACACATTTGCTGATCTTACATCTCTCTGTATATATCCATACATAACATCTAATATTTATGATCACAGAGTTGTTGCACAGAGATGTTTCTGTTATATCCTCCAAGGAATATTGAATGATTTTATTGTAGAGATGGAAAACACCTTATTGAAAAGTAGCCTGTAAGTCAGTAGTTTTTTTATTGAATCAAATACTTTTCCATAATTGACAGAAAATAAGCTAAGCAGAGTCTTTGATTCTTTATATCTTTAATTTAGTTGTGAAATGGCAAAGTTGTGATCCATTGTTAAACATCCCTCTCAAATGTCAACTTGTTCTCTACTCCTTCAAGAAGACGTTTGTAATGCCATGCACAAGCAGCTTCCCAAGAGAATGCTACTGTGAACAACTTTTAAAGTTCTTATTACACAGTATAGTGAACACTCCATTTATTCCATAACAGATCAAGGCAAACATTCACAACAAATCACAATATAATATTCACAACATTACATCTAATCACAGAAAATCACAATATAGTATTCACAACAGCTTAACATTAAAATGGCCACATAGTTTTCACCAAAGTGGTCATAGTATTTAGAACAAAACAAAAGAATAATCATCTGGTATTCCTAAGGAGGTTTGCCTCCTTACTTAATTATTCAATCATTTCACAATACAAGTCCATCTTCCACTCATGGGGCAATCATGGGTTAACTTAATCAGTTACTTATCTAGCAATACGTCACTAGATATCATTAATCACGAAATACAATCATTAGAAAATTACACAAACCCTCCACCCCTCAGTCTCTAGTAAATTTCTATTTTATCATGCAGTCAGTATCCAAGGAGGGGCATTTTCTTCATCTTGAAATGTGGAGGCAATGAGGGGTGGTCTTAGGGTAGTCTCTCAGATTCCCTGGATCCCCTTCCATGGTCCTAGCTCCTACCTAAATCCACCAAACAGTCACCTGGATTCAGAGGCAGACATCTCCCAGGTTCTCATCCAGTCCTTCAGGCAGTTCTTGTTACACACTGAAGTTTACAGGGTCCAGCACATCTCAAAACCTTCACAACTTCTGTTGCCAGGAACTCAAGGATCAACCAAGCCACAAACAAAAAAAGTCTTGTCATGGTCATGCTTTTTCTCCTCCAGCAGTTCGTCTGGCCCTAAGACTCAGAAGAAATCTCAGCCTTCCGGGCAGCAGCAACTTTAGCCTTCACCAGATTCTGATCTCATAGAAAACTCCAACTCAGTTCTCAGTCCAGCACGTGGCAGCCCTGCTTCCAGATGCTGTGAAAATTCTGCTCCCTCCACCAGTGTAAGGGTCACAAAATAGGTGCCAGATTGCAAGTGGTGATGTTGAGACACAGGGAGGAGTGAGGCCTGGAATTAGTTGGGTCACATGAAAGTCAGAGTATATCGCAGCACCGTCCCTTGCCAGGGGATATTGCATTGCTCACACTTTCTTATATGAGATACCTGAAGTTCCCGACTGGTGTCTTCACACCCTGGGGTCTTCATGCCCTTGTGATTGCAATTCCCCTTTCACAATTAACCTCCTCTCTCTCTCAATTCCACTCAGCTGGGCTGAGTGTGGTGTGTGGATCTGGGGTAGATAAAAGGACCCAAGCCTTGGAGGGATTAGGTGTCGGCCTTAGAGGCCTGCTGTAAGGCTTCCCAGGTGTGACATCAATAAACCCTCTTAACATATACCCTCCAGCATGACTTTTCTTTTCAAGAGAAAATGCCAGTCTTCTCCTTTGAGGTAAGTAAATCTGCCCCTTCAGGCAGGGCAGGTGAACCCTGACATACCAGGAGCTGCTAGGAGGAACATTCTTGAATCCGACTGTCTCTCTTTGAGGCCCTTCTTAAATACACACACACACACACACACACACACACACACACACACACACACACTGGCTTCCTGTCTCAGCCAATCCCTTCCTGTTATGTCAGCAACAGGAGACAGAGTTCACACCTTCTGTTTCTTTCACAGAGATACTTAGCCCTTAGTTACCAAGAGCTAAGTACTTGCTTACTTGACATAACAAAAAAGGGGTCTTCATATTTAAATTAATTACCATTACAATGTTCTCTGTTCATGTCTAGATAAATCTCATGAAGATTTTGTATAAAAGGAAGAGTAGACATATAGGTAGGTAGAGATTTATGTTCTCTTCATTGCCTCCATCCTTTTTTAAAAAAGTATTAATGAACTCTGAGCTCCTTCTCCCCCCAACTTTGGTGTATTCCCTCCCTTCAAATACTTTGACTGTTAATCCCTCAACACTTTCAAAATGATGTCACTTCCAGCACCAATTGCCTCTCTCTCTCTCTCTCTATTTGTTTCAATCTGACTACTTTTCCTATCTTTGTCATTTTTACCTTCCCCTATAGACACTTCATGAACTGTTAGCATCTAAGTATGGCCGGTGAAAGTCTACTCTCTGCTGATGGAGAAAAGTTTGTATTACACACACACACACACACACACACACACACACACAGATATTTACAAATATTTTCCATTTTTCTTTTGTTTATTGTCCTTTTTTCATATTTGTCCTTAGATGCCCTTTGAAATGACTCTGCTTTTCTTTAAAATGTTGGGTTTTTTTTTTTTTTGCTTTTTTGGAGTGGGGAGAGCAGGGAAATTGGGGTTAAGTGACTTGCCCAAGGTCACACGGCTAATAAGTGTTAAGTATCTCAGGCTGGATATGTACTCAGGTCCACCTGAATCCAGGGCCAGTGCTCTATTCACTGTGCCAATTAGCTGCCCCTTTCAAATGTTTTTTACCATCAGGTACTTCTCTCTGCCTTAGTCAATGATACTACTCATAATTATTCATCAGAATTCTTTGTAAGATTTTTACAAACTATTTTATAGTCTAATTTGGTGTTATATATATTTGGTAGTCATCTTTCTGTTTGCCAAGTAAGTCAGATGATTGCTTACTAGTATACTATCTGGGCTCCTGTCCTTGTTGCTGTGGTCAATTAATTTACATTGGTTAAATGTCTTCATAAAACTATTATAGTTTGTACTTATATCATCACTATTGTCCATTTACTACTTTGAATTGTCATTTATTCAATTAAATATCATTGAGGATTGAGTTGTTTCAGTTGTAGGGAATATGTTTTTCTCATTATTATCTTTCTTGTTTTATACTAATTCTGGTCTTAGCCTTAACAAGTGAGTGTTCTGACTATATAGAAAGCTGATTCATGGATAACTCCCACATCAGTAACAGGTCGCTTTCTGCTTATTAAAATTAATCTATTTCTTTTTTATTCTTTTCAATTTTATTTGGCAATTGCTATGACCAGAAAATACCAATTCTTTTCTCAAGAAAGAGGTTTATTATATAAAGACACGAGGTTTCTTTGTTATCTCCAAGTCTTTGGCCTTTCTCTCTCCTTTTCAAACTTCATTTTACAGGTTTTTCTTCCCATTCTCACTTTTTTTTGCCTTTGAATTAAAGTCATCAAGCATCAAAATGTATGTTGATTTATTCTGGGGGATTTCATCAAGTTCTTCATAGAATTTCTCTATATCTTCCTCATTAGCAACCAAACTCAGTTTAGATTTGCAGGGGTGGGGAACCTGAGGTCTCGAGGTCACGTGTGGCCCACTAGGTCCTCAATTTAGCTCTTTGAGTGAATCTAAACTTCACAGACCAAATCCCCTTAACAAAAGAATTTGTTCTGTAAAACTTGGACTCAGCCAAAAGGCCGCATTCAAGGAACTAGAAGGTCACATGTGGCCTTGAGGCCAGGTTCCCCACTCCTGACTGCTTCAATTATTTTTGTAGTGGTCTTCAGGCAAATGTTAATACTAGCACTCTGATATGAGGTTACAAATATTCCCTAAAATAATATTTTTGTTACCTTTTAGCATGTGATAAAACTTACTTTGCCAACTCTTTTTTGCTTCTCTTGAAGTACCTGTGAACCATCCTTTAATTTAGCAGAATATGTGAGGGTTGGGGGCAACTAGTGGAGACTGGAATGGTGCATAGCAAGTTGTGTGTACAAATTGCCCTTACTGTTCAAAGTAAGAAGTGGACACCATTCTTCTTACTTACATTTCATGTAACTTTGGTAAGTTGGAGAACACGTCAGCTTCTATTACTTCCAAAGCATCGTTTTGAGAGATCTCTCTGTGGACAAAAAGAGACCTGATTAAATTAAATTAAACAAATCTTTATTAAAAATCTGTTAGGTACTGTAGCGCCAACACAATATTCACAGTACCAATGGCCACTTTAAATACGCCAGCATAGTGCTCAATCACAAAATATTACAGACTCTCTACATAGAAGAGAGAAGCAAAACATTTATTCAGACACCAAAAACCGAATCCCAAAACCAGTAAGCAAATTCCATCATAGAAGCAGAGAAGTTAATAAGCCATAACAGCACAGAGAGTCACAGCATCCTTCAGCCTTCCCACAAACCAATATTTACTCACAAGCCTAACTGTCTCCCCGGGGTGGTCCCTTTCCTCCCTCCAGTCTTTAACAGCTCTGACTCCCAGCTTCCTGTGGGCTCTGCTCCCCTCTTCAGGAAACTTCTCCCACCCCAGGCTCCATATGATTACATTCAGTCTATTCGTGGGCCTCATATGTCTTCAAAACAGGGAAGGTCTTCAAATTCCCTTAGGCTTATTAAGGGATAGGGAAGATCATCAAATTCCTACTACCATTACAGATACCTACCTCTGTATTTGGTATTTTGAGAGGAATACATAGGCATAAAAGACATAGTTCCTGTCCCTGAGAAGCTTACAGTTTAAATGGAGAGGTGAGAGTAGAAGTAATGCAATGCCTCATAGTGTGGGAGGCGCAATTAGAAAATAATTCTATGCAATATATAAGCAAATGAGAGATCAAAGACTGACTGAATCTTAAATATGGAAAGAATATCAGCTAGTATTCAGTCTGACCCTATATTGTTACACATGAGGAAATTGAGGCTCAGAGAGGTAAAGTAAGCTATTGAAGATAATAAAGCTGCTTAGTAACAGAGCCAGAGCTAGAGTCCAAGCCTTAGAATTCTCAAGCCAGGAATCAATCTTTTCTGTAGTACAGAGGAATCTATTATGGACAACTTTTTAGAGACGTATTTTTGACATGAGCTTTGAAAGGTGAGTAGGAATGAGATGTAGAAGATGGAGAGGATATTTCAGGCAGAAGGAAGAACATGGACAAAACAAGAAAGTATGGGTTACTGTGGTATGAGTCTGTTTCAGGGAGAGGAAGCCATGGAAGATAATATCTGAACTAGACTAAAGACATTATTATGAAATACTGAAACTGGTCCTTCGAGAAGTACAATTCAACAGACAAGTAGATAAGGGGAGAAATTGATGTCAGCATTGGAGCCTGCCCTCCTCATCGTGACCAGCAACTCCCGACCAACTCTTACCAACAGGCAAAAAGGCATAGGAACTGAAGGAGTGGCAGCACCTCCGAGACCACTGGTCCTACCTCCATCCTAACCCTCACTTATGAGGAAGTAACTCCTGTGGAGAAGATACTAGCCATCCTCAGAAACTATCAGCCACCTGACATTCACAGGGTAGGTGAGCCAGGGGTAGCATGCACCATCTAACCACCACCACCACCCTGATCACCATCTCCCCTTAGATCTTGATGGGGACAGTCTACCCTGAACCTAAGAGCTTTGGAAATATTAATCTATTGTCTTCAACAATTTGAGAAGCAGTTACTGTGGAGATACAGTCTGGAAATTGCTCTTGAAGGTGCTTCAACAACAGCTCCTGAAGGCTCAACAAAGAAAAGTCTCTCCAAAAAAGTTCTTAGCTCTGTTAAACAGTTCAACATCAGAAACCTAAACCATTTTTTTTCCCAGTGGAAATGACTTGCAAGAAGAGATACTACCATCTACTTTGCCACTGTACCCCAAGGATCATGGGACCTTTCCATTTGACTCTTAGCTGAAATCTTCTGTGTTATATCTTCTATAAGAATGTGAACTCTTTGAGGGCACATTTTGAGGGTCTGTCTTACTTTTCTATCTGTGTTCCCATTGCTTTGCACTAATACATGCTTGACAAATTCTTCATTTGTTCGTTCATTGATGCAATTTACTTTATTTGTTTCTAGTATACTGATTACAATTGTGAACTCTATGTCCTTGAATTAGATATGAATCAGTGTTGCAAAGCAAATGGCGTAAAAAGGGGGAAGTTTTCCTAGTAGGATAGGGGCTGTCAGCCATTTTCTAATTGGATAACCCACATCAAGAAGAATAATGGTGCAACAGTGCTGAGCCTAGAGTCAGAAAAACCTTGTTTCAGATCTGGTCTTAGCAGCTGTGTGACCCTGGTCAAATTGCTTTAGTTTTCTCAATTGCAGCATAGGGATAGTAATAGCACCTACCTTCTGGGCTTGTTGAGAGAATCAGATGAGTTAATATTTGTAAGTACTTAGCACAGGGCTTGGTATAACAAGTAATAAATGCTTTCTTTCTTTCCCTTATTCCCTTTTCCCATCAACCCTAGGAGAAAATTCTGGCACACTCCCCACACAGGGCTGACCAAAAGTGTCATAGCATCTGTGGTCGAACCTCCCAGAGGGCTCAGGAGATGGGATTATAGCCACCAGTTCTCTCTTTATTGGGTGGTGTGCATCAAAGGTAAGGTGAGGGCCTAATGGACAACATAGTCCCTGATCTTTATTACTCAACACATTTTTACGCTGGCTACAATGCCCCTGGTATCTCAGAGGCGTGAGTTCAAATAGTATGTGTCATATCCTTACTCCTGTATCACTACAGCCTCTAGCAAATTATTTCTTGTACTTTCCGTGTGTGCCTTTAAAAACTGTATTATTTGTTTTAAACATTCTTTTTAATATTTTAAGTTTCAAATTCTCTCCCTCCCTTCTACACCTTCCCCACCCACTGAC
Organism: Pseudochirops corinnae; assembly: GCA_028646515.1. Taxonomy (NCBI): domain Eukaryota; kingdom Metazoa; phylum Chordata; class Mammalia; order Diprotodontia; family Pseudocheiridae; genus Pseudochirops; species Pseudochirops corinnae. Next base: position 76,228,091 of record CM053585.1, read on the forward strand.
GAGGCAAACAGTATAATATCAATTTATACATGTGAGATCATATAAAACATATTTGCATATTAGCCATATTGCAAAAAAATAAAGTGAGAAAATTATACTTTAATTTGCATTCAGATTTCATCGTCTCTCTCTGGATGTGAATAACATTTTTTCATCATGAATCCTTTGGAATTGTTTGGATCATTGTACTGATCAGAGTAGCCAAATCTTTCACAGCTGATCATGATTACAACATTGCTGTTACTGTGCATAATAATCTTCCAATTCTTCTCACTTCACTTCACACCAGTTCTTACATGTCTTGTTTTTCTGAAACCTCACTTATTGTTTCTTATATCACTATAGTACTCTATCACTATCTTATATAACAATTTGTTCAACTGTTCCCCAGTTGGTGAGAATTCTTTTGATTTCCAGTTCTTTGCTATCACAAAAAGAAGTGATAGAAATGTTTTTATTCATATAAGTCCTTTTCCTTTTCCTTTGATTTCTTTGAGATACAGACTTAGTAGTGTTACTGTCAGATCAAAGGGTATGCATAGCTTTATAGCCCTTTGGGCACAGTTAAAAATTGTTTTCCAGAATGGTGGGACCAGTTTGCTACTCCACTAATGATTCATTAGTGTACCTCTTTTCCCTCATCACCTCCAACATTTGTCATTTCTGCTAGGTGTGAGGTGGTATCTCAGAGTTGTTTTAATTTGCATTTTTCTGATCAATAGTGATTTAGAGTATTTTTTTCATATGACTATAGTTTTGATTTCTTCTTCTGAAAATTGCTTGTTTGTATCCTTTGACCATTTATCATCTGGGAAATGACTTTTTTTAAAAATAAATTTGACTAAATTCTCTATATATTTGAGAAATTAGACCTTTATCAGAGAATCTTGCTGTAATTTTTAAAAAATATGACTTCATTTTCTATGGAAAAATCAAGTTTCCCCAGTTATCTCTTTTAATTAGGTTTATTTTTGCTTTTGCTTTGTCTCAAATTATGACTACCCCTGAAGCAACTGAAGCACATTAGATTCTGTTCCAATCCTTTAACTCTCTGTGTGTCTCTTTGTTTCAAGTGTGTCTCTTTTAAACAACAAATTGTTGAATTCTGGTTCCCAATCTAGTCTGCTATCTACTTTCATTTTATGGGTCAGCTCATCTCATTCACATTTACAGTTATGATTAAAAACTATGTTTCCCTCCATCTCATTTTCTTGTTTTGTTTTCTTTCTTTCTTCTTGTCTTGTCCCTCCTCAAAAGTTCATTTTGCTTCTAACCAATGCCTCCATTAATCTACCCTCCCTTTTATCATCTGTCCTTTCTCTTATGTTCTTCCTCTTCTATTTTCCTAATGTATAAGATAGCTATCTATACAAAACTGCATATGTATGTATACATACACACACACATATATATGTATATATACATATAAGTATATACACACACATACATATATGTATATAGCCTGTATTTTTAAAGTAATGAACCCTGTGGTGCTTCAGGTCAGGTCTTAGGAAAGGATGGTCAAAGCTCTCTCCTAGCTACTCCTCTTTTTCTTTCTGTCCTTTTACTTCTCTTCCCCTTAATTCTTGTTGTTGGAACCTGGAGCCTGGGAAAATACTTATCTCCTTCAATTCCCCCAGTCTGATTCTTCTTATGGATCCTAAGCCCATGGGTAGGGAATTTGGAGAATCTACTTCTTGGATTGCCTTCTCCAAAGTGAGAGACTCTTTTCTATGTATCTTCATGAATTGCCTCCTCTTTAGGCTTCGGATCTTGTGCTTCCCTCATCCGTTTTTGGAAGGTGAAAAGATACAAGCTCTCTGATATTCTCTTGTCTCACTTTCTGTCTTACTCTGCTTTTCTTTCCCCTTCTTTTCTTTAACCTACCCTATCTATTGGTGGTTGGTCTGCCTGAAGCAAATTCCTCTGGCTGACTTGTACCAAGGGATCTTTAATATTAAAACAGGCTCTTTAATTCATTGCCCTGGACAGTCTTTGGTCTCTGGGGCTAAGGACCAATGACCAAAGCCTTCCCAATCCTCCTTTCTAAGCCTAGTTCTCTCTAGATACTCTTAGCATGGGATCTCCTTCGAGATTCCTCTTCTACGAATCTTAATAGTCATTCTTAATTCTCTTCTCCTTGGCCAAGATAAGCTATGAGATTCATTTAAGAGCCAATAAACTCTGGATGACTTTTCTATGCTTTATGTCCCTCTTCTTTTATCTCCAGAGAAGCCTCTCCACAGGAAGTGGCTATTTCATGAACTCTACATTTCACAGTAATTGAAAAAAATGTTTTTGGTACATGTAGTATGTGATCTTCGCAAAATTTCCCTCCTATAATAATCAGAGAAATCATCATCACAACCTGAAAGAGTTAACATATCACTGCAGGGCCCTCATTTATCCCTAGGGAGTAACTTGAATAAGGAGAAGAGAGTCCACTACTCAGAGACACAGACCTCATGAGGAGACCAGGCAACTTAATTAGTTAATGTTTATAAAGTGACTTGGAAATGAAAAGTGCTATTATTAGGTGTATTGGGGAAGGAGCCCATGCAGTTTTAATGCAGCAGCTGAGAGTGTCTCAGGAAATCTTACAGGCAGAATTAATTTAAATTGGCTTAGAAAGGAGCACTGTCACCCAGACTGGAAAATAGCTGAAGTGCTGAGAAGAAAGTCTAATGGGCAAGGGAATGTGCTGAAGGGAGGGGAAGAGAAGAGGTCCAGCGAGAGCTCTAAAAGTATCTAACATCTGCCTCAGTGGTGGGAGTATTTTAAGTGTTGCTTTTGAGTTCAATAGTTTAGCGAAGCTGCCAGGGTTTGGGGTTTAAATCCCCATGAGATTAGAAGAAAAATGCTTGGATAGACAGGTTAGCTGTCTCCTTCCCTCCATGTTTATGTTTGGTGTCTCTGCCCCCATTTTATGTTATCAGAGAGATGTGTGATTGGAAAAGGAGGTGGACTGATTATGTACTGAGGATGAAAGATGGCTTATAGATGGCTCCTATATTTCACTGGTATCCTTGCAAGTGTTAAGAGTTCTAGAGATGGCCCCAACAATGCTGACTGAATCCTCTGAGGAGGACTTATAGGAAAAGATGGACAAGAGTTTCATAGGGTGAAAAGGCAAGATTGGGTTGAAATTTGCAGAGTTGGAGGGAGTACCTAGGTCAATGAAATCACAGAACCAAGAAAGTACGGAAACTGGATTCCAGGAGACATTAGCCTGTTCTTTGAACCCTGCTCCTAGGAGAAGATCTGATGATTTGGATCTATTAAAGGATAGGAAAATTCTACAGAATAATTTAGAAATGAGGAGAAATATGTTTGCATATTTAAAGGAGTAGTAGTGAAGAACAGAAAAAAGGGTAAGAAAAGTCAGAGAGAAGTCTTTGAAGGTTATATCTAGTGATGTCGATAGATAATGGCTCATCCCTGGTCCTTGTCTCGCACACAGTTACACTAGTTATGGTTTATTCAAGGCTTACTACTTAGGTATATGGACTGCATATGTATTCATGTTTTTAAAGTACCTTTACTTAAGGTTAATTTGGCAATTCATTACCAAAAGGGAACCCAACTAAGAAAGCAAAATGTTGCTGAAAAGTAAAGCAAATATCTGCAAATGAAATTCCTTTAGGAAGATTCTCTATTCAATACTCTTTTCTATGAAGTACAATGAGAATAGTAGGATACATTTGGAACGGGGAGTCGGCTGACCAGGTTTCTAGCTGCAACTCTGCTGTTTGTTAGCTGTGTGATGACCTCTCTGGCACTCAGATTCCTAGCCATTGCATTTTATCATTGTAAAAGATCTTGGAGATCATTTAGTCAGCACCCAGTGCTTGATGCGTGTGTGTGTGTGTGTGTGTGTGTGTCCTACTTGAACTCTTACAATAACAGGGAACTCAGTACTTTACAATCAATGAAGTACTTACTTATTCCATTTTGCGAGATCTTTAATTTGGGAAATTCTTCCTTACATTCACCTGAAATCTCTTTACCCCTTTATCCTAATTCTCTTTGGAGCCACAAAGGATATCTTATCCTCCTTCCCCACGGGAACCTCAGTTAAAAATAAGGATCATTTCTTTTTCCAGCCATGCCTTCCCTTATCCAGTTGATATCCCACACTTCCCCATGCACATACTTTCTCCTCTGTAAAATGAAAGATAAATAAAGTAATCTCTACCCTCCTAACACCAACATTCTATTATCTATTTCTAAAGTTTAGAATATATCACTTCGGGGAACTGTCCAACAGATGGCACTGGTAAACCGAAAAACTATTAGCCTTCCCACCAAAGACTGGGAATTTGGGGGGTAGGCCTGGGTGAAGAGGGGTAGGACGTTGCTTACGAACTTACTTATTTTTCAAAGGACAGAAACACTCCCACCCTCCAAAGCCACAACTAATTTATTAAATGTCAGATGTGTACTTTGGGTGGTTTGGGAAGTCAAACATTTATTATCCTAGAAAGAAAGAGCTTTGCAGCATATTAACTAGGAAGACTGTCATACTATTCCAGTAGAGATGGTAGAAGAGAGAAACTCTCTTCTCCTATTAAGTCCACATGAGTGGTTGTCAAATCCACCCCAAGCACCACGTGAAATACGCAATAAAACTACTCTCTTTCTGGTGCTGGTTGAATCAATGGGGGCTAGTCCTCTAGAATGAAAGGAAAATTCCTTCTAAGTATTCCCCAACAGGCCGTCAATCTGTAAACGGGCTGAAAGCCCCTGGTGAGTTATAACTAGGTCTGCAGGAAGAGGTTTGGAGCCCTTTTATAATCACCCAAGCAGTCAGTGATGGTAATTGAGAAGCAGGATTATAAAAATAACTTTGTTTATCGGAACATTTACACCACTTTTAAGTGCAACATCGTAAAATCAAGACAACTTGAAACAGGCTTTCCCATATTGTTATTAGCAAGGGATTTTCTACTTTCAGATAATTTAAGGGTAATCTTCTTGAAATAAAAAGGTAGCATCTTGAAAGTGCACACTCATGGAGAATGTAGAACATCGATAAGCTTATACCTGCTCTTGACCTTAGTACCCAATGGCCCTGCCTTTTCAAGGCAACAGAGACAGAGAGAACTGTTGCAAGGTAAAGGCCCATTTTGGGTTGATGAAAACAAAGATTTAAAGCCCTTTTCTTCAAATTATTTTGTTATTCCTCCCTGTTTGTGAATAAGGAAGGCTTTCTAACTATATGCTACAGGGAAGGAAGAAGTTCAATGAAGAAAGAAGTCCAAATGAAGAGAATCAACAAGAGGGTTCAGGATTATTGCATCTAGCATGTAATAATTAAAGAGTATTGATCTGGGGGTTAGGAGACCTGGATTTTATTTTATTTTTTTAAATTTTATTTTATTAAGTTTATCTACTTTTAGTTTACAACATTCAGTTCCACAATCCAAATTTGAGTTACAAAATTTTCTCCCTCTTTCTCCTCCTTCTCCCCTGTACCCTCCATGGTGGCATGCAATCTGATACAGACTCTACAAATACCTTCACATTAACCATTAGTAAGGTTGTAAAGAAGAAGTATAATCAGTGAAGTGAGCAATGAGAAAGAAGGAATGAAACAAAACAAAACACAAAAGAGAGAGAGAGCAAGTAGTTTGCTTCAATCTGCATTCAGACACGGTAGTTATTTTCTCTGGATGTGGATAACCTTTCCATCATGAGTCTTTTGGAGTTGTCTTATAACCTTGCCTTGCTGAGAGGAGCCCAGTGTATCAAAGTTAATCGTCACAGACACGATTGTGTACAAAGTTTTCCTGGTTCTGCTCTCCTTACTCAGCATCAGATCTTATAAGTCTCTCCAGGGTATTATGAAGTCTGTCTGCTCCTTATTTCTTATAGCACAATAGTATTCCATTATATTCATATACCACAACTTGTTTATCCATTCCCTAATTGATGGGCATCCCTTTGATTTCCAATTCTTTGCCTCCACAGAAAGAACTGCTATAAATATTTTTGTGCAAATGGGTCTTCCTCCCACTTGTATGATCTCTTTAGGTTACAGCCCTAGAAATGGTATTGCTGGGTCAAAGGGTATACACTTTTATATAGCCCTTTGTGCATAGTTCCAAATTGTTCTCCAGAATGGTTGGATCAGTTCACAACTCCACCAACAGTGCATTGGTGTTCCAATTTTTCCACATCCTCTCCAGCATTTATCATTTTCCTGTTTTGTCATCTTAGCCAGTCTGACTGGTGAGGTGTGAGAAGAGCTAGATTTTAGTCTTAGTACTATCACCAATTAGCCATGTGACCTTGGGCAAGTTATTTAACATCTCTAGGCCTCAGATTCTCTACGTGGAAAATAATGAATGAATTATATGACCTTGGGCTTGAATCTAAGGACAGTGGGCCAAAGACAAGGAGTGATTGTGGGGCTGAGGCTGTGTACTGAACAAGAAGCAGGAAGAGAAATGAGTAGCAGTTGCTGTGTGGCTCTGACTCTGCTGTAGATTATCTGCTCCAGCACCCAGCCTAGTCTTAAGCTTTGCACCTTGAAAACCAGGGTGAGGAGCTCAGACCAATGGTGAGTTTGCAGTTTTGAGCCTTCAAAGTTTTCAAGCTCACTGACAATAGCTAGAACCAAAAGCAGTGTACTAAAGCTCCAAACACAGGCAAGCTCATGGTTGTGTTATTCAGATCCAAAAGTAGATCATGGTGCTTACAAATCTTGGTTTAGGATGTAGTGATCAGACAACTTGGGAGGTCCATTGGAAAAATGCACTTTAATAGCCTGAGTTTCCCCTGAAATCTTTTAAGAACCTACCACTCAAGACCAAAGAAAGCAGCAGCAGGACATAAAAGAATAGGATAAAATAGGATTAAATGAGGGGCACACATTCTGTCTAATAGTGCCCTGAGCTTGACCCTAACACAAAGTACCAATTCAGAAAGTAAGGTTGGAAGAAAAAATAAATGACGAATTTCACCATAAAGAGCTATTATATTGGTAGAGACACAATAGATACAAACCTAGAAGAAAGACACAGCTTAAATACAAGTTCAACTAGAATTCTTAGAAGAAATGGCACAAGAAATTTTTTAAGGGTTAAACATAACCTTATAGATGAAATGAAAGCCAAGAGGAAAAAAAAATAGAAAAGGAATAAGAGTTATGGAGGAAAGATTTGGAGGGAGAATTGATAGCTTAAAAATAGTAGTGGATCAATAGAATAGATTAGGTACACAATACATAGTAGCAAATTGTCATAAATAATCTAGTCTGGTAAATCTAAAAAGCTAAGCTTTTGGGATAAAAACTCACCATTTGACAAAAATTGCTGGGAAAATGAGAAAGCAGTTTGGCAGAAACAATGCATAGACCAACATCTCACACCATATATCAATATAAAGTCAAAATGGATAAAATGATTTAGACATAAAGAGTGATATTATAAGTAAATTAGAGGAGCATGGAAAAATGTAACTGGAAGACCTATGAAGAAAGTAAAAATTTATGACCAAACAAAAGATAGAGAGGATCACAGGTAGTAAAATGGATAATTTTGATTATGCAAAATTAAAAAGGTTTTTCAAAAGCGTAACTAATGCAGTCAAAATTAGAAGTCAAATTAGAAACTGGGGAAAAATTATAGCAAGCTTCTTTGATAAAGGTCTCATTTCTCTAACATGTAGGAAATTGAACCAAATTTATAAAAATAAGAGCTATTCTACATTGATAAATGGTCAAAGGATATGAACAGCGAGTTTTTCAAATAAGAAGTCAAAACTAACTATAGTCACATATAAAAAATTCTCTACATTACTATTGATTAAGGACTTACAAATTAAAACAACTCTGAGATACCACTTATCAAATTGACTAATATGACACACAGAAGGAAAATGACTGCTGGAGGGGATGTGGAAAATTGGGGCACTAATGCATTGTTGGAAGATTTTTGACCTAGTCCAACCATTCTGGAGAACAATTTGGAACTGCCCAAAGGGCTATAAAACTATGTATACCCTTAAACTCAGCAATTCCCCTACTAGATCTGTATCCCAAAGAGATCAAGGAAAAGGGAAAATACATTTATGCATGTGAAAAATATTTAGAGCAACTCTTTTTGTGGTGGCAAAGAATGGGAAACTAAGAGGATGCCTATCAGTTGGAGGATGACTAAACAAATTGTGGCCTATGATTGTGATGGAATACTATTGTGCCCTAAGAAATGATGACCGTGATGATCAGAAAAACCTGGGAAGATTTATGAAAACTGATGCAATGTGTAATGAACAGGAGATACACAGCAATGGCAATATTGTAAGGATGATCAACTATGAAAGATTTAGCTATTTTAATCAAGACAATTATAATTCCAAAAGACTCATGATGAAAAATGCTATCAGCCCCCAGAGAGAGATCTGATGAACTCTACAGACTGAAGCATTTTTTTCTTTATTTAATTTTGTTGTTTCATTTTGTCTATGTTTTCTTTCACGACTTGGCTAATATGGAAATATATTTTGCATGACTTCACATTTTTGAATGATATTGTATTGCTTGCCTTCTTAATCATTGGGGGAAGAGCAGAAAATGGTGAGAGAATTTTTTTTTTAATTTGTAAATTTTTTTGCTTTAAACTTAAACAAAATAAGAAAAGAAAAAAATCTGAATACTAAAATTAAATAATACAAAATAAGAAAAGAAAAACAGTTGCCATGTGCATAGAGAATGTGAGAAAGGATTCAAAATATACAGCCACAAATTTCCATTGCAAGAAAGCCTATATAATAAATACTATGCATTGTATTGTGAGTTGTCCATCTTTTCTCTGCTTCCGATATACATTCCCATCCATATGTGTGTATGTATGCATGTATGTATATGAGTGAATGTACATATACATACATATAAATATACACTCAAAATATACATGTATGCATAAACACATATATACCTACACATATATATACTTAAACATATACTTAGATATCAATAATCATAGTCATATATAAACATATACATTCACTCACATGCCACTACGTAAGACCATAGTATACTTATTTGTCCTCTGTTTCTCTGAGGGTGGATAACATTTTTCTTCATAAATCCAAGTCTTTCCATATTTTTCCAAGTCTACCAACTCATCATTTCCTATACCACAGCAATATTCCCACCTTATACTGTCCAGTTGTTTTAAACAGTCCTAAACAATGTTAATAAATATGACTGACACGTAGTGTAGTTTCCTTATTTTTCTCTTCTGGTGAAATCTATTTTAGCTTTAGTCCAAGATCATGATTACCATGCCTGCTCCTTTTCCCCTAACAAATTCTACTTCTTATTTCCTACCCCTCCTGACTACTCTACTTCACTTCTACCTGTTACCTTGCCCTCCAAATACTTGACTTATACCCTCCTCCACATTCCCATTAATTTAAACCCTTCTATATCCCCCTTTAATGAATCCTCTTATCCTCCCCTCTAAAGATCCCTCCTTTATCCTCTCCCCTATCACTATCCCTTTAGAATTTTATTTCTTTCTGAATTTAGAAGACTTTTATGCTCTTGTAGATATAGATGAATTGTTCCCTCTTGAACTCATTCCCAATGAAAGTACATTTCCAGAACTACCAGCTCCTATACCTGTCTAATTCTTTTCTGTGTCAGTCCTTCATCTCATACCTCATTTGTATAAGATAATTTGTATAATTTTTACCTGTTCCTAGATGGGCTTACTTTTTAAAAGCATTATCATACTCATGTCTACCTCAATCTTTCTTACAAACTATCGGATTACTAATAACAATCTTAGATATACATTTTATATACATAAAAGGTAAACAGTCTGTCTTTATTGAGTTCCTCTTAATTAGTCTTTGGGATATACCTTATATTTCTCTTGGCTCTTCTTTGTCAAACCTTTTATTAAGTTCATGTGTTTTTTTTTTAAACAGAATCCTAAAACTCTGACAATTCATTAAATACCCATTTTTTTTCATTCAAGATTATATGCTCAGCTTCGTTGGGTATGTTCTTTTCTGCCAGAACCCCAGTTCTTTTGTTCTTTGGTATATAGCATACCAAGACCTGTGATTTTTTCAAATTGCCACTGCTAGTTCTTGTGTTTCTAATTGTGGCACCATGATATTTAAGTTGTTTTTCTCTTGTTGTTCATAATATTTTATCCTTGAGCTGGGGGTTTCAGAATTTGAATATGATATTCCTGTGGGATTTCCTTGTAAGATCTCTTTCAGATGGTGTTCAGTGGATTTTTTCTATTTCTACTTTCCCCTCTTGTTCTAATGCTACAGGAAAATTTTCTTTAATTATTTCTTGAATTATTGTATTAAGATTCTTTTTTTGATCATAACTTTCAGGTAGTCCAATTATTTTTATGTTTTTCTTTTCTTTTTGATCTGTTCTCCAGATGAGTTGTTTTTCTTATGAGATGTTTTACATTGTCTTCTATTTTTTTTTTCATTCTTTCTAGTTTATCATTTCTTGATCTCTTACAACTTTGCTGGCTTCCCTTTGCCTGATCCTGATTTTTAAGGAGTCATTTTCTTCCTTAAGATTCTGGATGTGCTTTTCTAATTGGTTGACTTTCTTTTCATAATTCTGTTTTTCTTAGATTTTTTTTTTTAGTTTTTCCTCAATATCTCTCATTTGATTTTAAAATATTTTAAAAGTTTTTCTATGAATTCTTCTTGGGCATGTGACCATTTGATGTTACTCTTTGGGGTAGAAGATAATTTCTTTGCTTTACATTCTCCTCTGAAAATGAACTCTGGTCTTCTCTAATTCCATAGTAATTCTCTATGGTTGGATTCTTTCTCTTTGCCTGCTCTTTTAAAAACAAAAATTATCTGTAGCAGCTTAGTTTTTGTAATTATCTCTAGCCCTGGGGCATGGGGGAAGTTACCTTTGGCCTCAGATCCTCCTTCAGTTCTCCCTTCTGACCTGGAACCAAAACCAAGACCTCCAGCCTCTTGTAAGTGCCCACATCCAGTGGCATCTCTACCCCATTGCTTCTGTACTCACTGGGCATATTCTGTTTCCTTTTTATTCCTGGCTGCATCTCCACAGCATGGATACATCTGGTGTCCTTTTAAGCAGGGGTTCCCTTGATCTCCCCTGTCTCAGATGCCTGACTCCCCTCCCAGCTAGCCCCAGGGCTTGCCCCTTGCTGTTTAAGTGGACTTAGCCTGGAGGTGTTTATTCTTCACAGGCACCAAACCTCTTCCGGGGATTTTTCTTCAAATCCTTGATTGTCCCAGGAGGAGCCCTCTTCTGCTCCTACTCATATTTATCATTGCCACTCTATGTTTGCCCTGAGGTACTATTACTATTTCATTTGTGGGGAAAATCTAGAGAGTTTAGAATTTTCTGACCTACTCCCGCATCTTCCCAGAATTCTCTCTCCATGGTGAGAGAGTTTGGAACCCAAATTTAAAAAAATGAATGTTAAAAATTTTCTTGCAGGTAATTGGTAATATTTAATGATAAACATATATATACATATATATATATACACCCACACATATACATATATATGTATATGTATATATTTAAGAATTAGCAGTTTAACACAAGAGGAACAAAACCTTAACCACATGACAAATCCCTTGAAAAGTAAAATGAACTAGGTGACTTCCAGAATCTTTTCCAAAGCTAACATTCTGTAGTATAGTACAATGTAAAGAATCTCGTAACCTACCCTTTGGTGTATGGATGAAATGTGTTCAGCAAAACCTGTCAGTAGCACAAGAATCTTTTTATAAAAGGGTTTCTAGGTATATCTCATTTGGTGAATCACTGGCCCCATGGTTTGGGTTGACCCTGCCATAAAACGAAGTAAAGGGAAATAACTGAAAAGAGCCAGAAATCAGAAGTTTAAATGGTACATTCACTAGATAGCTTAGAATGGTTAGAGGAGTTATTCCATGTGCTCTTCCACTGATTCAATATTGCTCAATAATGTGATTGATCAGCAGTGACTCTGACCTTTCACTAGTACTCCAGCTGTTGCCATTTCTTGGGCCTGTAAAGCTCCCTCTCAAGCCTTTGTTCTTTTATCTATTCAAAAAATCTGTGAGAAGCATATGTCACTCCTTGCCCAAGTCAGTTATTAATGGTTGTTGGGGGTCAGATAGAGACTGTCCATATGTACATGTCTTCTGCTCACTAGTCTGTTCCATGAACTAAAAAAAAAAAAAATGATGAAAGATGGATAAACCACCCTGTTGGATCATTGTTATAGACCAGAATAAGAGATAAGTCCTTCCACAAAAGTCTGTCTTCCCAAAAGGCCCTGCTAGCCAACCATTAATCATTTTGGGTGATGCTTCAGTTACTAGAAGTCAATTATTTGTTGGTTTTGTCTTAACATAATCTAGAATGGAGAAGTATAGACATAAAGTAAGATAGGGAGAAACACTAGACTGCAATTTTATTAATATGAGGGACATCACAATGAGGAAACTCCCTTCTCTACAACTTAGAGTTGTCTAGAGCATTAAGAAGTTGTGACTGACTTATCCAGAGTCATGCAGCCAGTATATGTCAGAGGTGGGACATGAATCTAAGTCCTTTTGACCTTAAATTCATCTCTAATGTCCATTAAATGGATTTTCTCTCATTAACCCCTTCTCACAGATCCCAAACAGAAAGATATCATTGTGGATAAGGTCTTTAAAATGTTGAAACCCTTTCTTGCCTTAGGAAACATTCAGTCTCCATTCTTGTCCAAGTATTATTTATCCTTAGGATGGAATTCCAATAGATCTTTACTCAAAATGGAGTCATATGTAGTTTCCTGGGCCAAGGTTTTTCAGGAAGAAGGAGGTCTTATATATTTTATGGAGATTCTTAACAAGGCTTATGGAAGTGAATTTTGAAAACTAAAAATAATTTTTTTTCAAAAAGACTCTTAATCAGGACTGAATCAGAAAGGGATTTCCATTTATCCAGCATACTCCAACAACCTGAAGCCATCTTTCTGTAAAGCTTTAGCTTGAGAGTGAAGTCACATCTGGGAATGTGAGTCAAGTGACAGGAGCATTTTTGGCAGCACACCCTGGCAAGCTTGTCAAGGATTCCAGGGTTTCCCCTTGTAGCAAATCAGTTGCCTGAATTACTGCAATAAATTGTCCCATTTAATCTGACAAGCACTTGATCCTAAGAGGTGAGCTTTCCAACCAAGTCCCTGGATTTGAAAGCACTAGCCTTGTCTCTGTATACAGTAATATTCTAGTCAGTGGCTTGCAGTGATGTCTAACACATGTCTATGTGCAGTACACTTAGATGGTGTGTTTTCTAGCAGGCTGGCAATTCAAAGGGAAAGTGAGATTATAATACTAACACCAATCTTCAGGTGTGGGACCAGCCCTCAGCAAAATAACAAAGGAGTCAGGAGCATGTCTTTGGTGGCTTCCTGCTCCTGTTTCTAGAGACAGTTGTGAAGAGATCACAGGACCATAGATTTTCGAGCTATATAGGTCCAACTCTCTCACCTTATAAATGAAGAAAATAGGATCCAGGGAGGTAAAGCAAACCTGACATGTCCAGAGCTGAACTCATTATCTTTCCCTCCAAACCCTGCACTCCTAACTTTGACATTACTGTTGAGGGCACTATCATTCTCTAAGTTACCCAGGCTTACCCTGATGTCATCCTCAATTCCTCACTCTCTCACTTCCCCCATATCTAATCACTTGCCTAGCCCTGCCATTTCTACCTTTGCAACACCTCTCATTCACTAAAGATGGTCTAGTTTGCCTAATCAATCTGAGTAAATGAGAACAGGGAAAGACCTTAGCTTCAAATGACTAAAGTCTCCCACTGCATCTGGTGCCAACTCCAGTGATCCTGACCTATGTCTTATCACTGGACTCTGATGACTCTGGAGGAGAAAGTGAGGTTAATGACTTTCCACAGTCATGCCTCACTTAAGTCTAATTCACTTGCAGGTCAAGACATCACCCTCCTGATGTCGTTGGTCTTTTTGAAGAATGAAGGATGAACACCACCACCAAAGTCACCAACATCTCCTAGTTATCCTGTGTATATCTTATTTGTACACAGTTGCTTGCTTATTGTCTCCCCCATTAGAATGTAAGTTCCTTGAGGGCAGGGACTGTTTTGGTCTTTCTTTGTATCCCCATTACTTATTACAGTACCTGGCATATAATGGGTACTTCAGAAAAGCTTGTTGATTTGACTTGAAAGTCACTTGTCCAAAGTCATATAGCTAGTAAATAGCAAGGTCACGATTCAGACCTGTCACAAGATACTAGATTTAGAGTAAGACTTTAAGGTCATGAGTATGTTTCCTCATTTTATAAACCAGGAGTGAAATAACTTTTTCCCAATGTCACACACATATTAATCACCAGAGGTATGATTTGAACCCAATTGACTGCAACTATACTACATTTTAGAGAAAAATAACATGCATTAATTTTTAAAACCCACAGTCTAAGTGGTAAGTAGGGCATGACACAAATGATTTCCTAATGTTATTAGTATAGATTTAGCTTTATCTATTGCTCCCCATGATCCTGGGCCCCTAAAGTTCTGGGTCTCACACAGACCCATCCTGATCTTTGGGGCATACCCTCAAAGGGTCATGGTCTTTATTTTGTGTGGGAGGCTCCTATATTAAAGAGTATATTTCATACTAGAATTTCAGGAAGTGCCAGAAAAGATTCATAGGAAGGCAGGCCATTCTAGTTCTAAGTTCTATGGGTCAGTTCTTTTCACAGTTGAAAAAATGTAAATGAATACAAGGGATATAAAAATGAGTTTTCCTTTTTTAACTGATCTCAAGTCTTGAGCCTTTCAATGTTCAGCTCTCCTCCTTACCAATTCCTTTGTAGTTTTACAGTGTATCAGAGTGAGCTTTATAAGCAATGAATAAAGAGGTAATAGAAAATGAATGTTATATTTCAGTATGGCATAGTGGGGTGACACAGTTCTCAGGATAGATTATCTCATACTATTTGGTGAGTACCTCACTTGACCTACTGTGTCTGCATTAGCCAACCATATTCATGTCCTTCACAGTTACTCCTCCTCTTCCTCCTACTTTCCAGCTTCATAACTATAAGCAAATCAATATTACCATTGCTACTGGACAGTATACATCAACCTACTCCCCTTTGGTTCCACTGATCATACTTGTAACTTTTTAAACTAAAACATACCTCCCTAGACATTCATCTATATATGTTGTCTCTCTTATTGTAATGTAAGCTCCTTGAGGACACGTACTGTCTCACTTTTATACTTGTGCAGTATAAGGTATATATGCAGTATAGTGCTCATTCATTCATTCAGCTTCATTTTAGGAGCACCACCAACTGCTTCTTATAGCATATAATCAGTACTTTATACTTTTGACTTAGGGTAGAATGCAGGGAAGGGTTTAGTACCTCCAAACTATGGGATAGATACAGTCCATTGCTTGGTTTCTTTCAGACTACAAGGTGTTTTTAACCTGCTAGCCATGAATTTGTTTATTTAATATTTTCATAACAGTATTTCAGTATCATTGGTTTCCTTTATAATCATACTTATATTTTTATGCTTTTAAAAATATTATACCAAGGAGGGGTCCATAGCCTTCTTCATACTGTGAAAGGGGTCTGTGATATGGTTACTACCATGTCTTAACCAAGGTTAAGAACCCTTGCTCTAGCCTATGCTGCAGCTGAGAGAACAATTTTTCCTCTAGTGGGCTACTATGCTTAGTCCATTCAGAAGAGAGAATCTGGAGGTTTAAAAGAATGAACAGTTGAAGAACTGTGTATAGCAGTTAATCATACGATAAACACATCAGAGAAAAATAACATGCATTAATTTCAAACCTTACATTCTAAGTGTCAAGTAGGGCGTGACACAAATAATTTCCTAATATTATTAGTATAAATTTAGCCTTATCTGTTGCTCCCCATGACCCCAGGTCCCTAAAGTTCTGGGTCTCACACAGACCATCCTGATCTTTGGGGCATACCTCCAAAGGGTCATGGTCTTTATTTTGGGTGGGAGGCTCCTATATTAAAGAGTACATTTAGCCCATTTCTTCTATTTCAGTGCTTGGCATGTAGTAATTGCATACTCTCTTCAATCATTCATTCATTCATTCTCCAAACTTTTTGTTTACTTTATCTCTGTCCATCTCATATACATTCCCTTCTACTGTCCTCTTCTGAAGACTTTCTCTGATACCACACTATAGCATGGAGAACAACCTTGAGTTTTCAAAGACTGCATCTCCAAGGTCACATAGCTAGTGAGAATAGAAAGAATGCTCAGTCTAAGGACTATAAGTCCTACCAAGAAGGAAAGGCTTCTAATATGTACCTGAGAAGGGACTATGGGTCTTTCACTGGAAGAGTAGCATAGCCTACTCTGGGGAGATCCATCATCAGGAGTCTAACTGCCTGGTGATCGGCTTGTTTTATTTCAACCACAGTAACTCATGAAGACTGCCTGCTAAGATGAAGAGAAGTTTTGATCTGTGTCAGTGGAGGGAGTGAAATCACAGATAATTAAGGTATTGAAGTAAATTTATGATTTTAAAATAAAATGAGTTAAATTTTTATGATTCTTTCTTAGAAAGAGAGGAGGTGGGAGAGAGAACTTTAACTTAATTAAACTGATTTCTTTGTACCTGTGGAGTCTAACTTTTTCTCTATGGTAAGTAGGCATTTTAAAAAAATATACCATATAGAAAAAAGCATTGTCTCTGCACTTAGAAAACATGGGTTCAATTTTTGCCTATTCCATTTGTTACCTGGGAAGATTCTGGACAAATTACGTAACCTCACTGGGCCTCACATTCCACATCTGTAAAATGAAGATGTTGGGCTAAATGGCCCCTAAGGTGTTTTCTAGCTCCAAAAGCAACTAGCTGGATAAAGCTTGGGATGCAGTCAGGAAGACTTGAGTTAGAATATGGCCTTATATATGTACTAGTTGTGTGTGGCCCTGTGCAAGTCATTTAACCTCTCTGCCTTAGTTTCCTCATCTGTAAAATGAGAGTAATAAGAACACCAACCTGTCAAGACTGTTGTGAGGATAAAATGAAAGATAACATTTGCAAAGCACTTTGAAATTCTAAAATGCTATATAAATGGTAGTTTATTATTATTATTTTGTGTTGGTTGCATTGGTCCAGATTGATTAGCTCAGTATCTTAGAACACAGTGCTAAAGAATCCAAGGCTGACAATTTGAGCCTCAGATGGGTCACTTTCAAACTGAGAAAGGTTGTTCCTTAGCCACAAACTGACCGCTAAGTAAGCTTGGCCACAGAATGATTCCCTAGCCTTGCCCACATAGTGATCTAGTCATTTGATACTGTCGTTCACAAGAAGAGATTTGGCAAACGGAGATTACTCTTGACCATGGGAGACACAATTCAGAGTTCAGGCTCCTCAGATGGAAGGTCAGGAACATCTTACATTGAAAGGAGGGTACATCTTGTGAGGGTGTAGAATGGAGCTCACTGGAGGACTTCTTTTTCCTCAGGTTAATGACCAATTTGGAGATTTCCTCTTTATCTATGGATTATGAGGCAAAAAGGCAACTGTGTAGACTCCTCAAAAGTGTTCTAAAGTCCTTGACTATCATGTTTCTTTTGTTGTTGAGTCATTCTCAGTTATATCCAACTCGTTGTGACCCCCCGCTTGAGATTTTCTTGACAAAGATACTACAGTTGTTTACCATTTCTTCCTCCAGCTCATTTTATAGATGAGAAAACAAAGGCAAAAAGGGTTAAGTGACTTGCCCAGGGTCACACAGCTAGTAAGGGTCTAAGACCAGATTTAAACCTACATCTTTCTGACTCCAAGACAGGCTCTCTATTTACTGAGCCACCTAGCTGCCATGTATATTGTTTCTATGTGACCCCTAAATGTTTCCTGCTTTCATATCCCAGCACTAGTCAACAGTAGACTCATTAATAAGCAATGATTGTAGCTGCCATAGCCAGGAGGCAGGGTAATCAGACCAGAATGATATTTAATTAGGTAAAATTCACCACCAATTTCCTTAAGAGGCAAAAGAGAGTGTTTTAAAAGTGGAATTTAATTTTCATTGTATGGTTCTTAGTTTAATTAGCTTTCTTTTTCCTTGGAAAGCTGAGTCTTTATGAAAGACATACATGGCCCCAGGCAAAGCTGGGATTATGGTTGAATGGTGGTCAGGAGTATGTGAGCCACCTTAATGTAGACCCTCAACTTAAACCCTCCTGCTTTAAAATAAAAACAATAAAATCCCTAAAGCAAATCAATAACAAACCACCACTCTTATTTTTTTTTTACTACCATTTGTCCTTAAAAAAAATTTCAAAGAACTATAAATTCTTCCCCACAATCTGTCTCCGAAGCCATCCTAGGGGGAAAAAAATTGCAAAAGCAATGTGAAAAGCACTCGTATCCAAATGGGCAAGATGTACTTCTAGTGGCTCCTCAAAATGGTTTCCATTTTTGAAATGTGTTTTTATGTTTTTGTTCCAATTAAGCGGTAAAGACACTTCCAGGAAGATGGTAGATTTAGAGACTACAAGGAAACCTATCTCTTCAGTCTCTTGTTTAAGAACAATAGGAAGACTAAAAGAAAGCACAGACTACCAGAAATTCTCAAAAGAACATTTTGGGAAAATCTTACAAAGCAATGGGCAACCCACATAAATGCTAAAACACACTGGAATTATTATAGATTCAAAAAAGCTAAGGCCAAAATACCAGAAGAAAAATGAAATGAAACAAGAGCAACAGTAACAGGGAGACAGCATGGTGCAGTGGAAAGTACCCTATTTCTGCAGTCAGAGGTCCTGGGTTCAAATCCTGCCTCTAGGTGAACTTAGCTGAGGAGATTCCCTGAGTCTTAAATACTAGTTGAAGTTCCTTCTCTGTCCATGAAAATCAGAAACAAAGTTAGGATTTTCTCAGGACACAACAATGGTTGATAACATACTGTGATAATTAGATGAAGAAAGATAATAGCATAAAGATCACAAGGTAAAATGAAGTGAAGAGGTAAGTGATTAAAGAATATCAGATGAAGAAGAAACCTAATGAAAAGGAAGAAAATTCTTTGGGGGGGAGTTGTCTATATATGGTGTTTCTTAAACTTTTTCTACTTGCAACCGCTTTTCCATTGTGGCAGCATTTGTTGGCATTGCAAGGCCTGAGGGCACATGTGAAGCAAAGCGCGCATGCTTTGTGTTCAGAAGCAAGGCTGCTGTGGCTCAGGCAAGCCTGCCAGAAATGCCTCGGATTCATTACCTGTTTGATTTTGAATTAACTTTTGGTCATTGCGTGTTCAGAAACCTTTTACTGTTGCCAGATTTTTCATGACCCCATAAGAGAGTTTCACCCAGAGTTTAAATTCAAAACTATTCTTAGTTCCCTGGATGATAGTTGGACTAGACGGACCAGATACCTGGACTGTTGTTCAGTGGCAAGAACACTGGGTTTAACGCTTTTGCAGTAAGTAATTTGCTGTTCTTGGAGTCTGGAAGACCTGGATTTGAATCCCACCTCAGATACTAACTGTATGATCTTGGACAAATCATTTAACTTACCTGGCCCTCAGTTTCAACAAATGAAATATGAAGAGGTTAGCCTTGATGACCTCAGAAGCCCCTTCCAGCTTTAAATGTATGACCCTATATATAATACTTGCAACTTAGGGCAGATTCTTTAGTTTCTTCATTTGTAAGGTAAATGAATTGTAGTCAATGACTTCTGAGGTTCTTTCCAGGTTTCTGATCCTATATATTATAATTTTAACCACTGACTCTCTGAGATGGATTGAACTCTCTCCAGCACGTTCCTGAATAGTTCTCTTTTCCCTAAAAAATTGTAGGGGCTTGTGTATGTCCTGCATATCTTTTGATCTTCATATCACCTTGCACAGGACTGAGCTCACATGGTTAATAATCACTTCATGATTAATAAGTGTTCAGGGAAAATATGCCCTAATCAAAAAGAAAAACCCCTCAAATTTATATTTTTATTTATTATGCAGGTCTACTTGATTCTTTTTAACAACAGTTGTTGTTGTTCAGTTGTGTCTGATTCTTTGTGACCACACCATCTATGGGATTTTCTTGGCTAAGATACTGGA
This sequence comes from Pseudochirops corinnae, assembly GCA_028646515.1. NCBI lineage: Eukaryota > Metazoa > Chordata > Mammalia > Diprotodontia > Pseudocheiridae > Pseudochirops > Pseudochirops corinnae. The sequence goes on from CM053585.1 coordinate 76,248,212, forward strand.
GTGGTTTGCCATTTCCTTCTCCAGTGGGTTAAGGCAAACAGAAGTTTAGTGACTTGCCCAGAGTAACTCAGATAACTTCTGAAGTTGGATTTGAACTCAGATCTTCCTTACTCTAGGACCAGAGCTCTATGCATTGGGTAACCTAGCTGCCTCCTATGGCAGAGTACTTCAGGGATTTGGAGAGAGTGACCTCCTGCAGTGAGAAATTGAGGTGGCCATCTATATTGCAGCATAAACACTTTCTACCCTCTCTCTTTATCCCTAGTTTAATTATTTAACTGGGAAAGTGCATCATAAAAGGAACATTAACAACATTAACAGGATAACAGCAGTGACTGTAGGTTACCCAACCTCTGCTGAGGATAGAAGATTCTATGCCAGAGGAGGCAGAATAACAAGATGACAAGTTTATCACTATCAAGTTTATTAAATGTGTTGTTAGAGAGAAAAGTAATAGAAGAGAACAGCTAAGGACAGTAGGACCAAAACCATACAATGCAGAGAGATCAGAGAGGCTCACACTGAACTTCAATATCCTCTTGTCTATTATGCAGCTCTCTTTCCAGGAGAAGCAATGCCTCCAGTGCTAATCAAAATGATCAACAGCAATAAAACAAATGCAGCAGTGATCAAACATGTGGATGGCCAGGAATAGCTCTAGAGCAATGTTCCTCAAGGAAAGAATGGGCTGAACTTCCAACAGAGGTGGAAACAGGTTTTTTGGGAGGTGGGAGGGTCAGAGAGCTGTGATGCTCATTACCTCCTTCTAATAATGCTGTCTCCTTGTTCTTCTTCTCCATGGTTAGCCACTCCTTGAAGTTTCACCTTGTTGTTCAGCCATCCTGCCATGTTGGTTCCTTGTCTTATGCCATCTGCCCTAAGTCATTGAAGTTCCTTTCTGTGCATTCTTGTCCATTGTAGAGTGGATAGAATACTAGACTTAGGATAAAGGAGACCTGAATTCAAATCCTGCTTCCGAAATTTGCTAGTTGTGTTTACTGGCCATGATGGTAAAGTCACTTCACTTCCTTGAAAAAGGGGATTAATCATACCTCCAATACCTGCCTTAGAGGGTTGCTATAAAGCTCAGATGACATAATGTATATAAAGCACTTTGCAAAGTTCAAAGTGCTGTATAAATGGCAGCTATTATTCTTTCTCTTCATCAAGCATCCAGAGCCCTGATGCTGTCAGGGATGATCTTGAATCCCTTCAGGGGCTTTCCAAACTTTATTGGGAAGGGTTTCTTGCTTCATGTCTTTTTTTCCCCTTTTCTTCCCCTTTCTTTCTCCTACCCCCATCAAAATGATTAAAGCACCATTTGTGCATTTATTCCCCACATCTTCCACCACGATAACATTCTTCCTCGGCTAACAATTCCACTAATAGGTCTAGAGATGCAATTCTATCCCTGGTTGGGGGAAGTTGATTTTGTTCTGCTCAGTGGCCAGATACGGTGCCCTAAACTCTCAGATAGCCAGCTGTCCTGTTGATATGTTCCATTTGTCTTAAGAAAACGCTATTATGTGATATATTCCTTGAACCCTTATTGCTCCAATCCCTCCCTATTGACTAGGAGTGAAGTGGGGTCAGTGAAAGCTTCTCTCTCATTCTGAACCCTGGAAAAAGGAAGTGAGAGAAGTTTTTCGTAATAAACTGCATAGTTACTCTCCCAGAGGATAGAGATTATTTTATCATCAGCTTAAAAGAGGACTCCACTGATCTCACCTCTGAACGAACTTTCATTTCTTCTTTGTCAGAGACCCTGGCACTCCTTTCAAGGCGGACCAGCAAATACAAAACAGAAAACACAAGCCCAGCCCTAGGCTCCTTCCATAGTGCCAGGAACACTTAGATCATTTTCTCTGAGTCCTAATCTACTCCTTGGCCATCTTCATCATATCTCCAACATGTCTTTTCCTCTTTCTCTGCTTTTCTTTTAACACTCTCATCCTTCTCCCTCAGCCTCTGTTTTTTTTCCTCTTTCTCTCAACGATTACTCTATCTTTTATGCTCCTCAATTTTCCAACCCATTAACTCTCATGCATGGCATTTGACTGTCTCCTTTATGGGCCTCCCTTTCCCCCCCACTCCTTTTAATTTTAATTCTTGTTGAGTGACAAAGAACTTATATCCAACTACATCTCAATTGGAATCTCACTGGAGCACCTCAGCTAAACACACGGCTTAAAAGTAGCACCCAGAGCATTATACTATTGTCAGTAGAGCTGTTCTGAACAACAGGGAGATATTTTCACTGCTCTATATTGGATTGTTTTGCTAACTGTAACTGAACAGCAACTTCCACCAATAACTAGGGTTATGAGCTTTGCACTGGTGCCCCTGGGCCTTGTTGGTCCTCTTTGGTATTAGATTCTAAGCTTTAAAGTACCCACATCCAACTGCTTGCCACAGGACTCACATGGTCAGGGAAAAGAAAGAATAAATTCACATCCCAGTGATACTTTACCACTGCCTATAGGAGAACACTTTGCTCTTACCACTTTTCTAACTCAGTCTTTGGACTCAGGCTATTGGTAACAGTTGGTATGTCAATGTGTACTGGGAGTGTGACTCCATAGTACACATTTTTAATTTTAAAAATTAATTCAATCCTGTACCAAGATGACGTCATTGACCCATTAAGTAAAAAATTTAATTTGTTGTGAGAGTGGTTGGTTTTCAACAAAATTTGAAGTTGTTAAAAAGCTGTGTTGTATAATGCAAAGAATTGGAATTGGACTGGTCAGTGGACCTAGAGTTGTATCCTGACTCTGTCACTTACTAGCTGTAGGATGTTGGATGAGTTACTTAACCTGTCCGGGCCTTAGTTTCCTATACATAAAATGAGGGGATTGGACTAGATGGAACTCTAAGGATCCTTATAGCTTTAAATTCTATGTTTGACCCCATGTTTGTAAATTCTTTGGCATCTGAAGTCTTCCATTTCCATGATACTTCCTCCTCTCTATTCTACTTTTCTTCTTACTTCATCTATTCAGTGTTGGAACAAAATCTACTTTCAAGAAAAGCCCTGATATTATCCATTTATACCCTAGTGTAATTTTTTCACTATTTCTTCTTAAAGCTTTATTTCTAATTTTTTAATGAAATTATCTGTCCCTAGTTAAAGAAATTTCAAACAATAAAGGGGCAGATAGGGAAGATATCTTTTGGTTAGTGGGGTTTCCTTAAATTCCTGAAATCATAAAATCCCAGAATTTTAAAGGCAAAAAGGACCTCAGAGATTCTCTGATACAACGACCTCATTTTTCAGATGAGTATACTGAGAGCCAGAGAAGTTATTAATTTGTCAAAGTTTACATAGCTAGTTAGTGTCAAATCTAGTTGAGAATCACAGAATTTTAGAGCTGGAAGAGAACTTAGGGAAGGGGGAAAAGGAAAGAGAATAAGCATTTATATAGAACCTACTATGTGCCAGGCATTGCTAAGTGCTTTACAGATATTATCCCATTAGACATTCACAGCAACCTTGCAAGGTAGGTGTTATCTCCTTGTATAGTTGAAGGAAACTGAGGCAAATTAAGGTCATAACTAGTAAGTAACTAAGGCAGCATTTGAATGCAGATCTTTCTGACTTCAGGCCCAATTCTCTATCCACTGTGCCACCAACACTACCCGCTGATTGCCTTACTTAGGGGCCATGTAGTCTAATTTCCTCCCTTGTAGAGGGATGTCCTTCCTACAATATTGCTATCCATTCAGCTTCTGTTTCAACTTATCACCTACCCAACAAAGTAGCCCAGGCCATTTTTTAAACAGGCCCATGTTTGCATTTTAACCAAGGGAATTCAGGAGAGCAGGGATTTTTAACTTCTTTTGTGTCAGCAACCCACCCCTTCGGCAATCTGGTGGAACCCATGGACCCCTTCCCAGAATAATGTTTTAAATAATTGAAGGAAATGCTAAAAATTAAGTTAGAGGTCAGTGAAAGTCAGGATGCATTTTTTCCCCATATAATTTCCCAGACACTCCCTGCCCCAAGTTCAGAATCCCTGAATTAGAGAGACAGAAGTGAGGATATTAGGTGAGGTAGATTCTAAGTAATCGTGGTCGCCATTTTGACATTAGGAGGTTAAGTTTAATTTGGGATATTTGAAGAGCAGTCCAAGGAGGTGGGCAGTTTCAACCTTTTATTATAGGTCAAGCATTTTGCTGGGTACATAAAAACCTCTATCAAGCAATGTTCAAATAAGGTGCAGCGATGAGAAAGTGTTAAGATAGAACTTGCCACCAATTCTGTGGTTCTAACTCAAGTAGCACCAAATCTCAAAATTTCCTGGGCAAGTTTACTTAGGAGAAAAGATTAAAGAATAAATACGGTCTCTGCTTTCAAAGAGCAGGCAATGGCAATATCTTCCTCTCACCAAGTTAATAGTTATGACTAGACCAGCTTTTTAAAACCTTTGCATAATCTTTAATCACTTACCAATTCAGACTGATTTTCACTATTCCCTTTCATACTTTCTTTGTTCTTGCCAGACCATTCTTTCCATGTGTATTACACAGGCCACCCATATTTCCTCCTTTTCTCTCTTGCTCATATTATCTCCATTGTCTGGAATTCTTGTCCAGCCCTCACCTCCTGGGTAAATCACACTCATTCTAGATAACCCAGTTCAAATCCAATATCTTCCATGCAGGACTCTGCCTACTTAGAGGAATCTGATCTCACCCTTTCTTGATTTCCTTTGTAACTTATACAATCTAGCACTTCATTATATACTGTCTTATATTGCTCATATTGTTTTATGTATCTGCAGAACACCAACAAATTGATATTTCAGTTGGAGACTCAGGCTCATCATCTCCTCTGCAACACCTTTCCCCAACACTGCCAAGTATTTATTTCCCTCAGGTTCTTGCTTTCTTTATTCCTATTATCCACATATTCTGCAGTCTTCTATCTTTACCAGAAATTTATTCTATTCCTTCATTATAATTGATAGGACATCATTTCTTTCAGTCTATTTTTTTCCCCTCCTCTTCACTACGTTCATGGGACAAGGCTCAGGGATTTGCATACCCTTATCTCCTTATTAATGTTTTTAGATCATTGTTTCACCATTATCTCACACTAATCTTGCTCTTTTTTGACGTCTATAACGTCCGCTCAGACTACCTTTCCCTTATCCTTGTCACTGTCATTTCTAAGATATACTCTTTGCCACCTCTCTTACTGACTTTAGCATCTCATTCATGGTCATTCTTCAACCCTCTCTCCTGTTATCATCTTCTCTTGTGTTTCATGATGCCCAAAACACTCTTGGTTCTCTTCTTATTTCTGATTGCTCCTCTGTTTCACTGACTCATTGTGACCTTTTCCTTTTCTCACTCTAAAATGGGTTTTGTTCTTATCTTTTCTTTCCCCTTTCTATACTTTCTCTCTCAGCGGTCTTATCCAAGCCTATGTCTTTAGCTATTGTCAAAACCTGACTGATGAGAAAGCCAATGGAAAATTCTTTGGGGATTTTGGTTAAGAAAGTGCAATAAATTGAAGCCTTGTGAAAGAAGAAAGATCATAGAGGTGGCAGGGAGCCCACACTAGGGAAAAGCCAAAATTCCAATCCCAGTCTTCTGATCACATTTCCAGCACCCTTTATACTACATGAGACCACTAGCAGTATAGCAATTTTTTACTTTTCCTAGACTGCTTCACACTAATTGTTTTACTTAAGCCTTTTAACACTTCTTAATGTTAATGGGAGTTGAAGATCTTCTCCTGCCCATTAATATACCTCAGGTGGAGCTCATTAAGGGAAAATTGATTAGGGGAAACTAGTTTTGTAGGAAGACTCACACCTTTTGCTAATTTCTAATTAGGTACTGGGTCATGAGGGTTGTGATGCCCTCTAGCTCTGAAGAAGGGTATATACACTCTGAGGTGAGCTTTTGCTTTGGGTCTCGCTCTTGTTGGAAGAGTTTTCGAGTGATTTGGCCAGAGGAGACTCTGAGCTCCCCCAGATATTGGTGCTTCTTTTTCTGGTAACCAGTATGTATAGCTTTGGTCAGACAACTAGAAGCCCTGTCTGTTGATTTGTGTTATTTACTCTGTATTTTTTCGGCTAGTAATTTCCATTTGTATTTTCTCTGAAGTTCAGAGGAGGCTGATTTTTCTCCCTGAACTAAATGAACTAACTATCTATCTATCTATCTATCTATCTATCTATCTATCTATCTATCTATCTATCTATCTATCTATCTATCTATCTATAACTTGTAGAGGACCAAGGCCAGTGGGACTCTGACCCTGATGGCTGAATAAGCTGTCTCAGCTGAAGAGCCTGCTATCAGGCCTGGATCAGTTCCCCAACCCCCTCCCCAGGCATTCTGTCCTAGTGATAAGTGTGGTATGCACCCCTGGCCTGGAAACAAGGAAGCACGCAGTGTTCTCAGGTGATAGCAAGTAGGAAGATTTGTGGTTTCCTTTTATAAAAGCTTGTGCTTGGGATGATAAAGTCGGCTCTGTTTTTCACCACTCTCTGAGTCCTGACTCTTTTGTGCACTCTCTCAGCCTCTGGGTAAGCAACTCTTTCCCAACCTGCTGCTGGACGGCAGGACCTCTCACAGTTATTAAAGTAAGATTGTTGACCCCTTTAAAGTTGCTTTTCTTTAGAAAAGCAAATCAAAGAACCTGTGCTAGCAGCCATCCTGGGTATGATAGGGTGCTTGTTGTTATACACTCCAATGAGATAAGTAAGGCAATAACCACAGGATCAGACCAGATGACAGATCTAAAGCCAAAAGAGACCTCAGAAGCTGTACTGTCCAAACCCCTTCTCAGTCTCATTTAGTAGATGAGAGCATTAAGATTCTAAGAGCTTCAAGATTCTTGTTCATAGGCACATGGATAGTAACAAAGACAAGAACTCAAGAGAAGCAGTTAGGTTGGATAAGGGACAGAAGTGCTGCAGTTAGATTCAGAAAGAATAGATTTTAAATTCCATCTTAGAAAATTTCTAGTTCTTTGACCCTGGGAAACTGGGGGCAGGGGCTGCTACAATGGATAGAGTGCCAAGCCTGGAATCAGGAAGACTCCTCTTCCTACATTCAAATCTGATCTGAGACACTTACTAGATGTGTGACCCTGGATAAGTCACTTAATCCTGTTTGCTTCAACTGTAAAAATGAGTTAGAGAAGGAAATGCTAAGCCATTCCAGTATCTTTATCAGGAAAATCCCAAATAAGATCATGAAGAGTCTGAAAAAACTGAGCAACAGCAACAATAACAACCACAAAGTCTTTAACCTCTCTGATCCTCAGTTTCTTCATCTATAAACTGGAACTAATAATAAACACTTACTGCACAGGGTTATAGTGAAGACCAAATAATGCAATATACACAAGGTGCTTCGCACACCTCAGAGCACTGTATAAATGTTAGCTATTAGCATTATTGTAAAATGAGCTGGAGGTGGAAATGGCAAATCACTCTAGTGTCTTTGCCAAGGAAACCCCAAATGGGGGCATGAAGAGTCAGATATGACTGAAAATGAGTAAGAACAGATCAGTATTATTCTCATATACTATACTTCTCCAGTTCTGTAAATCTCAAGTCTACTTCTGAGTCAGAACTTTTTGGATGCCCCCAATACTTTTTCTTTGTTTTACCCTCATTTCTAAAATTGTATATATTTGGCGGGGAAGAAAATCATTAGGTAGCCAAATGTGACATTGCTAGAAATGCAGATTCTGGGCCCATTCATTACATCGAATGATGATTTGGGTTTTAGAATTCATTTGAATGCATTATTTCCACCATTTGTACATCTAATTGTGTTTTTTGCTGTCACTAGCTACAAGTGATTTCCCCCCCTCTTCTTAGCAGCATTGTGTGTTTAAAGGTAAGAAGCAAGAATTACCATAGCAACTGATTTTCCAATTAGACCTCAGTTGCTGACAATCAATGAGATTAGACAAGGTCAGTGTTTGAGTAAGCCCTATAGTGTTTAAAAAGGGTTGTAGAGAGTTAGAGACGGGGAGGAAATGAGAGGCACTGGAAAAATCTGGCCCCAGATTGGAACAGGATTCATTTGTTACATGCAGCTTGTGTAACCTAAAGATATTTCTTATAGCAGCATTACATCATGATCTTCCAACAATATCCAGGAATGGTAGGCAAGAGATATATGGTATTAACTGAATGCCTCTTCCCCTTCAGTTTGCAAATGATTCACAGAATTAAATAAGGAAAAATAACCAATTTGAAAGCAAACACAAATAGAAATTGAAGGAAGAGATGAAGAGGTGTAAGCAATTGAGACAATTTCAGCTAAGATTGGAATCTTTCTAGTTTGCAAGGCTGCAGGATGACCTAGATACGTTCTTGCCTGGAGTTTGGGCTTGGGCTAGAAGCAGCACCTGGCACTTGATAAAATAGAAATGTTAGTAAAAGTTTGTCTTCGTGTCCCCTGCAAAAAATGAACTTATTTTTGTATACTGTTGGAGTGGTGGTGTATTCTGGAATTTCTTGGAAAAGTCAATTTTGTGTTCTTTTACTCTTCACCCCTTATGGGGCAGTGGAAGGGATCTAGTTAGTTGATTGATTATTTACTCATAGGAGCGACCATCAGAAGCAATCCAACCATGTCTTGATTGAGTGAGAGTAATCTGGGGCTTTTAGAATGAACCAATGAGTTCTACCTAAAGGGGTCACAGTGGGCAAGATATAATTGGATAGAGGGGGAGAAGGGAGAACAAACTGGCAAAGGAGGCATTATATTACCTCTGAACCCAATGGCTGCTAGCCACTAGAGGGAATCTTAGGCCAAGCCTGGTGTATCGTAATTAGAACAGACAGGAAGTTGGGGGTCATTCTGGGATTGGATTATCTGCTTTCATTCATATTTCTAAGGGCATTGCGCTATGTATGTTTTTCTCCACTTGTACATTTTCTTTTCTCTCATAAATAAGTCCTTATAATCTGGAGCATGTGGCAAAAGGGTACAGAAAGGAAAGCAGATGCCAGAGACAGACCTTCAGTTAAGGTGACAATGATGTAGGAGGGGAAAAGATAATTAGAAATTGGGTGCATCAGCTCTCTGAATAGGGGACCTTGTAGCTCAAGTGATTAGGAAGATGTAGGAGGCCCTCGACCTTAAGTTAAGATTCATTTGTCAAGGCATTTTAGAAATAAGAGTTCAGTTATTTAGACAACTGTTCTCTTTATGGGAAAAAACAACAAAAAAGCAGCTAATAATTTCTTTACTTCCCCTAATAATAATTTCATCTTTCAGAAGTGGAGGAATCAATGAGAGCAACTGCTATTTTAAACCTCATTCTCATCTTCCTGGAGGAACTGGGTAGAAAAAGAGGGAGTCTTAAGGGAAGCAGGGGGGTAAATCAAACCATCTCATGAGTTACAGGCTCTGCGAACCCCCTTGAACTCTGATAGAATCTTCCCATTTGATGAGGCATTTGCCTGAGGCCATAAGCCTTTCTTTGTGGCTTGGCCCAAACCTCTGTTAGTAGCCCAGCCCTCCTTTGTCCAGGTAGTCCTTGATCCTCCTAAACCCTCCATAGTCTCATATTCAGGTAGTCTCCAGCTACTTCCCATCTTAATCTCTCATCACTGGAGTCTGACTTCATTTAAGTCCTCCTGAAGACCCTCCCCAAACTCCTCCTCTAGACCACCTCTAGATTCCTCCCACAACCTTTCTGTATATAAGACCCTGTCTTGCTTCCATGAGGTGTGAGAGCTCTGGAGAATGATCTAGTGCAGACTTACTCTGTGTCAGATGATTCTGACCCACTTGTCCAGGACAAGCATCACAGATACCAAGGCTCTTTAAGAGTCTACCCATTATGGTGAACTTTTAATAAACTTTGCTTTTCTTTGGCTGAGAGAAGACTTGAATTGAATTCATTCAGCAGGACCCGGCATGTTGGTATTTTAGGGTCTTGATTACCCCTAACCCTATACCTCAACATTTCATGTTTCCCTTTTCTCATCACCATCTGGATACTATCTTCAAATTTATGAAAGAGAAGAGAAAAAGTGGACATAGTCTGACATTCACTCTAGATTTTGAGAGAGAAGATTTCAAAGGTTTTAGAGACAGGATAAGTAGGAGTTCATGCCCTGAAATTCTCTCATCATCAAAATGCTGAAGATATCAAGAGAAATAATCCTAAGAAGAAAAAAGGGAAAATTATCTAAAGAGACCAATGTAGACTCACCAAAATTCATTGACCTATTTTGATTTTAAAATGGTATGTACAGAAGATGGAAGCAAGGGCATTATTGTTATCCAGAAATAATAGTGTGAGAGATTTCACCAAATACTTTACTAAAATTTAACTAAACTCTTATCTATAGAAGGACATTGTTGAACTGGAGAGTATTGTCCAGAGGAGGACAATTACAGTAGTGAAGGGCTTTGAGTCTATGCCTTATGAGGACTGGTTGAAGGAACTACATGTGCTTCATATGTAGAAAAAACTCAAGGTGTCTGCTACAGCTGCCTTCAAGAATTTTAAGGTCCATTCAGTGGAAGGAAGATTATTATACTTATTCTCCATGCTCCAGAGGGCAGAAGTAGGAGTGGGTGGGTGGCAGTTACAAAGAAGTGATTTAGTCTTGGTGTCAGGAAAACTTCCTACCAATTGGGATTATCCATGCATGAAAGGGATTGCCTTCAGAGGTTAGTGGAGGTCTTCAAGCAAAGAAAGTGGATGACCTCTTGTCAAGTAAATTGTAGAGAAGATTATCATTCAGATGTAGGTTAGACAAGATGGTCTTTGAGATCTCTTTCAACTCTGAGAATATGTAATTTTAAGGAACAGCTTTTATATGGAGAAGCTGATCCCCAAACCCAGGGCTAGATCTTTTCACTCCCAGACTCCCTATTTTGTATTACTGTCTGATATATCCCTCTTTCATTTCCACTAACAACTTTTGCCTCCCATTTCTCTCATTCACTACTTAAAAATCTGTTTTAAGAAAAGGTCCCAGAGTTTACTATCATGGAAAGAGCACTAAGTCAGAGGTCTTGGATATGAATTCCAGTTCTATTACCACTTATATGATCTTGGAACTCTCCAAGTTCCATTTCCTCATCTGTTCAATGAGGATTTTAAAACAGATAATCACAAATTCTCTCTAGTAAAATACCCTATTAAATTTAGACTCATAACAACTTTAAGTGTATTACTTCCTTGGGATATTTGCAACTGAGCAGAAATCACTGACATGTTGAAAGGATGAAGTTCCAGTGGCAAAATTTCAAACAGGTGGGTAGTGCCAGGTGGGAGGGCTACTGAAAGGGGGTGATGAGGAGTATTTCCTTGGGCTTTGGGGCTTTCCTAGTGTCTCTAAAATCATATTACATTGGTGTCATTCATTTTACTTTTGTGGAAAACTAGTATTGATTGGAAGACTTCTTGGGCTTCAACTTAGAATTATCATATGAGAAGGGGGTGGGGATTATTTTGAACATTTAAGTTGTAGAGTCTTTTCACTAAAATATCCAGCTTGTTGGAAAGAACTGAGAAGAGAAAGTGGAAAGCCAATGAAAAGGCTGAAGTACTTGCCCTCAGGGTGCTTCTATGCTAGGAAAAACTAAAGCTTGGCAGAAAATGTTTTTGTTTGATTAATGGGGGTATGTAGAATAGATTTCTATCTTATTTTAATGACTTCTGTGTTTTTGTCTCTAATGAGGACAAAGTAAGAGAGAATCAACTAATGGCATTGAAGTCTAGATCTGGGAACAATTACTTTTTGTCAGTTTCGCTCTGATGGCTAAGTACTTACCAACTACACAATGTCTTAGGGGCTTTCTCAAGTTTTGCCTCTCCCTGGAACCTTATATTGTAGCTGCTCCCTTATACTCAGTTCCAGTCCTTGGGAAAGCCTTTAAAAAGCTGGTTTTTATTCACTCCATTCTATACCATCCCGCGTTCTCTTTTTCTTTCCCTAGCTAGAGGGACAGAAGGATTTAAACCAGGGATCAGGTTAAATCTTATTGGGAGAGGGAGTAAGGAGAGACAGTGTCCCCCAAATTTCTCTATTTGACTCTGTTTGCCCTTACATAGTTTTCTCTTGAATCTCTGAGTGTAGCTCACATTAAGGTGTCCAGGGATGTGCTAAAAGGTTCTTGGGTAAGCACCCAGCTCACGGTATCAGATATCAAAATAAAGGGAGAAAAAACTTTTTTGTTGTTGTTGCTAAAAAATATATATACACACACATATATAATCTTATTATCTGTCAAATCCCAATATTTCAGACAGTGTCACTTTCAACCCAGAGATTGTCTGAGACTTAACTACTCCATGGAGATATTCCAAAGTTATGTATTACTCTTTAATATGTAATCAAAGTCAAAACGATGGCCTTGTCATTTAAATTTCAGCCTTTTTTCTGATCAATCCCTCTGCATTTCCCTGAAAGAGAGCTAAAATATTTTTTTTAAAGACCTAAAAGAAGAAGAAAATACTTATCACAAAATAATAGAGGTTCTGATCCACATGGGAGGGATTGAGGAAGAGGGAGATGTTTTGGAATAGGAGCACCTTTCATTTTGTGGCTCTCTAATGATAATAACTAACATACAGGGTTTTAAAACACAGAAAGGACTTAGCTAGGTGAAGAAGTGGTTAGAGAGCTGGTGATGGAGTCAGGAAAGCCTGAGTTCAAATCCTGTCTCAGTTACTAACTAGCTGTGTGACCCCTCATAAAGGCATTTAACCTCTGTCTTGCCTCAGTTTGTTCAACTCTAAGATAAGGAAAGTAATAGCACCTACCTCCAGGCTTGTTTTAAGGATCACATGAGATTTTTTAAATTAATTAATTAATTAATTTTGCTTTTTGGAGGGCAGTTGGGTAAAGTGACTTGCCCAAAGTCACATGGCTAGTGAGTGTGTTAAGTGTCTGAGGCTGGATTTGAATTTAGATCCTCCTGACTCCAGGGCTGGTGCTCTATTCACTGAGCCGCCTAGCCACCCCAGCATGTGAGATATTTGTAAAATACCTGGCACAGAGCCTGGCATATGGGAGGAGCTTAATAAATACTTGTTTCTTCCCTATTTCCTTCTCCTTCCTTTAAATACACGGTCTCATCTGATCTGCAGAATGATGCTATGAAGAAGGTACTTTGATTATGCCCATTTTATAGATGTGGAATTTGAGTTTGAGATAGGGTAAGTGACTTGTCCAGTCTCACAGGAAGCAAGTCTCTAGAGCAGCGGTTCTCAACCTGTGGGTCGCAACCCCTTTCGGGGTCGAACGACTCTTTCACAGAGGTCAGAGGGATTGCCTAAGACCATTGGAAAACAAATTATTTCCGCTGGTCTTAGGAACCGAGACATGGCTCCTCTATCCTTCTCCAGGAGGGTGCGCTCACATGCAGATACGGCCACATACAAGTATTAAAGGGTTGCCACATTAGGAAGATTGAGAACCACTGCTCTAGAGAATGTTAAAATTCCAGTCTTCTTGATTCCAAGGATAGTACACTATCCTCCACAGCAGGGGTTCTTGACATCTTTTGATTTATGGACACCTGTTACAGTCTAGTGAAGCCTAGGGACCCTTTTTCTGAATGCCGGTTTTAAATAATTAAAGGAAATGATACATTTCAGTTAGAGGTTAGAGAAAGGGGATGTAATTTTCTTTCCCAATGAAGTTCACTGACCCGAGGTTAAGACCTCATCTTCTATGCAAGGGTGTGATTGACCTTGTTCATAGAAATGACTCGAAGATATGTTTTGACATCTTTAAAACACTTAATTTGTATTTCATGGGATATGGTACATTGTCAGGGCAGTGTAACAATACTGGGATTTGAAGATCTTCCATGCCCCTTGAGCTTGCTGACGTAGCAGGAAGGGGTGGAGCAAGAGAACGCCGGAACCAAGCTAGTCTCTGTGCGGTGCGGACTGGAAGCGGCGTCAGAGGCAGTGGCTGC
>CM053585.1:76262640-76282983 GCA_028646515.1 Pseudochirops corinnae
TTTGGCCACATGTGCCAACTTCATCATGACTGGGTTGGCTTTGACTTTCTGGTTTTGGGACTCAGTCTTCTGGTATTTAAATGAATGCACTATCTATATTTCTTATGTAGAGAGCCTGTTCCATTTTGTGATTAATAACTATATCAGCATATTTATAGTTACTGTAGGCATTGTGAATACTGCATTGCTGATACATGTGTCTATAAGGAAGCTGAAAGAAGGACTGGCATATCACACAGATTTTCACAGCCAATACCTTTAGGGATGTTATTGAGGCCAATTTATTCATTCAGCAAATATTATTAAACCCCTATTATGCACACGGGAGGAAGCAAAGTGGTAAGCCCCAGGAGAGTTCACATTTGAACAGACCTAATCCCTGCCCTAATGAACCACTCACTATCTCTTCCTTCATTGGAAGAGATGGTCCTTACTTGTCTTTAATATATATCTTCTTAAAGAGCCAAACACTGTTAGAATTGAATTCAAATATTTGAATGACTTCTGTGTTAGAAAGATTAGACTTATTCATCTTGTAGAAAGTGGAAGTTGCAAACAGACAAATTTAGATTTGATGAAAATTTCTTAACATTTAGGCTTATCCAGTACAGAAAGGACTGCTTTTAAAGGCAGTGCATTCACCCTCAAAGAAAATCTTCAAGCAAAAACTAATCATGTATTAGGTATAGTATAGACATGATTCATTTTGTATATGACTCTTCATAATTGCACTTTGAAGTTTTCTTGATAAAGATACTGGAGAGGTTTGCTATTTCCTTCTCTACATCATTTTACAGATGAGGAAACTGAGGTAAACAAGGGTTAAATGAGTAGCCTAGGGTCAGGCAGATAGTGTCTGAGGCTGGATTTGAACTCAGGTCTTCCTGACTCAAGGCCCAGACATCTATCTACTGAGCCACCTATTGGAGAATAGACTGTATTAAATGGTTTCTGAAGTTCCTCCTTCTTCTGAGATTGTTATACATCTGAAGATAACTTGATGTTTCTATTATGCCTTCTACAAAATTGTTTTTCTCTTTATGACCTTCTAAAAAAAAGGATCAATAATTTTGGATTGTGCTTTCAAATACAGATGTGATTATATTTGTGTCTCCATGTTCTCTCCAAATTTTCATGTAAGACTAAGTAAGACTAAGATCATTACATAGATCCAATAGATAGTTTTCTTATAAGGGCTTCCCCATGAAGCTGTGGGGAAGGAAGGTTGCCCAACTTTGTATGGTAATGTATTCCACTGTTTCATAATTCTCATAATCAGGTTGGAAAAAACTGTCAATTTTGTGTCTTTGGCTACCGTTGCAGCTATATAGGATTAACAACATGAAAGAACATGAAATCAAAGATTTAGAATTGTAATGAACCTTGAAGGACATCTAGTCTAACTGCTTCATTTGAGAGACAAGGAAATTGAGCTTCAGAAAGGTTAAGTGACTTACTTATGGTCATACAGGTAGGAGATATTAGAAATAGGACTGAAACTTAGGCCTTCCTGACTTGAAGTAGAGTTCTCTATCAATTATACAATGCTGCCTTTCTTCTGAATGAGCCTGCCACGGATGTCGTGGAAATAAGACTCAAGGTAGGACTTCCCCAGCTTCTGCTCCTCTTCCCCTCAAAGAAATACAATTCTCACACAATGTTGGCACTGAGGAGGCACTGAGGCACTGGTTTCCCCTGCCTTTGTTAAAGTCCTGTAATGAAGAAATGGTAGGGCACCCAATATATCAATTTGGTCCATTCCTTATTGAATGGAACATTGCTTTTTACTCAACTAGAAGAAATTGATATTATTATTAACAATGAGCTTATACCAGTATTTTTTAAGTTACTTGGTTATATTCAATTTGGCCTATGATTCTATGTTATTTTGTATCATTTTAAATTCCTCCATGTATTGATTTTATCTCCCTAACTGTATTGGAAAGTCCTTGAGCGCTGCAATGATTCTATTTTCTTCTCTTCTATCACTCTTATACCAGCAGGGGTGTTGGATGCATAATGGGCTTTATATACATACTCTTTGAATTGAATTGGATTTAAGTGAAAGCGAGATTCTCTTTAATATTAGTAGTAATAATAATATATCTTTAAGGCTTGAAAAGTGCTATACATAATGTTATTTAATTTGGTCTCACAATAACCTTGTAAGGTAGGTATTATTATCTTCATTTTACAAATGGGGAAATTGAGGCTATGAGGCTAAATGATTTGGTCAGGGTCACTCAGCTAATTGGTGCTGGGGCAAGATTTGAACTCAGGTCTTCCAGAGTCTAAGTCCAGCACTCTTACACAGTATACCTATTATCTATCTCCCTGATTCCCTCTAGCTCAGAAACAGCCCCGAACTTTGCTTTCCTTTAAAATTTCCAGAGGATATGACTAATATTTTCACATTCTTGAAATTTTAAAATTTTTATTAATTATTATATATTTTATTATTTGTTATTATGCATTTTATTATTTATTTTTATTTTAATTCTCCACACCTCTCTATTCATTTTATTTCCAGTTTGAAATTGTCTTCCTCCTACTTTTATCTTCCCCCATACTTTGAGAAGACAAACAAAATAAAATTCATTACAAATATGTATTGTCAGACAAAATAAATCCCCTAAATCTTTATCCCCCTCACAAAGGAAAATGAAAGAAAGAAAAGAGAATATATTTCAGTCTATACTCTGAGTTCATCAACTCTCTTCCTGGAGGGGAATGGTATTTTCATCATTAATCCTTTGGAATTTTGGTTCGTCTTTTTAAAAAATTGTTATTTTTAATATTCACTTTAGAATATTGAGTTCCCACTTTTCTTCCTCCCTTGAGCCCCTTTCCACATATTGAGAAGGTAAGCAATATGATACCAATTATACATGTGAAATCATGCAAGGCATACTTCCATATTAACCATTTTGTCAAAAAAAAGAGCAAGAAAAATAAAGTAAAAAAAAAAGTGCTTCAATTCATACTCAGAGTTGATCAGTTCTCTCTCTGGAGGTAGGTAGCATTTTTTATCCTGAGTACTTCAGAATCATCTTGGATGATTGTATTGATCAGAATTGTTAAGTCTTTCATAGATCATCCTTACAAAATTGCTCTTACTTTGTACAATATTCTCCTGGTTCTGCTCACTTCATTTTGCATCAGTTCATCTATGTCTTGCCATATTTTTCTGAAACCACCCTTCCTGTTATTTCTTAGAGCACAGTAGTACTCCATCACAATCATATGCCACAACTTGTTCAGTCATTTTGCAATTGATGGACCTCCCTTCAATTTCTAATTTTTTGCCACACCAAAAAAGCTATTTGTAAATATTTTTGTACATAAAGGTCATTTTCTCTTTTTCTTTTAATGTCTCTGGAGTATAGAGTTAGTGGTGGTATTACTGGATCAGAAGGTATGAATAGCTTTATAGCCCTTTGAATTACCAAAATTGGTTAATGCAGTACACAACTCCAACAACAGTTTGTTAGTATATCTGTTTTTCAACATCCCCTCCAGTATTTGTCCTTTCCCTTTGTGTCATGTTAGCCAATCTGATATGCATGAGCTATTATTTCAGAGCTGTTTTAACTGGCATTTCTCTAATTCATAGTGAGTTAGAGCATTTTTTTTCACATGACTATAGATAGCTTCGATATCTTTTTCACAAAACTACCTGTTCACATCATTTGACCATTTATCAATTAGGCTCTTATTTCGATAAATTTAATTTAATTCCCTACACATTGAAGAAATAAGGCTTTCATCAGAGAAACTTAGAGTTAATTTTTTTTCCCTGAATTTCCTGTTTGCCCTTGACCTTTGACTGCATTGATTTTGTTTCTGTAAAAGCTTTTTAATTTGATGTAATCAATATATTCCAATTTGCTTCCTATATTCCTCTCTATCTCTTTTTCCTTCATAAATGTTTCCCTTGTCTATAAATTTGACAGGTAAAATTTTTCATGCTTCCCTAATTTGTTGATATCACCCTTTATGTCTAAGTCATTAACCCATTTTTTCTATTTTGGTGTATAGTGTGAGGATGCTTTTTTGTGTGTGTGTGCTTTTTTTTGGAGGGGAGAAGGCAGGGCAATTGGGGTTAAGCGATTTGCCCAAGGTCACACAGTTATTAAGTGTTAAGTGTCTGAGGCTGGATTTGAACTCTGGTTCTCCTGACTCCGGGGCTGGTGCTCTATTCACTCCATCAGCTAGCAGTCCCCTATAGAGTGTGAGATGTTGGCCTATGCCTAGTTTCTACTAAGTAGTGTTCTTATTTCCCCATCAATTTTTGTCAAATAAATTTTGGGGTAAAATTTTTGCCTCCCAAACTTGGATCTATGAGTTTATCAAACTTTTGATTATTATAGCCATTTGCTACTCTGTATTGTATATCTAATCTACTGTATTGATCCACCACTCTACTTCTTAATACTAAATGGATTTTTTTTGGGGGGAGGTTATTATGGCTTTGTAACATATTTTGAAATCTAGTATGGCTAAGATACAGTCTTTAAAATTTTTTTTACCTTGTATTTTTTGATATTTTTGACCTTTTGTTCTTCCAGATGAATTTTATTACTTTCCTATGAAGTATGAGATAATACTTTGGTAATTTTATTTTTATGGCACTGAATAAGTAAATTAATTTAAGTAGAATTCTCATTTTGATTATACTGACTTGCCCTACCTGTGAGCAATTAATATTTCTCCATTTGTTTAGTTTTGTCTTATTATTATTAATTTTTTTTGCGAAAATAATTTTTGAAATTGTGTTCATGTAAATCATGGGTTTGTTATGACAGCTGGATTCCCAAATATTTTCTATTGTCTGCAGCTGATTTCTCTATCTCTTCCTTCTGTGTTTTGTTGGTAACATATAGAAATGCTAATGACTTATGTGGGTTGATGTGACATCATTCAACTTTGCTAAAATTGGTAATTGTTTCAACTACTTTTTTAGTTGATTGCCTAGGATTCTCTAAGTATACCATCATATCATCTTCAAAGAATGATGGCTTTGTTTTTTATTGCCTGTTCTTATTTCTTCAATTTCTTTTTCTTGTCTTATAGCTATAACTAGCATTTCTAGTACAATATTGAATAATAATCACAATGATAGATGTCTTTGCTTTACCCCTGATCTTATTGGGAAGGCTTCTAGTTTATCCCCATTACAGATAATGCTTGCTCTTGGTTTTAGATAGATACTATTTATCGTTTTAAGAAAAACTCCATTTATTCCTATGCTGTCTATTAATTTTAATGGGAATGAGTATTATATTTTGTCAAAAACTTTTTCTGCAAATATTGATATCATCATCTGCTTTTTCTTATTGATATAGTCAATTATGTTGATAGTTTTCCTAATATTGAACCACCTCTGAATTCCTGTTTAAAATCCCACCTGGTCATAGTGTATAATCTTTGTGACATACTAAAAATCCCATTGCTATCATTAAAAAAAAATTTTTGCACCAAAATTCATTATGGAAATTGGCCTATACTGGTGTTATTTCCTCTGTTTTTTGCTCTCCTGGGCTTAGGTATCAAAACAATAATTGTGTCATTTAAATTTAAAAATTACCTATTTTTTCAAATGTTTTACATAGTATTGGAATTAATTGTTGTTTAAATGTTTGGTAGAATTCACTTCTAAATTCATCTGGTCCTGGGAATTTTTTCTGAGGGAGTTCATTTATGACTTTTCAAAGTTCTTTTTTAACACAGGGTTATATAAGGATTCTAATTCTTCTTCTATTGATCTGGGTAATTCATAATTTTGTATATTTATCCATTTAACTTAGATTGATACCTTTTAGCAAAATGCATCTCCATGATTATCTTCTTTAATTAGGTCTATTTTTTCTTTTTCTTTTTCTGAGATCATGATTGATACCCCTGCCTTTTTTTTTTTTTTACCTCAGCTGAAGTATAATCGATTCTTCTCCTGCTCCTTATTTTAACCCTGTGTGTTTTAAGCATGTTTTTTAATAAAATATTGTTGGATTCTGTTTTTCTAATCCATTCTGTTATCCAGTTCCATTTTATGGGTGTTTTCATCCCATCTCAAGTTACAATTACTATCTCTCTCTCCTATTTCCTTCTGTTTATCCCCTTATTTTATCCAGTCCTGCATTAATTTTGCTTCTGATAACTGCTTTCCTTAATTTCCCTTCCTCTTATCACTCTCCCCTTCTCTTATTGCATTTCCCTTCTATTTCTCTTTTCCATACTGTATCAACAAGCATGCTAGCATACCCAGGGTGGCTGCTAGCACAAGTTCTTAGATCTGCTTTTCTAAAGGAAAGCAACTCAAAATGGGCTAACAATCTTACTTTAATCAATAAAACATATATCATTTACCTAGTTCAGGGGAAAACGTCAGCACCCTAAACTTCAGAGAATTCAAACAGAATACAAACAAAAGTTACAAGGAGACAGAGAAACAGATCATCAGACAGGCTTCTAGTTGTCTGACCATTACATCCATACCTATTCAGTTACCAGAGAGGGAAGCACCAACATCTGGGTTTTTCAAAGCTGGGGGGCTCAACGGCTTCCAAGAGTCTCATCTGGCCAAATCATACAACTTTTTCCAAAGTGAGCCCCAAAGCAAAACTTCACATCAGGGTATATATATAGCCTTCTCCTGGATCAGAGAATGTCACAGCCCTCTTGACCCACTGCCCAATCACAAAGTAATAAGGCCTGGGCATTCCTGAAGAACAAGCCTCCTGCCACAGGCTCCATGTGACCATATTCAGCCTATTAGGGGGCAGAGTATACTTTCAAAACAGGGATGGTTCTCAGAGCCACTTAAGCCTATCAAAGGGCCTAGGGGCAGGGAAGATCTTCAGATTCTCATAACACATACCTATAGATAGATTTTGATCTCCAACCGAGTGCATGTGTGTATGTTATGTGTATTTTCCCTTTTTTGAACTAATTCTAATAAGAGTTAGGTTTAAGTGTTGTCTGCCACCACCTCTATTTTTGCCTGCATTGTAAAAGCTATCTCTTGTACTCTTCTTTTACATGAGACAGTTGCTTATAATTCTTTCTTTCCCTTCCTCCTTCTCCCAGTGCAACACACTTTCTTACCCTCTTTTTTTTTTGAGGTTATCTCAATATAACTGGTTCACACCCATACCCTTTATATAGACTCCTTGTAACTACTCCAATTATCATGAAATTCTTAGATCATCTTCCCCTATAAAAATGTAACCAGTTTAGCCTTATTAAGCCCTTTATGATTTCTCTTTCATGTTTTCCTTTTTTATGCTTCTCTTGAGTCTTCTGTTTGAATTTCAAATTTTCTATTTAGTTCTGGTCCTTTCATTAGGAATTTCATTAAATATCCGTAGGTTATTCTTGGTGGTAATTGCCCCCTTGCCTTCTGGAATATCATATTTCAACCCCTCTATGTCTTCAGTGTAAAAGCTGCTAAATCTTCTGTGATCCCATGCTTTTATGATATTTGAATAGTTGGTGTGTGTGTGTGTGCGTGTGCGTGTGTGTGTATGTTTTGGCTGCTAGCAATTTTTTCTTTTTGACTTCAGAGCTCTGGGATTTTTCCTTTTGGAATCTTTTTTTCAGGAAGTGATTGGTACATTTTTTCAATTTCAATTTTACTCACTGGTTCTAAGATATTGGGGGCAATATAACGTTATAATTTTTTTGAAATATAATATGTAGGTTCTTTTTTGACTATTGCTTTCAGGTAGTCTGATAATTCTTAAATCATATCTCCTTAATCTCTTTCCTAGATTAATTGTTTTTATGATGAGATGTTTCACATTTTAAAATATATTTTTCATTTGCTTGACTTTTAGTGTTTCTTGATGTCTCATAAAGTCATTAGCTTCCACATTCCCAATTCTAATTTTTAAAGAATTATTTTCTTCAGTGAGCTCTTGTACTTCTCTTTCCTTTTGGTCAGTTCTGTTTGTAAGTTCTTTTCCTCATTGCATTTTTGTCTCTCCTTTTCCATTTAGCCAATTCTGCTTTCCAAAGAGATTTTTCTTCAGTGAATTTTTGTTCTTTTGTCATTTGATGTATTCTTTTTTTACGTGTGTTTTTTCAGTTTTTTTTTGTGCCTCTTCTACCAAGCTGTTAATTCTCTTTTCAATACAGTCTTGCATTACTCTCATTTCCCCCTCCCCAATTTTCTTCTACCACTCTTATTGGTTTTTAAAAAGAATTTTCTTGTTCTTTTTTTAAAGTTCTTCCTGAAATTTGTGCTGGACTTGGGTCCAGTCTGCATTTTTCCTTGAGGCTTTGCTTGTAGATATTTTCATGTTGCTATCTTCTTCTGAGTTTGTGTCTTAATCTTCCCTGTCACCATAGTAGCTTTTGATGGTCAATTTTTTTTTTGTTTGCTTATTCTTTTTAGCTTATTTTTTGACTCAGTGCAAACAAGGAGGTGTGATCCTGAGAAAGGTATGGTTATTGTTTTCCTAATCTCTGCTCTGTTCTTTACCTAG
Organism: Pseudochirops corinnae; assembly: GCA_028646515.1. NCBI lineage: Eukaryota > Metazoa > Chordata > Mammalia > Diprotodontia > Pseudocheiridae > Pseudochirops > Pseudochirops corinnae. Next base: position 76,271,127 of record CM053585.1, read on the forward strand.
GAAGGTCCTCTGATCTCTTGCATCTGCAAGTGCTAGCACTCCTCTCTGCCCTGGAACTGTGACCCAGAAGTGAGTATAAGCAATGGAGTTGCAAAACATGCCTACTCTTATGCTTGGTGCTAGCAGAGGATCTCCTGTAATCTTTTCCTGACCAGTTGCCCAACCCTCTTACTATATCTGGGCAAAACCCTTCTGAACCTATTGCTGCCATTGGCATTGCCTCTGAGGCCCCCAGCTGGTGCTGCTGTTCCATGCACTTCAGGATAACCCCCTTCCCAGTGTCAGAGATCTCCGTTTCTGATCTCCTTAGTCATATTTGGCTTAAAATATGTATCACCCTGACCATTCCTTGACTATGCCACTCCATAATTTGATTTGATGTATTTTTTTTTTAAAGTTGTTTCAAGGGAAATGCTGGAAAATTTTGACTGGGTTGCTGCTTCTACTCTGCCATCTTGGCTTCTTCCCTCCTTGTAATATTAATATCATGAAATTCAACAAACATTAAGTGCCTACTTTTCTAATGGGTGAAATATGAAGTAACTGAGGAAACAAAGGTTTGAGCTTCTGAACATATTGTTAACAATGCAAGCCAATTGCATGACAAATCAGGACCAGGCTTTCTCAGCTTGTCACTGGACCCTAAACACAGAGGGAGACAGATTTTCGTGCATTAAAAGAAAAGAATTAACAAGATATAAACCAAGATACAAGATTAGATAATCTGATTTCTAATTAAAGGAAAGATTAGGGGCTTTCCAAGTTGAAAGGGAGAGAGTGAACAGGTGCAGTTCCCTTAAATCAGAAAAAGAGATATTCTGCTCCCCACAAGTATCTGTATTCAGTCAAAGAAAAATGAAAATAGTCACTGATTTACCAGTACAGGGCCAATTTTCAGACGAGTCATATGGGTCACTTGAGATGTGTGATTGTGAGAACATTCCTTGTATCAAGTTTTGGATGTGACTGGGTTTCTGGTCAGCATAACCTAGGTCCTTAATTAAGGGTCTCTAAGCAACAGGCAGGGGAGGGGAGCAGCTTCCCAGCCACACAGAGCTCTATGTTCAAACAATGCAATAAAGTTTTCCACAAGACAGAAACTTGGCTAGACACATAATTGAATAGAAAGAGAGCTTAGATCCAGAATTGAGTCACAAGATGGAGTCAGTGTGTTTCTCTCAATTTCCACAATTCCATAGCACATACAGAAGACAATCTAGGGTGCTAAAAGAGAGTCATGGATGAAATAATAAAAAGAAGTTCCCTACTTTCATCAAGTTTATAACCTAATGGGGGGGAGCTATGCCACATGTATGAATAACTACCCTACAAAGTAAGATATGATAAGAACCCAGAGAGGTACCAAATACTATTGAGGTGTTGTTGTTATTCAGTCTTTTTCAGTCGTGTCCCACTCTTCATGACCTCATTTGGAGTTTTCTTGGCAGAGATACTGGAGTGGTTTGCCATTTCCTTCTCTAGTTTATTTAAAGATGAGGAAACCAAGGTAAACAAGGTTAAATGACTTGCCCAGGTTTACACAGCTAGTAAGTATCTGAGGCCAGATTTGAACTCAGGGAGATGAGTCTTCCTGACTCCAAGTGTGGTACTCTATCCACTGTGCCACCAAGTTGCCCCAGTATTGGGTATTATAGCTGCCCTTGAGATGGTGGAAATAATTACTGGAGAATTAATGAAGATGTTTTAGGGTAAAGATTATACTATTTGGAAAGAATGAAAGGGATTTCAACAGATCAAGATGGAAAGAAGGCATTGAAAGTATGAGGAACTGAGTCATCAAAGGCTCAGATGAGAGAAAATGTAGGACATATAATGAGATCAAGAGATACTCTGGTTTTGTCAGCTTATTGAGCAATGACATTGTTTAGGGTAACATTTCCCATAAGGGGAGATCATGAGGCAGTGTGATAGAATTAAATCAGCAAAACCTAAGCCTGATAGTTGAGGAAACAGATTTCCTTTATGATGAAGTTTTCCACACAAGTCCTTGTGGGTCAGGTGACTGAAATCTTCCAAGGCTTAGTGTTATTTATACTGGGCAGTACCGAGCTGTATTCCCTTCAGTAAGGAATATGCCAAAGTGACCTTGAGATTATCTCAACTCACTGTTTTCACTGCTTCATCTGGAGACCAGCTCATTCTCAGGAATCCTTTTAGTACTGCTACAAGGTAACTCCAGTTTAGATAAGGAAAGAGATGCTAAATGCATCATTTAGAGGTGAGGGATCAGGTCCTACCTGATGGAGAGGAAACCTTTTCTTAGGACTGAATGTCCTTGTTTGTTTTCTGTGTCTGATTTATTGCATGGTGCTTTATAATCTAGCTCCTTAATTGTGCAGTGTGTGTGTGTGTGTGTGTGTGTGTGTGTGTGTGTGTGTATCCTACTTAACATTCTTAAAGCCTTTAAAGATAAGGTCACTGGACTCCTACAGTTACATCTTTACCACTGCATGCCTAAGCCTGGCCTTCATAATCTTCTACAATCTGGCTCCAAATTGTCCAGTTTTATCTCCTACTGCCCTTCATGCCTTCTATGTTCTGGCCAAACTGGGCTGCTCTTTATCTTCAATTCTTGCCCTGACCTCACTAGTCACAGGTGGTTACCTTTGGGACAGGCTCATTGGCTCATGCCATTCGTAATCCTATGTTTCAAAACAGGACTGTCTTACTCCTCCTTCCATTCCTGTTGAAATATCTCCCTTTCTTCAAACTTCTACTCAGGTCCCACTTCATCCATGAAGCTTTGTCTAATTCTCCATTTCCTCCCTGGAACTGACCTCTCCATCCTCAAATTTCTCACAGAACTTTACTTGATACTTTACTTTGTGCTTAATTGTACTCTCCCTATTATAATCAGCTAGGTGGTACAGTAGATAGAGCATCAGGTCTGGAGTCAGAAAGACCTGAGTTCAAATACATCCTCTGACACTTACTAACTGTGTGACCCTGGGCAAGTCACTTAACCCTCAGTTTCTTCAACTATAAAATTAGCCAGAAGGAAATGGCAAAATCTGTGCCAAGAAAAGCCCAAATGGGGGTCATGAAGACTTAGATATGACTGACTAACAATAATTAGTATCATAGTCATTTTTGTAAGCGTGTCTTTCAACTTTTAGATTGTAATTGCTGTGGAATGTGCCTTGTGTTGCATCTGTCTTTGCATCTCCATTGCCTGATGCAAGTACAGTACTTTGAACACAGGAGTCATTTGATAAATGTTCACTGAATGAATGACTCGTGCATGTATTCCAAATCCACATTTATGAACTCTGAAAATCCTTTATCTGATCATAATCTGTTGCTATTCCACCTCTCCCTCTACCTTGTAACTTCAAATTCTGCTCTTCACCCTTACTTTAATCCCTCCGTTCTTCCCCAGGCTGTCACTCCATGTACTGGCTACACTCTCTTCCCTTCTCCATAATGACTACTTGGGGAACCATTTAGACTATACATTGTCTTCTCTCCAGTCCCCTGCCTCCTTATTCTACTGAAAATATTGCCCTGCCAAACCCAAATCTTGGATTACTTCTACCATCTGCTGCCTTTGCTTCTACTCATGTGCTTCCAAATGAAACTGAAGAAAACAACAAAACTGTGCTGAATGGGCCTACTACAAGTTTATGATACATAATCTAAACAATGCTTTAACCGTGGCAAGACAACCTTTTTATACCTCCCTACCTGATTCACTATCCCACTCACTACAGAGGCATTTCCAAAGTTTTTTCATCTTTCCTCCAGCCTCCCACAACTCTCCTTCCTATCATTTTCTCAGTTGAGAACATTTTTATTGAAAAAATTGAGACCATTCACTGCAAGGTCCCTCTTCCTCCCTGTTCCTTAACTCATACCACCTATATGCCTTCTACCACCATCTGTACCTTCACTCTAGTTTTACATGAAGAGATGGCCCTTCTCTTTGCAAAGGCAAGCTCCTGCACATGCATACGTGACTCTATTCTATCCTGTCTTCAGCAGATTGCCTTCTCTATCATCCCTGCTTTATCACTAATCTTAAATTACTACCTATTAACTGTTTTCCCCTAGTGGATAAGGTGCTTTCCTCTTTCATAGGAGAAACTTGGGTCAACATGAAGATACTGAGTATCTCAGAAGGCAAGGAATATGGAAGAGAAAAGATGCAGAGAAGAATAGAGAGGAAAAAAGAATAGGATTCTGAGGAAATACATTTGTTAGATTTCATGATTTTGCCATGGGCTGACATTTATTGGAGTCCTTTCTGTATGCATTGCCTTATGCTAGATGATGTAATACAAAGGAGGAAACATACTTCCAGCTCTTGGAGGGTATATGGTCAGGTATGGCAGACAATGCACATAAAAATGACTAATAGAGATTCTAGAAGTCTGTTACTATTAAAAACAATAACTCAAATATGTAAATATATATATATATATATATATTTTTTTTTTTTTACTTTTTAAAGCACATTCCCCATTTAATTGCTAAGTACAAGCTAGGAAACACTTGGTACAAGATCCAAATGCCATCCCTTTGCTTCAGCTTTTTCCTAATCCCCAGCCATGCATTGTGGATCCATTTGACTAATTAAGACCCCACTGGCATTTTTCTCTTTCCCCTCGTTTCCTTGGTGACTGCCTAACTTTAGGAATGAACCGCTCCATTTAAATGTATCTCTTGGCCCTTTGCCTTCCTTTTATATAGGTCTAGATGGATGTACATGTGACATGAGAGGTTTATGATGTGTATGATTCAGGTAGTCGAGAGAGAGAGTTTGTGTGTGAGACAGGGGATACACATCCTATTTGAGTCTTTTCCTGTTTTAAAGCATCTTATAAAGTCATAAAGTGCCCAGATGGATGTGGCTTTGATGGGCATGATCTAAATGGGGAAATAAAAATAAATAGTTTGTGCATCGATTGGATCCTGCATTTAGATTGCATCTTTTTATTTTTAATACTGTTCTATTAAAAAACGAGCAAGAGCCCCCAGAGCAGAGCCGAAGGGATATTTTTAACTGGAGTATTATGCTGCCTTAATTGTGTGTCTTCTCTGGATAGGCACAAACTGAGCTACTGACAGGGCAAGAGGGTGGAGGGAAGGCTAGTTCGTCTTCCTGTACATCTGTGAACTGCAATAAAAGTAACATACTTCAAGGTCTCTCCCACAGACCCTACTGGCAAGGAAGGGAGGAACAGCAGGTGCAGATAGTCTTTAGAGATAAAAAGGATGACCTTGTTCTGCTATTGGTTAGAAGGAGAAAGCAACATGTTTACAATAACATCAAAGAAAGACCTTGTTTGAATAACCACTGATGAACCTAGTCATCTAGGGACCTCACCTAGACAAAGTTGCCACTGGATTTTAAATTGCTATTAATAATGATGACAATGATAATGAGGATGGTAATAAATTGATTATATACATACATATATATATATATATATAACTTCATAATTTATAATTCCTTATGCTATTTCACTTACTACAATAACATTGGACTTTATGATTTGACAGCTGCTTTTTATAGATTAGCTCATGTGACTGTCTCTCCAACTCTGTGATGTAAGTACAGTGGTTATTATTATCCCCACTTTACAGATGACAAAAATGAGGCTCAGAGAGACTGTTGCTTGCCAGTGGCCACATAGCTAATAATTATCAGAGGTAGGATTTGAAACTAGGGCTTACTGATTGCAGGTCTAACACTCTATCCAAGAAATCCAATTTATAGTTAGGACCTTTGGATGTGACTCTTGCTCCAAGGCGCTTGTGTCCAGGACATTGGAGAAGGCAAGCAGTAGTAGGTGGAAAAAAGAATATGGAGAAGGTTAGTAGGTTTATTCTAAACAAAACATACAATTCTATACTAATTAAGGTCACTTTTATACATCCTCTACATAGCATCTTCTACATCCTCAACAAACCAAAGCAAGGAAAAAATCTTCATTTAGTGGATAATTGCAGGGGATGTGGGGTTTGAACAGGAATTATTTGCTTCTCCCAGACTCTAGCTTATGTCCATGTTATTTCATGAAGTTTTCTCTGCAGATGCCAGGACTGGGGGATCTCTCCCTTCTCTGATTTATTTTTAAACTTCAGGGTGTGGCCTGTACAATCAGAACTCTCTTTTTCTCTGCCCTAACATAGAGTTTTGTTACATCAGAACTGAATACTGCTATTGTAATATAATGCTCACTTATTTCCCCAGACAAGTTAACTGATGGATTTAAGACCACATAACTTTGGGAGTAAGAGAGATAATACAAGAACATAGTTTTTCTGACTCATCTTGTAGTGTTAATGCTATCACATGATACTTGAAAAAGCAACTTTAACTGCCCCCCTCAATAGCTGACATCAAGTTGAGATAAAGGAATCCATGAAGCAGAACTAGGAAGTCAATTATGAAGAAAATAGGCCTTTTGTGATACTTACCCATCCCTGCCAAATTTGGTTCTTTTTTTAATGTAGGTGAAGGAACATTTACATTTTTCTATTCTATGTGAATATTTTTTTTTAATCTAAAAATTTCTGCAATTATTTCATGGGACTTTTTACTTTTCCAAGGAGGCCACACGATGTAATTAAAAAAAAAAAAACACTGGCCTTAGGATCGAGATTTAAGATATGCTCAGAGAGGTAATCTAGTCCAACTTTCTTCATTTTACAGATGAGGAAACTGAAGCACAGAAAGAGGAAGTGGCTTGTCCAAGATCATATAGGTAGCATGTGTCAGAGCCAGGATTTAAGCTTTTTTCTTCTCAACCAGAACCTCTGTTTTTTCCATAAAACCATCAAAGTCAATTTGAGCTCGAGGATCTGTGATTTTCTGAGCATTGATATGGCTCTCTCTCTATAATTTATTATATTATCTCTTATATTCATTAGATTTATCCAAGTCTTTAGGGACTCTTAGGCGACTCACTCAGGATTACCCAACTATCTTGTGTCAGAAGCAGAATTCGAGCTCAGGTCCTCCTGAGTCTAAGTTCAACACTATATCTACTATACCACATTAACAGAAATAACTTTGCCTTTTACCAAGCAATGTGATTGGGGGGAAATTTATTGAGTCTCTCTGGGCTTCAGTTTTCTTATTTGAAAGATAGGATAACAATGCTTGCATCATCTACCTCACAAGATTACTGTGAAGAAGATGTTTTATAAACTGCTAAGGACCATATATCAATGTAATCATAACATCACTGTGACTTGGAATAAGGGGAATCAGAAGTCACCTAGAGGTGGTAGCAAAAAGTGAAAGGGTAATCTGGAGGAAGAAAAAGCAAACACATGTCCCCAAATTCAGGTGACACAAGGACAATCACACAGATGTAAGGCAGGAGGGATCCAGGGCAGATAAAGATGGTAAATATCCAGTTGCCAAATGATGTATCCAAGGATTTCACTTCAGTAAGGAAGAGGCAGATTCCAAAGATGACATAGTTTATCCAAGTCTTCGCAAACTCTACAGTATGGTCCAACTATGGCAGCCCCATCTGGTTACTCAGCTTAAGAATAGCCAACTAAAGTTAAGTTTGGGCTAATATAAAGTTATTTAGCCCATCAATCGATCCACGAGTATTATTTATTATTATTTAGGCTTACAAACTTACAGTTCAACTGAAACTGCTCTCTCCAAAGTTATCAATGATCTTTTTTAAAAAATTATTTTCTTCTTAGATTTGATTTTCTCTCTTGCTTTTCCACTTCCTTACATTGAGAATTCAAGAAAAACAAAACACATTACAAAAATGTATAGTCCTGAAAAACACATTCTCACATTAAATACCTTAGCCATGGAGAGAGAGACAGAGAGAGAGAGAGAGAGAGAGAAAAAGAGAGAAGAAGAAGAAGAAGAAGAAGAAGAAGAAGAAGAAGAAGGTGATGGTGATGAAGAATAACCTACACTCTAATACCATTAGCTCTCTATCCAGAGATGGCTTGCATATCTCATCATGAGTCCTTTGGAATTGTGTTAATGGCCTTTTAATTGTCAAATGTAAAGGTCTTTTTTCCTTCCTCATCCTTCTTAACTCTTCTGCAGCCTTTAACCCTGTTAATTACTCTCTTCTCTTAAGTGCCTTCTGTGACATTACTCTCTCTGGGTTATCTTCTTACCTCTATGGTCACTTCTCAGTTCTTTTGCTGGTCTTCATTCTGGTCATATTAACTAATTTAATGGTGGGTTCCTCATCACTCTATCCTAGACCATCCTCTCTTTTCTTCTTCTTCTATAATATTTCACTTGGTGAAACATTCCTTGCACAGGATGTTTCCTCTCTCAACTCTGGGCATTTTTACTGGGTGTTCCCCATGCCAAAATTCCTGGTCCTCTTCCTCTCCATCTCTGGGCTTCCTTTGCTTCCTTTGAGTCCTAGATAACATTTTACCCTTTACAGGAAGCCTTTCCTCATCCCCCTCAATTCTAGTACCTTCCCATTTGTTGATTATTCCCATTTATCCTGAGTATAGTATGTTTATTCATAGTTGTTTGCAGGTTATCTCCTCCATTTGACTCTGGACTTTCTGAGGCCAAAGACTCTCTTTTGCCTTTCTTTGTATTCACAGCAGTAAGCACAATTACTGACATATAGTTAATACTCAATAAATGCTTATTCACCAACTATTATGTGCTTACTATGTGCTGCACTCTACGGTAGGTGCTGGGATAACAAAGATGTAAAATTGTGACAGGGTAGTGAATAGAGTCCAAGACTTGACCTCAGGAAGATTTTGTTTCGAATTTTACTTTAGCTATTCACTAGCTGCCTAATGTTGGGCAAGTCCCTTAACCTCACTGAGCCTCAGTTCTTCCAACCTTAAAATGAAGGATTTGGATCTCCAAAGTCATAGCTCCAAATCCATGGTTTCAAGAAACATTCCCTGTACTCAAGAGGATTGCGTTCTATAGGTACTGATATGTATGCCTTTTATCATATATATAATATATAGAAGATAATTTGGAGGGGCAGGAAGAAGCATTATAAAATAGGAAAAGCTTCACATAGGAGTTGATATTTGAGCTGAGGTTTGACCAAAATTAGAAATTCTAAGAGGTGGACATGGGGGTGTGTATATGTACATTCTGGGCAAAGAGGCTAGCCTATGGAAAAGTACAGAGAAAGGAGATGAAATTTTCAACTGTGTGGAACAAGAAAGTCAGTTTTTCTGGACCAAAAAGTGTGTGAAGGAGAATAATAGATAATAAGGTTGAGGAGTAGGTTGGCTGGTCTTTGTCAGATGGTATATACCGAAGTACTGAAAATGTTTGTGTTGTATTTTTATGTTCTTCATATACAGGACTCATAAATGTAGAAGAGGAACCTTCCAACCAAATTGAAGGTTCTTAAGACTTAGAGCAGTAAGAGCATCTTAGAGATGGTCTAGCCTAGCTTTCTCATTTTCTATATGAGGAAAATGATGTCTAGAGAGTTAAAATCTCTTGTCCTGTCACATGATGTAATGGGAATGGGAATTTGAAGATCTTCCCTGCCCCTTAATAGACCTAGGGGGGAGTTTGAAGACTTCTCCTGCTTTGAAAGTAAACTCTGCCCCGCTAATAGGCTGAATGTAATCACATGGAGCCTGTGGTGGGAGGAGTTTGCTGAAGGGAAGCAGAGCCCACAGGAAGCTGGTAGTCAGAGCTAGCCAGATGGTGGGGGAGAGAGAAGGACCTCAGGCAAGGAGTCAGATAGGCTCTTGAGTAGATATTGGTCTTATATTGCTTTGTGGGAAGGCTGAAGGATGCTCTGGCTCTCAGCATTATTATGGCTTTTGAATATCTTTGGCACTATGATGAAATTGGCTTACTGGTTTTGAGATTGGGTTTTCTGGTGTCTAAATAAGTGCCTCAGTTCTATCCTCTATCTGGAGAGTCTGGTATATTTTGTGATTGAACATCATGAGATACTTAGTCACAGTCTTTATCATGAGCATGGGTGCTGTAAATATTGCATTGATGCTGTAAATATTGCATTGGCACTACACATGGATAATAACTATCAGAACTGTATTGCAAAGTTAGGTCCTTAGACACCAAATCCAGTGTGCTTTCCAATACATCATGGTGCCTTTCTCACAGCAAATTCATAAACAAAATGTGAGGGTTAAATGACTCTGGAAAAAAACAATTTCTGTTACATTGTTGAACTTACCCAGTTTCATGAATTTGGTTTCTAAAACTGCCTCTCTCCTCCCCTCTCCCCCGCCATAAAAAAAACTCCATAAATAAGAAGTCCTTTTATTTGACAGTCTGTAGGAGCCAGCTTTCAGATTTTTTAGATTTCTGTTGCCAATTTAGAAGTAGTTGAGACTAGGGATCTGTGATAGAAACACTGAAACTTTAAACAACAGAAGGTCTGAAAGCAGCCTCTCCTATTCCAGGCAAAGCAGTAAGAGCAGCAGAAACATGTGTTTCCTGGATATTTATGGAAGATAGGAAATGAGATAAAGATTTTCTAGACACTAATGCATGCTCGACCTGGGTTAATAATGACAACTTACTTGGTTCAACTATTCTATTTTTTCCAACTGCTGACATAGTAAGTCAGTACCGTATTTCTGGATAAATACCACATCTCCATAGAGGTTTTGCTCAGAAATGAATTGGCACCCGCTTTGGAATGTAAGGAAACAAATAAGATAAATATCTCTGGGGGAGATTGTCTTAACTCCCTGAATGTCTTGGCCTGAGGTGGATTTTTGAAATTGGTTCTTTTGGGTTCAGGTGGTTGAGTTCAAAATCAATGGGACCTGCTACACCAACATCATGGTACCAAAAGAACATTAACCTTGGAATTAGAGGAATCCTGGTTCTGCCATTTAGTATCTGTGTGACGTTGGGCAAGTTACAGCCTATTTAGGCTCCAGTTTCTTTGTTTGTGAAATGAAGGGTTTGAACTAAATCACTAGAATCTATTCCAGCTTTAAAACTAACAATGGAAGAAGAGAGCCTTTCCCAATCCTTAACCCAGGTCCTCTAGTAGTCTCTAACCCTCTTGTAATTTAGTATCTCTACTGGTAAATTTCATGCACATTTTAAAAATATTATAAATGTCCTGATATACTAGTAATTAAGTATATAATAAAAGTTACATAAAAATGAATAAAAGATGATTAAGATCAAGATAAAAAAACCTGTTTGATATTAGAGTCAGTGGTCAACACTAGAGTTTATCAAATGGGCACATGAGATGATTAAACCTGAACTTTAGGGAAATTACTTTGACAGCTTTGTGGAAGAGGAACTGGGATGGTGTAATGATAATGGTATTTGGAGATGCCCCTGTATTGGCTTGGTTTTTGGGTTGAGTGTTAAAACCCAGAGCTTGTGAATCCTACTTGTGGGATGGACTTGTTGACATGAAGAGAGAAGGCTGAACTGGGAGGAGATGTGAATTGGGAGAGAGACCCAAGCCTAGAGTAGGCCAGAAAGATTTTTGGCAGAGCAGTATCCAGTATTGTGGATCCTGAGTTGCTGAGAGAAAGACTGCTGAGAGCCCGTTGGAGTTGCCCAGGACTTTTGAGAACTGCCACCCGGAGCTGCCAAGGACTGAGGAGGCATGGCTGCGAGGCCAGTATTTTGTCTGTCTGTGTTGATGTTGTTTTGCCAGATTCGCCTGCTGGTGAAGGACAGTGCTGCTATTGAAGAGGACCTGGAACCTTGCTGTTGGTTCAGATGCCCTGAAGGAAGATTTTCCTGTTGTGTGTTTACAGAAATCCTGGAAGAGGGCCTTGCTGATGTTTTCAGGGGTTCTGGGACTGTTCTACAGGCAGAGAGTGATTTAATGAGGACACTGGCTGTGGCTTTGTTGAGCCTTGTCTCCCCAGGAACTGAGATTGCTGA
>CM053585.1:76283083-76295536 GCA_028646515.1 Pseudochirops corinnae
TAACCTTGTTGTAATTTAAGGGTGGATGAATGGCCTTTTGTGCTCTCCTGCCCCTTTTGAGATTCAGGGGTGGGAAGCCTTTGAGTTTTTTTGTGCTCTGTGATTGACCAAATGAATGTACTTTGTTTATGTTTGGAGACTAATCTCCATTTGAGAGACTTTGTTGACCGACTAAATGTACTGCCCAGGAATGGGCTACTTTGACTAATGTACTGGCCAAGGGTGGGATACTTGGACCTTGATACTTTGCAATTGAATTGAGAACTTACTTCCTAAATCAACAAGTTACACTGTATTTTGACTTTCTCTGTTCTATGAATGTTTGCTGAATAAATGGGGTTTGCTGTGCTGGTAATCTAAACCTTGGAAGCTGCCTTTGCTTGGCATTACAAACAGGAAGAAACTTGTGGCAGAATTAAGAAGACCAATTAAGAAGCTATTGCACTAGTGCAGGAAAGAATCGATTATGGCTTGAATTAGGATCACAACTGTGTGAATGAAAAGATAGGGAGGTCAAAATGACATGATTTCTTAACTAATTGGATATGTAGAGTGAGGAAGCAGGAGGAGTTAGATGATATTGAAGTTGTGAACCTTGGTGACTAGAAGGATGGTGGTTCTCTTGACAGATAGAGGAAAGCTGAAAAGAGGGGTGGGTTTGGGAGAAAGATGATGTAATGAGATCTGTGATGTGAGTATAATGAATCATGTTTGCTCATCCTGTGCAGCTGATTCTGTCCCACTCAAAATGCAAAGGAAGAAAGGCTCATACCCACTAGCCACTGCCCCCAGGGAGCAGCTGCTGAACTCATGAGATAACATGAAAGATAGGGAATAAGTATGACGGTAGTGGAAGGAGGAATTTTCCATTGGTACTTTCCTAACACCACTGCTTGCCATGGATGTCATGGCAATTACAATCATAACAGTTCAATTATAATTGCCTTGAGGGACTAATGCATAGTGAATTTGGGAGCTTGCACAATAGAGGGAAGGTGGTGTGTTGGGGGTATGTCCAATGCTCTAACACAAGGAAGTTGAGATATGACCTATCTCCCCACCTTCCAAATGGTTAGAAATACAAGCTTTGTAGTCAGGTTATGGCTCCAGCAGGCAACCTATGCCCTACTTTGAAGGTTATGGCTCTTAAGGGGGAAGTCCAGTATAAAAAATATGCCAAGAAACATGTCTAGTCTACTGCTTTGTGAAGTTCATGTGTCCTAGATTTCATTGTTAAGGGCTATGTCCTCAGAACCATTCAAAAGTATGAGTCATTAATGTTTTGTGGATACTCTTATAGGACTTCTAACTTTTCTAAGAAATTTCCGAGTGTCACGTAAGATAGGCAATGTGGTAAAGTAGAAAAAAAATACTGATTCTAAAGTGAAAAGACCCATTTTGAATCTTGACTCTGTCGTTTACAAACTATTTGACTCTGTAGAAGTCATTTCCCCTCTCTGGGGCTCAGTTCCTTCATCTATTTGATGACAAATTTGACTTCAATGATCTCCAAGGTTCTTTTCTAAACTTTTATGACCCCATTTGCCTCTTACACAAGTCCTGTAGGACTTAGTCCCATTTTACAGATAAGGAAAATGAGATGAAGAGAATTGGCTAATGTTGTACAACTTTTCTGCAGTGACAGAACCAGGATTACAACCCAGGGTCTAAACTCCCAGGCACAGATGTACAGAATGATAAAATCTCAGATTTAGAAGGGCTTCCAGGGACTATCTAGTCCAATTCTATCTGAAAAATCATCTTTTCTACAATATCCCTAACAAATGGTTATCCAGCTTTTGTTTGAAGACCTTTATTCAATAGGCTAGTGCCCTTCCTTTTGATATTTTAATATTTACTACATTTTGGCTACCAATGAAACCATGTTGTTTTAGATATATGACTTGCTCAATTGCTCAGCTCCATTTCTGGCCAATGTGTAAATGATAATGAATTTTATGTATCTTATGTACTGAGTTATCATTGATAACATTACAGTCTATTTACACTCATAACGCGTCATTCTATTACCCTTTGATTCACTTGTCATTCTGATTCTTTTTGAGTTTGTAGGGCTCTTAGCTGTTTAATATCATTGGATAATGGTGGTTAAAAAAAAAAAGAGATGATCTTTTCTGGCAGGGAGTACCTTGGTATTATTTAAAATTTAGCTCAATTTCCCAATTTTATATCCTCCTCCTCTTTTATTCAGGGCCTACATCATTATCTATCTATATTGCCTATCTAAACTACTGATGGTCCTAATTAAATGCATGCCACAGTCTGGGTAATATGTATACTTCATCTATTTTTGTTTTTCCCATGTGGGTATCTATTCTTTTAAGCCACCATGGATTTTCCTGACCAGACCCCTTAGTATTTTGGCGCCTAGTTCAATCATTATGATGCCATCTACAAACTGAGGTATATTGAGAATTTTATCATCTATATGGTATCCCTTTGATAATCAGAGGAATATTGATACAAACTTTCTTTGTGTTTGTAACTATCAAGGAGTCTCAAAAAAAAAAGATCTTAGCATAAGCATGGGGAACACCTTGTTGTAGGAAATCCTTTAAGAACATATTTTGTTTTACCCATAAAATGCTTTTTTTGTAATTAGCAAGTTGTAAACACAAGAGTATCTCATATTCTCAATAATTTTCCATCTATTTTGCAACTGTGATGATTTAACCTATCACAGGAAATAATTATGAAGTATTTCAACCAGAACTAGGTCCACGCAGATCTCTCCACTACCTATGTAACTCTCTGGTGTGAATGAAGGGAAAAGAAGTCATTTACTATTTTATGAACCTTCTAGAGGTAGAGCAGGAACTCATGAAAGCTTTCCAGGGTAACATTCCTGGAAGTTTTAAGAGTTGATTGCCGTCATGGGACGAGGGAAGCGTCCTTCCCTCATTCTTAGTTATATTGTAAAGAAATGTGTTTGGGGAGTTATTGTTCATGTAGGGTGCCTCCCTAAGTAGAAATGTTACAGACACAGGGGTAAAGCAGGCCCGGTCCTTTACTTGCATAGAGTCTCCAGGGGTTTCCAGCTTTGGAGAATGAGAGGTGTGCTTTGGAACTGCCCCAAGAAATCAAAGATCTTTATTTTATCCCTCCATATCCTATTTTCTTCTTCATTTTCACTTGGCCCTCTGTGGCGTTTTCCTTTGGACTTTTGAGACACACATTCATGATTGATCCTCAGTCCAAATAAAGGACTCAGTGTCTGACCCATCACTGTTACAGAAGATGACTGAGACAGCTCCAGGACCAGTTCCTGGGGAAAACAGTGAAATTTGTACTGGGCGCTCTATGCCACTTTGCTTCTTTATGGTGTCTTCTTTTCCTCCTACCTCAATATGTTTGATCTAAACTGATTTCTTATTACTTCTTCCTTAAACACACACATTCTATTTTCCAGACAAAATGACCTCCATTGCTGGTTGCTACTGATGGCATTTTACCTCCCAATCCAATGTCTTTGCACAAGCTTTCCCTGCCCTTCACTTCTGCCTCTTGGGATCCCTTGTGCCCTTCAAGGTTCAGCTCATCTCATCTACTACAAGAAGTATTCCCTGATTTCCCTCAGTTGTTAGGGCTCTTCCCTCCTGAAATTACATTGTATTTATGTTTTACATAAAACTTATCAGTGACACATTGTTTTCCCCATTGAATTGTAAGTTTCTTGAGGGCAAGACTTTTATTTTAGCATTTGTGGTCTCACTAGCAATGATTGGCAAATAGCAAGTGTTTAATAAATGCTTATAGAATTAAATTGAAATAAATGAGGGTTCTCTTCCCTCCAAAACCTTCTCTCTAGTATTAGTCACTTATACATAGTATAGACAAATTGCTGTGTTTCTTTCCCCAAAGATATATATTTATATTTTTTCAATGTGGAATTAGAAGTTGTTCCCTGTGAAAGGGATTTCAGACATCAATCAGTAGAAAGATGAACCGTGAAATCATACCTCATAAGGCAATTCACTTAGATATAAGATGTCCATCCCTGCATAATTCTAAAACAAGAGTTCTTGGGGTGGCTAGGTGGTGCAGTGCATAGATAGAGCACTCACCCTAGAAGTGGTGGAGGACCTGAGTTCAAATCCGGCCTCAGACTCTTAATACTTATTAGCCATGTGACCTTGGGCAAGTCACTTAACCCCAACTGTCCTGCCTTCCCCCTTCAAAAAGCAAAAAACAAAATGAAATAAAACACAAACAAACAAACAAGAGTTCTTAACTTGTGAACTATGAGTACTTCAGGAGTGTGTGAACTTGGATGGGGAAAATTATTTATTTATTTTCACTAATTTGTAACTGAACTCTAGCATTTCCTTCAATTATTAAAAACAACAGCAGTGAATTATTCTGAGAAAAGATCCGTAATTTTTACCAGGCTGCTAAAGGGTTGCATAAGACAAAAAGAAAGCTTAAGAACTCTTGTTCTAAAATAGATGCGAGTGGATTAAACAAATTTCCACACTGTTAACTGTTTAATTCCTTCTGCTCTGTGACTGTTGTATACTACTATATATACCCCAGTTAAAGGTTTAAGGCCAGAAAAAGAAAATGAGGCCAACAGATCAAATGACTTGGCTCATTTCATATAATAATAACAATGAAGGAAGAACAAATAGCAAATTCCTGAACTGTGTGTATGTTTAGTCTTTTATTTCCAAGATAATCATTAAAATCAAAGCCTCTGTGTTAAGATCAACCTACACCTTAGTAAAAGGATTTTACTTCCTATACTTCTAAACAAGGAAGCTTGTTCTAACATACATATATGGAGCTGACCATTGGGATAGAAAGTCATTTATATACGTTTTGTATAGCCTCACGATGATTTTGTAAGTTGTATCCTTCAGGCATTATTTTCTTTATTTCATAAATGAGGAAATGGAGTTTCATAGAGAATTGACACTTTCTCTGAGATCATACACAATCGTCAAGAGGCAGACTTGGATCCTGGAGAGCAATTTGAAACTACGCCCAAAGGGCTATAAAACTGTACAAATCCTTTGATCCAGCAATACCACTACAAGGTCTATATCCCAAAGAGATCTTCAAGAAGGGAAAAGGACCCACATGTACAAAAATATTCATAGTAGCTCTTTTTGTGGCAAAAAATTTGAAATTGAGGGGATGACCATCAAAGGGGAATTGACTAAACAAGTTGTGGTATTTGAATGTAATAGAACACTGGTGTTTCATGAAAAATGATGAGTAGGTAAATTTCAGAAAAAACTTGGAAAGACTTACATGACCTGATACTGAGTGAAGTGGGCAGAATCAGGAGAACATTGTATACAACAACAACAACATTGTATGATGATCCACTATGAGAGACTTAGTTCTTCTCAGAAATACAATGAACCAATACAATTGCAAAAGACTCATGACAGAAATAGCTCTCCACATCCAGAGAAAGAACTATGAAATCTCAATGCAAATTGAAGTATGCTATTTTTACTTTTTGGTTTTTCATTTCTCATGTGTTTCCCTTTTGTTCTGATTCTTGTTTTGCAACATGACTAATGTGAAAATATGTTTAACATGATTGCACATGCATAACCTCAAAAAAAAAAAAGAGGTATACTTTGACCCTGGCCTCTACTCATTTCAAGTCCATTATACCACTCTTCCTATCTCTGCTAACAGCTCTAATAAAAGCAGAAGTCTTTACCTAAACATGCAATTAGCCTCAGAGACAGAAGGCTAAGTAGAAATTCAATTCATTAAAATGCAAATTATCGACAACAATATGAAAAAAGTTCCAAATAAATGCAAACTAAAACAACTCTGAGCCATTGTTTTAAACCAGCAAAGATGGCAGAAAGAGATTATAAGTGTCAGAGGGACCAATGGAGGACAGGTAAACTAATATATTGTTTGGGGAGTTGAGAGTCAGTCCAAATAATATGGAAAATTTGGAGTTATGAAAACATACAAAATTGTTCATGTCTTTTACTCCATTGGTCTCTCTTTCAGGTTTATACACCAATAAGGCTAATGGCAGAAAGCAAGGTATCACATGTATCAAAATGTTAATAATAACAACTTTTGTAGTCACAAAAATCAAGAAATAAATTATCTTCCCATAGAGTGGTGAATGGCTGTGCTTTCATGTAATACAATGGAATATTATTGTGTTATTGGGAACAAAAAAAATGAAGAATTTAGGGAAATATGGGAAGATATATGAACCAAGACAGAATAAGGATAACAAAATACATAATGACTATAATGGTATAAATGAAGCCAATACAGAGAAGTAAAATTTAGGTCAAATACAATGCCAATTTTAGGTCTAGATGATTAATGTTAAAACGCTTTTTTTCTGGTAGGATATTTTAAATCATAAGAACAGAAAGTTTCATGTTTTGTCCACTATAATCACTGTATAAAAATAGTTTTGCTTAAACTGTTTTTAAAGACAGGTACTTTGAGCCATTATTTATTGGGAAATAATTGTTATATTGGAACAAAATCTACCAAAAAAGAAACTTATTTCATCAATTCATCATTTGTTCTACCATCTTTGTGGATATTAACTGACAACTGGTTTTGTTGGGACAAAGATAATCACTTGGTAAAAATAGAAATGATTTAACCTCGGGGGCATGGCTATGCAAATAGAAATTTTGTTAGTGCATTTGCAGATACAGACTACAGTTGGAGGTGGATGGCCCCAGAGTTTAGGTTTCCATATAAGACATGGACATGAACCATATCAGGTATTAGAGGGTAATAGAATTTGCAGGCTTGTTCATTATACTGTCAACACCATATTCTCCTATTATTTCATCTCATGATATGATTTTCCCATACATACACATATACAATAAAGACCTTTAACACCTCTTTCTTTCCTTCCAAACCGATCAAATGATAAATATTTAGTAAGCACCTAGATATGCCAGGCATCGTGGTAGAAGATGGGGAAACAAAAAAGGAAAGTTAGTATTCTCCCTCAAGGAGTTTATAGTTGAATGGAAAAAAAAACATGCTTACATATAGGTACATGCAAAACACACACACACACACACACACATGATACAAGATGGCTCACTTGGGCACCAGAGGTGAGTAGGGAAAAGATGCAGGGGACCACAAAAGGCCTCATGCAATTGGTGGTATTTCTGCCAAGTTTTGAGGAAAAGCAGCAGTTCTAAGACATGAAGGTGAAAAGGGTGTGCTTGAGTGACAGCCAAGGCAAAGACATAGAGATAGGAAAATGGCATATGTGAGGAAGACCTATTTGTTTGGTCTATAGAGCATGTGGGAAAGAATATTATGTAACAAGGCAAGAAAGATAGGGTAGAACATTGTGAAGAGCTTAATGCCAAACAAAGGACTTAAAATTCCATCCTAGAGGTAATATGGAACCACTGAAATTTACTGAGTTGCAGACGATGTGCTGAGATGTTTTAGAGAAATCATTTTGGCAACTCTGTGGAGAATGGACTGAAGTGGGGAGACACTTGAAGCAGGGAAACCAGTTAGGAGGCTATTGCTATAGTCCAGGCAAAAGATGATGAGTGCTTGAGCTAGGATGCTGATTATGTGCCTTCTCAATACATGGCCATGTCCACAAATAGTCTTTATATGTTCCCTGCCCTACCAATGTTGTGGGAAGCTGCGGGGAAGTGTATTTCTTTTCAGTTATTTTACTATGCTCTCTAATTAAATATATTTTATTTTCCCTTGGTGTGTCTAGTTGAACTGTTAAAGGAATGTTGGCGAGGCATCATGAAATGTTGTAGAGAAAGACATGATAAGATTTGGCAACTGGTTGGATTTGTAGGGTGAAGGCAAATGAGAAGGCGAGTATAACCTTGAAATTATGAACCTTGGTGACTGGGAAGTTCAATACAGTAGTGGTTTGGAGAGGGGCTGAGGATAATAAGTTTTGTTTT
Organism: Pseudochirops corinnae; assembly: GCA_028646515.1. Taxonomy (NCBI): domain Eukaryota; kingdom Metazoa; phylum Chordata; class Mammalia; order Diprotodontia; family Pseudocheiridae; genus Pseudochirops; species Pseudochirops corinnae. The sequence continues at coordinate 76,291,015 of CM053585.1, forward strand.
TTACATTTGAGTTTGAGATATCTTTGGGACATCCAGTTCTAAATGTTTAATAGGTAATTGATAATATGGGACTGTAACACCAGAGAGAGTCTGAGGCTGGATATGTGGATCTCAGATTCATCTGCTTGGAGATAATAATTAGAAGAGAGAAAAGTTTCTGGGAAGTAGCCCTGGGGAACACCTTTAATAAAGGGTCAAGACAAGAATGATGATTGACTAAGGAGATCCAAGGAGGAGCAGTCAGATAGAAAGAGGAAAACCAAGAGGGATATATGTTAGGAAAACTCAAGAGAGGAGAGAGGATAGGCTGAAGGAAAGTGTAGTTAATATTAAAGGCTACAGAAAAGTCATTAGACTTAACAATGAAAAGATCACCCATAACTTTGGAGAGGGCAGTTTTAGTTTAGAAGCAAAACTGAAGTGGGTTTAGAAGAAGGTAAAAGGAGAGGAAGTAGAGGCAAGGTATGTAGACAGCTTATTCAAGGAGTTTGGTTGAGAAAGAAGAAATGTAGGACTATGCCTTTTTAATTGATTCACCAGCTTAGGATCACTGATCCAGAGCTAGAAGGAACCTCAAAAGGCATCAGGTATAATTCTATCATTTTATAAATGAGATCATCGACAAGTTCAAGAGAGATTAATTGATGTACCCAGTGTTACACAGGTACCTGAAATGACACAGGCAGAATTTGATCCCAGTTCCTTTGTGCTCCAAAGTGAATGGTCTTTCCGTTATATCAACACTGTCTTTCAGGTCTGGAAATGGAATGTGTCAGTAATCCAAAGGCCCACCTAAATGAGACTTGGCAAGTTCATGACCAAAAAGTTGGCTGCCAAAATTTTTCTTTGTTTTGGCCATAATTCGTAGGAAACATCTACTAAGCCACAGAGAGAGTATAATCTGTGTCAGTGGAGAGAATGCTCCAATCAGCAAAAACATCCATGTTTCCAAAGTATTCAAGAACCATTTCCCATTTCTATGGGATTGAGGAGGCAAACTCTTTTTCTTCTTCTCCTACTTTGCCTCTTCCCCTGGCCCTTGGCTATTTATATTAGGATTTATTATTTATTTATCTTAGGTTTATTTATTTTATTTAGTTATTCATCTTAGATTTATCTTAAAATAGGCCTTAAGGTCTTCCCTCCCTACTTCACAAACCCACTTAAATGTCTAATTCTCCTGCACCTGTCTTCATCTTCCTTTTTTAATTAGCATCATTCCTATGTTAGCTCTTGCTTTTTTTTTTTAAAACTTTCTAGAAGCATGACCTATTTCTCCTTTGTCTCTGAAATCAAAGCTTTATGGGGAGAGCAATGACTTTATTATTGGAGGAAAGCAAAACTAAAGTTATCAATCCCAGACAGCCCTTCTCAGCTTTTCCAGGATAAGTTACATGAACCAGAGGCATGATGGGAGTTGACAGGAGAATTAAGACATTTTCTCACACTTACTCAAAGAGTAAGCTGAAGGGTTAGAGAAGATAGGAGAAAGGCAGTGCAAAGGCTGGCTATGGGTGCAAATAATCAAAAATTTGAGATAACCCATGGGGCTATGAGCATAAAGAGCTAGAAGCCCTTCCCCTACCCAGAGGATGAAGGGAAAAGGCCAGGCAGCAACTGCATTTCTTTGTAGAAGTTGCAGGTGCCAGCAGCAGGGTCTTGGGAAAGAGCCCCCCAGCAGTGATACCAATAGATGGCAGCACCATGGAGAGAATAAGCCAACATGAACCTTCAGCAGTTTCTAGCAGATTGAGACCTGATGACATTAGCAGACCAGCAGAAAAAAACAAAAATAAAACTCATCAGGGAAACGGAAGAGAGGGGTTTCAGTGGGGACACAGCCATTGGAATAGGAGATTGCCTGGCTATCCATGTTCCCTATGTGAGTCTCTGTTCTTCCAACATATTCCTTACATGTATGTCCTCTCTCTAGCTATATTCTGTGTGCTCCCCTTCCCATTGGTCATATGGAAAGCTATGGGAGAATTGCCCCTTAGCAATCATTTTGTACTGGTGCTGAGCTAAATGTTTTTTTTGGCTTTTTTTAGACTTAGTGTGTCCTCTTGTGAGGTAAAAAGAAACAGTGGGGAAGGCTCATGAAATGTGGTTTTGAGTGAATGGTGACACACATGATTCCTAGAACATGGAATAACTTGTAGGGAGCCCACAATTGGGGTAGAATGTTAACCAATGACTGATAAAATATTTTTTTTTTTATTTGCTCATTTACTTTTAATTTACAAGATTCGGTTCCACGATCACTTGAGTTTCAGATTTTTTCCCCTCCCTCCCCCCCCCCCCATGGTGGCGTGCAATCATGTATAGGATCTGCAAATACTTTCACATTGTACAATAGTTTGGGATGACTGATAAAATATTAGAAATTGAAAATATCATCAAATTAATCACCCTTCTTTTTTGGGTATTAGGAACATAACACCTGTTGAAAAGTGACTTGCTCAAGGTCACTCAGCTAATTAGTGACTTAATGCCTCCAAAAGGCAAAATGGAATCTGAATATTTCTGGAACTTTTACCTTTAATCCTCTAAGCGTTTCATCATATGCTCAATATTTAATAGCCACCTGACCTTCTTATCCAATGACCTGCTCTTTTATTCTTTGTTTAGGGAAGTCTGAATTGGTTGAGGAGCTCTGAAACACTGTAATTTTGGAAGATGTGTAACTTTTTAGTGGGACCAACCACCAGTCATGGAAACTAGGTGGCACAGTGAATAGAGCACTGGGCCTGGGAGTCAGAAAGATTTATCCTTGTGAGTTTAAATTCAACCTCAGACACCTACTAGCTATGTGACCCTGGGCAAGTCACTTAACCCTCTTTGCTTTAGTTCTTCATCTGTAAAGTGAGTTGGAGAAGGAAATGGCCAACCACCCCAGTATCTTTACAAAGAAAACTCCAAATGGGGTCATGAAGAGTGGGACATGACTGGAAAAAATGACTGAACAGCAGTTACCAGTCTCAATAATCAACTCACTTCCTTTTAAATACCCTTATTTATCTCCCCTCCCCTTTTTTTTTCAAGTGATCTTCTAGGAGGGGAGATTGAATCAGAGATGATGTTTGTTGGGGGAGGGAATCAAGACAAGTGTTCCATTTTTATATGCAAATAAATCACTTGATTATATTTTTTGTCCTTATGTTATCATGAATATTTCAAATGAATTTTATATGGTTCATATTTATGGTTTGGGAGCAATTTCACATTTTGGCTCACTGCCGCCTCATCTGCATATACCATATCTCAGCTGATGTTGATTGGTTTCATTTACATATTCATCACATTCCTATTTTCAAAGATATTTTGTTACAAACTGGCTTTCTTTCCCCCCTCCAGTGGTATAATAGCCCATCGATGTGTTTTTAAATTGCACTCATTTCCATATATAATTTTTCTGGTTAATGATAAATCACTATGTTGTCACTTATCTCCCCCCCATTCAGTGTAATCTTCTCACTTTATACCAAGCTGACATATGGCTCCTAAGTAATTAAAGACAATGTAAACAGTTTACAGGGCACTTTGCAAAGCCACTTCCCATTGCAAAGGGTTTTATGTTCCCTTTCCTCCAAGTCTCTAACCATTGCAAAGAGAAGCCCCGTCAGCAGGAAGGAGGCAGTGACAGAACCAACCTGAAGAGTAAGCATGGCCATCATTTTGTTGCTAACAGGGGGATCCCTGGCCCCTACTCCATATAAAAACAACCTTTTCCTTGTTAACTCTCGATAAATGTTGACACAGAAGGGCTGATCAACCAAATTAATGGAGGCTTGTGCTGCATTCTGACTAGCTTAGACCTCCTTGGTCTCCCTACCTTCCATCAAATGAGATTGCCCATAGAAAGCATTCTGCATGTGCTCTATACATTGCTAGCCATCATGCCTGTCAAATTCAGCCAATGACAGACTTTCTTCAAAGCACTTACTGGAAGCATCGCATGTTGTTAAGATCCCATCCCTCTAGATTAGCCCTTACGATTAACCATGTGAAGTAGGTATTATTATGATTTCCGTATTACGGATGGGAAAATTGATGCCCAGCAATTGAGAAACTCAGAGGTTCTAAGAAATAAAACCAGAGGGACTCTCCGAGTGCTACAGAGGCAGGCAAGGGCAGGTTTAAAGGGGCCATACCTCTTACTACAGTTTGTCTAAGAATATTAGCCAGTGTTTGTATAGAGCATTAAAATTTGCAAAGCACTTGGCATCCATTTTCTTGTTTGATCATTGTTGCAAGAGGCAATAATAGCAAAAGCAAGCTAAGCATATTGGAAAACAGCAGGTCTTAGCATCAGGGAGACCCGAGCCAAGTCTCACCTTTGACAAATAATGGCTGTAAACCCCGGATAAATCACTTAACCTCTTAGTTCTCTAAGCAACTTTATAACTACCACTACTATTACTACTGCTGCTACTGCTGCTACTACTATTACTACTACTACTACTACTACTATTCCTGCTATTGCTATTACTACTACTGCTTCTTCTTCTTCTACTACTACTAC
>CM053585.1:76296036-76356052 GCA_028646515.1 Pseudochirops corinnae
CTATTACTATTACTGCTACTACTATTACTACTACTACTACTACTTCTACTGCTACTAGTAATACTGCTATTGCTATTACTACTAGTGCTTCTTCTACTACTACTACTGCTACTAAAGTATCACTACGACTATTACTACTACTACTATGACTACTACTTCTACTGCTACTACTCATACTGCTATTGCTATTACTACTAGTGCTTCTTCTACTACTACTACTACTGCTACTAGAGTATCACTACTACTACTACTATGACTACTACGACTACTACTTCTACTGCTACTACTAATACTGCTACTGCTATTACTACTAGTGCTTCTTCTACTACTGCTACTAGAGTATCACAACAACTACTACTACTACTACTACTGCTACTACTACTTCTGCTATTGCTATTACTACTAGTACTTCTTCTTCTACCACTACTACTGCTACTAGAATATCACTACCACTACTACTACTACTACTGCTACTACTACTATAGCTACTACTAGTACTACTACTACAGCTACTCCTACCACCTATCTTTATATACCATTTTGAGGTCAATAACTTGTAGAGAAGGTGCCCTTCTAAGGGTCTGTCCTTAATAACTGTGCTGTATATGCTTTTATTATCCTCATTTATACAGTAGGGAATTGAGGTTTAGAGGAGATTAAATGGCCTTCCTGTGGTCACAAAGATATGTTTAAACATAAATGTCCGAGATAAAATTTGAACCCTGCTCTCTGTCATCAAGCTCAACACTCTATCCACTAAACTATTCAGTCTCCACAGAGAATTGTATAAACTACAAGTAGGGCAAACATATGAAATGTGTAGGAAAATAGGTTAGATTAATAAGAAAGGAAAGGGAAGGGAATAAGCATTTCAGTCTCACCTGCTATGTACCAGGCACTGGGCTAAATGCTTTAAAAATATCTCATTTGAACCTCACAACAACTTGTGAGGTAGATGGTGTTATTCCCATTTTGCAGTTGAGGCAAACAGAGGTTAAGTGACTCAATCAGGATCATAAAACCTGTTAAGTGTTTGAGGCAAGATTTGAACTGAAGTTTTCTTGACCCTAGACCCTACTGCTGCTACTATTACTACTACTACTTCTACAGCTACTACTAATACTGCTACTGCTACTGCTATTACTACCAGTGCTTCTTCTTCTTCTTCTTCTTTTTCTACTACTACTACTACTACTACTACTACTACTACTACTACTACTGCTACTACTGCTACTACTACTACTACTGCTGCTGCTGCTACTGCTACTACTACTACTACTACTACTACTACTACTACTACTACTACTGCTACTGCTCTATCCACTACACCACCAGCATTAAACTCAAGGCTAAAGCATTTTAAATGTATCTTATAGGAAATAAGAGGGCTACTGAGAGTTTTTAAGCAAACAAGTTACTTATTCAGTCTTTGACAAGTAGAATTCCTGGGAAGAATGGTTATTCCCAACCTCTGGTAAGCTGGAAATAGACCATCTTATAGAAGAGGGGGAAATGTACTTAGAGCTTTTTGAATTCTGATGCCTTGGAAACTGACTCCTTTTATCTCTGGACTCCTTCCTGGAATGCTCTTCATCCTCCTTTTGCTTGTCTGAATCCTGCCCATCCTTCAAACTCCAGCTCAAAGAATACCTCTTGCTTCCCTAGTCATGCCCATCCATAGTAATTTGTCCTGTCTCTGCCCTCCTCCTACAGAACCCCAGAAGCCTTGGTCTATTCATTTTATCCCATCCATGGAATGATGGCAGCTAAGGTCCTTTTTAACTCTAGAACTATGATCTTATGTCTTCTCCCATATTGTCTTACTGAATCAAATTAAGTTGTTACTTAACTATAATGATAATCATAATAACTAGCACTTATTTACCATTTTAGGATTTGCAAAGTGTTGTACAAATGTGATTTAATCCTCTCAATAGCCCTGAGAGGTAGGTACTAGTATTGTCCTCATTTGACAGCTGAGGAAACTAAGACATAGAGAGATTTAGTAACTTGCCCAGGGGTCACATAGCTGGTAAGATGAGATTCAAACTCGGATCTTCTTGAAGTCATATACTCCATCTATATTTGGACATGACCAATGTGGAAATTTGTTTTGCTTGACTATACATGTTGGTAATGAGTTTTATTTTTCTTGTTTTTCTAATGGGGGTGGGGGAAGAGACGGAAGGAAGAGACTACAGGTTTGAAAATAACAAAATTTAATTAAGAAAAAAAGAAAGGTGGTTGCTCTAGAAATTTTTGCTTTCTGGCTGGACCTATTGAAGCAAAAGAATCAAAGCTGTTACTGAAAGAGACTGACTATGAGGCATCTGAACAGCGAAGGATGATACAGTCTCTGCTAGACCATGGCAGCCGTTATAGGGTGTCATTGGAGTTTTCCAACAATGCAAGTGCTTATACTGAGAGGTAGTGAGCTTCTCATCACTGGAGGTCTTTAAGTAAGGGCTGTTTGATCGCTTGCCAGGGATGGTGTAGAAAAGATTCAGCCTTAGGTGGCCCTTTAACTCTGAAATGTGTCTTTCCCCCCAAACAACAGTTAGCCTAGTATTGAGAAACATGATTGTAAAAGAAAAAAAAAAAGAAGAGGAAAAGCAAAGCAGGTTAATCTTCATGAAAGGAGAAACACATATAACCTAGAAGGTCTATCTGCTAATAAGACTCTCTGGTTCTCTTCCTTATCAGAAAAAATAATGGGCGCCCCTCCATTTAATCTGGTTTTATCTCTTGCTGTTCTTGATGGCATTTTAAACCCTCTAAGCTAGCTATGCCATTCAAGGTTAAGAATAAATTGAGTACCAGACTCTCTTAAGTCCCTGAAGGCAACATCTGGGAAGAGAATATTTGTCTTTATCACTCTCATGCAGGAAAACAATGGCCAGGCTTTGCATCTCCACAATTGTGAACTACCCAAACTAAACTCAATCTGTTATAATCCAAATTTGCAAACCAGACAAAACTAAATGCATATTTTCAATTTGCATTGCTTATGGACTCTTTCTTTTAGAAAACAATTAAAAACCCCTTATACTTTGTTCCCTACTAGAGCTAAGGGCTTTAGCTATAGAATCACAGATCTGAAACTGAAAGGGATTTTAGAGACCATCTGTACCACCTCCTCATTCTACAGATGAAGAAATTGAGTCCCAGAAAAATTAAATTATTTGTCTAATATCACACAGATAGCAAGTAGCAGAACAAGAATTCGAACTCAGATTCTCTGACTCTAAATGCAGCTCTTTTCAATGCACCCTGAAGCTTCATACTTTAAGGAAACAGAAACTTTATCTTTTTAAAAATAAATGTTACTGATACATTTTTTAAAAAATCTACATTACCAGTGTCTTCTCTAGGCTCTTACCCAAGCTCCAGAGAGCTGTCCTTTATAACAAAATTAAAAAGAGGAAGGACATAGTTTAGCAAAACTAACATATTGAAAAAGTCTGACATTATATCCAATGTTTCCCACCCATAGTCCCCCAAGTCCAGCAAGGATACCTCGACACTAAAATGTTAGAAACCAATGTCAAGTAAAGATACAGCAGAATAGGGGGAACATATTTTGAAATGAGAATAGAAGTCACTAGAAACATAGGGTTTGGTTTATATAACTCATAGTGTCAGCTTTGGGGGAGTTTCAGGAGAAAATCTCTGCTCTGTGAAACTAAAGATAGAAAACACTGGAAAGAGGATATGGTGGCTTCCCTCTGTTGTGGTGTAAATTGGGGTGAACCTATACCAACCATTTTTCCTTATGTGGATGTTATTTTCTATGTGTGGAAATTTAAGGATTTTAGCTGGCACAAGCAAATTAGGGGAGAACTAATGGAATGTGCTGGAGGCAGTAGAGTCAAGAGTCACTGTGGGGTGATGGTTAGGTATTTAAAGGTGAAGATGAAATAAAACCATCAGTCTCTGCTTTTAGTCATATGGCTTTGGGCGAATCCTTTACCTCATTGAATCTGTGTTTCCTTATCTGTGAAATGAGGCAGAGGGTTGGATTAGATCATCCTGGAGACAAGATCCATTCCTTCTTTAAGCATCTATAAAGATGGGTACTTGGTAGAAAAAAAAGGAGGAAGGAGATACAATTACAGAGAGAGGGATGCTGAGCATGTCTGGAAACAGAAGGTGGCCTTTCTCCCTTTCTCTCCTAAACTGCTGCTCAGCTGGCATGGAGGTGAAAGGTAATACAATTAATGAAAAGAGGTAGATGATTCATAAAGCTCCAAGGTTAAGAACTGTAGTCTCTCAGATGAAGAGAAGGGCAGTAGGGAAAGCTGAGATGATGGCTTTTTGATATCTATTGTCTGCTCCCTTCCTCTGCTTGCAAGGGAATCCTATCCTCAAGAATGACAGCAATGGAAACCTAGCATAGTCTAGTAAAGTGTAGAAGTGCTAGATAGGGAGTCAAGAATATTGGATTCAAATCCTACCTATGAGTCTTCCTGTCTCTGTGCATACACTAAGTCACTTAACCTCTACAAACTTCTGCTTCCTTCTCTGTAAAATGAGGAGGCTGGACTCAATGACCTCTTAGATGCCCCCTAGTTCTAAATCTATGAACCAGGTCCAATAAAATTGGAAAGAGAACTAAAGAGATAGACTAGCACTCCTCCGTCCCTCTCCCAGAATTGGCATCATTGAGAAATAATTCATCTTTGCTTACACTTGCACCAGGCCAGTGTTTGTTTTTTTTTTTGCTGACAATGTATACCAGCCAAACCCCCTTATCCCAGCACTATTTCTTACAGCAATACAGATGTATTGGTGACAGCTCTGTTTGGGAACACTGCATTATCTCCTCTTGTTTCAATTTCTCACAGATCTTTAACTAGATGAAAAACCTGCTCTGGGAGCAGGCCAGGCTGACTGTCTGGTTACAGAGCAGGGACCTACGCTCAAGACGTTTCTCTATTTCAGACAACAGCCACCCTATTGCCTGCCTTAGCAGTATGGTAATTTAATCAGGTACATACATTTTCTCCAGATCCCCAAATCCTGAGAATGCTCCTCTTGGAATGACTTGAAGCTTGGTGAGGACAAATCTCCTAGAGAGAAAAATAGCATGTGGAAAGGTCAGTCATTGACTTTTAGACAGTGACTCCGTGCCCAATATGCGCTAGGTACTGTGAGGGTTAAAGGGGAAAGAAAAGACACAGTCCCTGTCCTCAAGGTAGCTGTTATAATCTAGCAGAGACAACAAGGCATCCACACAAAGAAGAGAACCAATAATGTCAGTCAGTTTATGACAAATACCAAGCGAGTGGCTAAGGCCATTCTGTATCAGAATTCAAAATGAGAGTCTAAATGAATAACTATTATTATGTTTGGTATCATTGATACTAACAAAGCCATTCATGTAGTATTAATAATAATGGTTCATATAGTGGGTTCATACTGGGCTTTCAAGCTTGCTAAGGTGTGAGTTTTTAACCACATTGTGATACAATTACAAGAGGCATATCCATGTATATAATAGTAACAATAATAAAACCTAACGTTTACATAGCACTTAGTATGTGCCAAGCACTTTACAATTATTATCTCATTTGATCCTTACAGTAACCACATGCTATTATTATCCCCATTTTACAGATGTGGGAACTGAGGCAAGTGTGACTCGAATAAGGTCATCCAGCTAGTAAGTGTCTCTGGTGGGATATAATATGAATTCAGGTCTTCCTGACTCCAGGCTTGGCACACTATCTGTTGTGCCACCTTGTTTGTATATTATTAAGCAGAATATATCGTTCTACTTTGGTTTGCTTGCACTGGATTTTGGTGTGTGTATTCCTGGAGTTTTTGTAAAACGTCTCATAGTACTAAGGGACTCTAGCATGGAGCTCTATGCTGGACCTGTGTTGTCTCCTAAGCTTATGCAGACACAGTTTCCAGGGAAATGTATGTGATAACCTATGAGGCCAGTCACAGTCTGGTTCAGCCCTGTTTTTACTTCCTTCAATAACACTGGTGCTCCAGATGCTGTAAAGGAGAATTTGAAGTGAAGGAATGGTGATAGCCCCCTTTCCCCAGAGGTGTCTGAAGTATAAGGACACAAGTACTGAATGGGTCCCCATTGTGTTCCTCTCCTGGATATGTTGTGCATTGAATCATCATATGGAGTATAAAGGCTCTAGATATATGCTCTGTGGGGAATACGGTCAACCATGAATTGGGAACAGGAATTTTAAAGGTACTAGCTATGTGCCACCCTTCCTGGGATTTAGTGGTTTTATAGTATGTATCTTTGTGGACACTTCTGATTAAAATGAAACCATGGATGTATAGGTGTGTATATGATGGCGTTTACATGCAGAGGGGAGTTCAGTGTTCTCAGAAGTTGAACATAGTGTCTTCTTTCTGTGGTGCCATTCTCTGCTCTCACCCTACCCTAAACACATAAATACTATAGGAATTCAGAGGATAGAGAGGTCACTGGGGAGCTGAGGTTGGGTGAGAAGGCTTTATATCCAAGACAACAGACAAGGAACACTTATGCATTGTTGATGGAACTGACAGCTGGTATATCCTGGAACACAATCTGGAATTATAATCACAATGTCGGTAAACTGTACATACCCTTTGACCCAATTATAGGACCATTAGATCTATATCCAGAGGAGATAGAAGGAAAAGACCCATATGGACAAGAATAATTAGAGCAGCATTTTTTTTTGTAGTTGCAAAGACCTGGACACCAAATTGTTGCCCAACAATGATTGAACAGATGACCAAATTATTATATATGAATGTAGTAGAATACATTGTGTCATAAAAATGAAGAACCTAGCATTCAGAGAAACCTAGAAAGACTTATATGAACGGATGCATTGTGAAATAAGCTGTACCAGAACAATCTGAATGATGACGAGGACAATAATATAATATGAAGAAAAACCTTAAAATTATAATAAAAGACATGAATAATAATTACTTCAAAAGAGAAATGATGAAAAATATCTTCACACCTGTTGACAGAGAGGTAGAAGACTAGAGATTCAGAATAAGATGTGTGTTCTCCCATATGGCTAATGTAGTTGACTTGTTTTGCTTATCCCTACTTATTTGTTACAAGAAAGAGCTTCTACTGGGGAGAGGTATAGGGGTGGTAAGTGAAAGATACGCGCAAAAGAAACATCAGTAAGTTTCCTTTTTACATTTACAGGAGAAAACCAAAAAGTACATCGCAGATACAAATAGAGCAGTTTCGTTACTACTCTATTACATTCCTTGTATTCATATATGTATGTATACATATGCATATATAGTTGGCTTGACTGTAGACATATGCATAGTCAAGCCAACTATATATAACAGAAATCCAATTTCTTATATAAGCCATTTTTTTGTATATTGAAATGTTCTTGTGGATAAAGTTATAATAAGAAAGAAAATTAAAGGAAAAAAAGAGAAGATAGGGTTTGAGCTGGACCTTAAGGGGTGGTTAAGATTCAAAAACCCTCTTGAATGATTTCAAAGGTCCCTTCCAGCTTTAACATTTCATGATTCTCTCCCTATCCAGAGGCACCACACCTGAGTAGGTATCAAGAATGATGTTTTGGGAATCTCTATACAGGGAACCCTTGACTTTTCTGTAGGGCAAACTATATTTTTACTCTTTGACTTCACTATATAACCAGGATTCAGCTTTCTTTTTGTTTTAATTCTTCTCTCTCTGCAAGATAAGAACAGGAATATTTTCTTTAGAGTCTGCTTCAGATGGACTTAAAAAAAATGCCTTCACAGAATGATAGGAAACTACACAATCTTTCATTGTTCAAATGAACATGGTTGGAATGAATGGAGTTTTCTTGTTTCAGATGAAGTTGTTTATAATCAGTCAGAATTGTGTTTCCTATAATAATAACATTTATATAGCACCTTTATCATATGATAATAGATTTTTAGCTAGAAGGGTCTTTAGAGGATATGGCATCCTTTTTACAAACAAGGAAACTGAGGTGTAAAGAGATTAAGTTACTTGCTTGTTATTATCCAACTAATAAGTGTTTAAGAATTCAAAACCAGGTCTCCTAATCTCAAGTCCACAATGTTGTCCATTAAACCACTCTGCCCATGTATACTGTAATTAGGGATTGCTGAGAAAATAAAAGATTTCTGTGTTGATAAATTAAATACTTCCAGTACCAATCACGGACCTTTCCCCAAAATGAACAGAAGAATTAATTAAGTTCTTTTACCCATTTTAGCTCCAACATTTGTGACTTTTGCAAATGAATGATTCTGTGGTCAATCAGTATCCATACTAAAATGGAAAAAAGAGAGAGCCTTCATGCAATACTTATGTATCCAAATGAGATTTATTCGAAGAACATTCTTTATAGCCTACTTCGCATCCTGGAAGGTTGGAGATAGGAGTGCTGCAAAACTGCAAATCTATGTCTAGCATAATTGGTTTGTGTGTGGAGGAAGGAGAGGTAGTAGCTCACCCACATGACTTCCTTTATGACTCCTCTAGACCAGGCAAGGTCACATTTCTGGCATCCTGGTCAATGCCCCTTATTTCCAGGGGCTGTAGGGCAGTGTTTGGTGAAGAAGTAATGTATTATATTACTTCCACTACTAGATCTATACTTGGAATCTTTGTGCATTTTAATTGATTGAGAAAGAAACAAAAGGAGAAAAGAGATGAGAGTCTGACTCACTTGTGATTAATTTGGGGTCTGTTTTCAAAGAGATAGGGAAATTTGCTCTCATGACCCCATTGGACTTTGTAAAACTCTTACCTGAGCTCATTACAAGAAAAAAAAAGGAGCCCAAATTGTTTTCATGGCCTCAGTTTCTGACTTGACATAACTTGCTGGAATCAGTATCCAGGAGGAAAGTCTGAATAGACACAACATAATATTTACTCCAGGCTTTTTATTCAGTATTTCAGGAATAGGGTATCTTTCTTTCCTCTATGACAGAGGCCAGCAGGGAATTGCCAGTAGAGGGCAGTTAGGTTAAAATAGGCTGTAACATAGCTAGGTATCAGAAAGCAAGACAAAGGACACAAAAAGATCTTCGATAATACTATAGCTTATTTCTGCAAAAACTGTTCCAGAAACTGCTGTAGCATGCAACTAAGGGATCTCAAAAGGTACAAAATGCAAAGCAGCTCAAAGAGAATAAAATCACCACAATGTACTACACTGTCCTGGCAACTTCTCCCTTCCCCTCAAAGTTAGGGAGCTAAAACAATCATAACTGAAATAATTAGGGAATAGTTAAGGGCTCAAGCAGTTTGATCCAGAGTATAAGTAAAATTAGAATTTAGAGATATTAAAGAGACACCTTGGTTGGAAGAGGTGAAGAAGGTTTCAGAGGGGAGATGGGACTTAAGTTAGTCTTGAAAAATCTAACATTAAAATCAAGTTACCTATAGAGTCCTATCTATGAAATGAGATATCTAGGTGGGGGCTTCTTCTAGATTTCTTGATATTGCCTGATACCAGCATAGCACTCAGGCCCCAAAACACTACAGAATCACCTAAGTGAACTCTAGAATCATTCAGAATTCAACTTCTCTATCCACTTAGGAAAAACCAAAGGGTTGGTGTAGAGTGTATCTAGATTGTCATATGCAATTGCATGGACAGATATTTTTTGTGTGTATGCACACATATCTATTTTTATACATACATAGCTACATTTATCCAGGCACACATTATATATAGACATGTATAAATAAAGTAGGTAGATATATGTATACATACATACATACACATAAATGCATATATGTTTATATCTAAATGTACATTATATATATGTGTATAAACACATAGATATAGGGTAGATAGGCATATGTAAGTACACATGCATATATACACATGCATTTATATACATATACATATTGCTGTATATGTCTATATATAGATACACATATTATATATGTATGCATGCATAGATAAGCATAAATATGTTTGCATGCATACATATACATATGCATGTCTATCCAACACACATAAAACATATATGCATGCATGTACAAATAAATTATAGATATCATGAAAAATTCAGAAGGATAGTAGACGGAGTCCAGAACTGAAAAAGAGAGAGTAGGTTATATTGTACTTGGGAAATTTCATAGTGCTTTCAAGTATCCTGAGTTTCTCTCTGAAATAAACATGACATCTCTTAAACCTGAATATTATCTTTTTCTCAAAGACTTCCCTCATCTTGTCCAGGAGCTTTGACCTCTCCCATGCTCTCCTCCTCAGGCATGCTGGTGGCTCCCTACTTTCAAAGCTCAGTGTCAGTGCTAAACTCAGTGCTGGCATCTGTATGTCTGTCTGCAGCTCAGAACTCCTAAACTCAACACATCTGCCAGCCTTAGCCTCTCTAGTAGCTAGGATTATAAGCATGTGCTACCATACCTGGCTAACATGATTATTCTTTTAGGGATGCTCTACAGCTGTGTGTCAAGGAATGCCATAATCTCCAAGGAATCAAAATTGTGGCTTACTCAAAAGGAATTAGAGAGATGCATGATGGGCATAAATATAATATAGCATATTATCAATGATGAATTTCATACACAGAGCAGAGTAAAAAGTATCACAAAAGAGATGTATGTCCAAAAAGGATATGTGCAATAAGAGTAAAAGGGAATAGTCAGACAGAATGTTGTGTTGGTGTCCATGTAGTCAAGGCATTTAGAGGAAGGATTCCATCAAATTGGTTGGATCTTGGTAAAGAATTTTTGGGTAAAAGTCCTGTACGACAAAAAGGTATGTACAGAATGTGATCTGTACTGCTACATCAGTAAGATCTGGGCTCTATTAAAGTATCAAATGAAGATCAATGGGCTAGAGAATGCTTTTAGGAGGATGATCAGGATGGTCAAGATCATACTTATGTAGAGATACCACTGTCCTGAGCAACTAAATCATAATGCTGTATAAGAATAAGTTGAAGGAACTGGGAATGTTTAGTCTGGAGGAAATAAGACTGAGGGAGGTCATGCTAGCTGCCTCAAGTATTTGAAAGGCTGTCAATGAGAAAAGGATAGGTTTTGTTCTTGTTGGCTCCACAGAACAATAATTGATAGTTATTTAACACTTAAAGGTTTGCAAAGTGCTTTATACATGCACATCTCCTAACAACTGGGAGGGATAGGCTTTATAATTTTACAGATGAGAAAATGAGAAAAAAAAACCAAACTCAGAGAAATTAAGTGACTTGAATCTATTCACACAAATGGCAGGTGTCAGAGATGGAATTTGAACACAGCTCACTGGGGAAATGAAAGGGCTCATATACTTCTTCTATGATAAAAAGCATCTCTTAGTGAATATTTTGCTTGTTGAACTGCATTCTGTCTTTTCTCTCCTTGTCTCCATTTGTCTTGTCCCTTACTGGTCTCACCTTTAACTCACATGTAATTGGCTTCTTCTCTACCTTTTTATCAAATTAACTCTACTAGAAAGGTCTCTGAAGTTGCTCCAAATCCATATTTCTTCTTACCTTTGACCTTCTCAGTATCATCTGTTAGGGAGTCTGAATGTACCCTGGGTGAAACTTCCTGTACTGTGTGACTACCCTTGGATTGAAATGACACTAAAGATATAGTGGCCATGGGCTATCTTTTTCCCCTGTGTTTCCTAGGATGGCCTCAGAAATTTAGCAGTGATTCTAGTTAAATTATTAGTGTGTGTGTGTGTGTGTGTGTGTGTGTGTGTGTGTGTGTGTGAGAGAGAGAGAGAGACAGAGAGAGAGAGAGAGAGAGACAGAGAGAGAGAGAGAGAGAGAGAGAGATCTGGTACTAGAGAGGGAAATCTGGTTTCCCTTGGTTATCCTAATACTTCTCATTCTTGGATCTCCTGTCTATCAGTCATCTTACTGTTCCTTTTTCAGTTTCCTTTGGTAAATTATCATCCTTCAGCTTTCTAGGTATAGTCTCCCAAGGCTCTGCTTGTTTATTCTCTCTATGCTTTTTCCATTAGATTTTTCCATAGAGTTGCCCATCATCTCTAGGCAAATGACTCTCACAACAATTTACCCTATTCTCATCTTTTTCCTGAGCTTCTGTCAGGAGCTGGATTATCAAATGTTCCCTGCTGGATATTCTATAGGAATCTGTAATGCCAAGCAAAGGCAACTTCCAAGGTTCGGATTACCAGCATAGTAAACCCCATTTATTCAGCAAACATTCACAGAACAGAAAAAGTCAAAATACAGTGTAACTTGTTCCTTCAGCAAGTTCTCAATTCAATCCAGGTACTACTCCACCCCTAGACAGTAAATTTTAGTCAGTCAAAAGTCTCTTCTCAAATAGAGATTAGTCTCCAACCATAAACAAAGTACATTCATTTGGTCAATCACTCAAAGGCTTCTCACCCCTGAATCTCAAAAGGGGCAGGAGAGCACAAAAGGCCATCCACCCTTAAATTATAAGGTTAAGCTCAGCATTGAATACCCAAGGAAAGGTCCTTTCATCTTCACTAGAGGCAAGCCCTCAGCAATCTCAGTTTCTGGGGAAACAAGGCTCAACAAAACCATAGCCAGTGTCCTCATCAAGTCACTCTCTGCCTGTAGAACAGTCCCAGAACCTCTGAAAACATTAGCAAGGCCCTCTTCCAGGATTTCTGTGCAGGCACCACAAGAAAATCCTCCTTCAGGGCTTCTGAACCAACAGCCAGGTTCCAGGACCTCTACAACAGCAGCACTGTCCTTCACCAGCAGGTGAATCTGGCGAAACAACATCAAAACAGACAGACAAAATACCAGCATCACAGCCATGCCTCCTCAGTTCTTGGCAGTTCCAGGTGTCAGTTCCAGGTGTCAGTTCCAATGGGCTCTTAGCAGTCTTTCTCTCAGCAACTTAGGCTCCACCACACTGGTTACTGCTCTCCCAAAGTACTTCTGGTCTTCTCTAGGCTTGGGCCTCTCTCCCAATTCACAGCTCCTCCCAGTTCAGCCCTCTCTCTTTATGTCAACAAGTCCATCCCACAAGTGGGATTCACAAGCTCTGGGTTTTAACACTCAACCCCAAAACCAAGCCAATACAGGGGCATCTCCAAATTCCATTACCAATACAGAATCTCAAACCTCAATATAGCTAAGATAAAAGTTATCATATGCCTTGTTCTCAAAACTCATCCCTCCTCCAAACTTCCTTATTTTTTGTAAATGTACCACCACCCTCCTAGTCACTTATATTCATGGCCTTGGAATTGTCCTTAATTCTTCCCCCTCTCTAATCCACTATATCTTAACAGCTGCTAATTCTCTTGGACTGGCCTATCTGCTTTGCCCCCTTCTCTTGACTCTCATAGCCATTACCATATTTCAGCCTCTTGTCAGCCTCTTGCCTAAAATAATTGCAATTATTTTGTATTTGGACCTCTTTGATTCTTCTACTTGCTTCTTCTTCCTACTTCCAATCCATCCTCTGATGCTAAATTGATATTCCTAAAACACAGATGTGACCACATCACTTCCTTCCCCCTCTGAAAAGTGTTCAATGACTTTCTATTGCCCATGGGATCAAATACAGCCTGGCATTTAAAGCCCTTCACAAATCTAGTTCCCACTTGCCTTTTCATACATTTCATATTATTCCCTTTCCTTCACATACTTTCTGTCCCATTCAGACAGGTGTGTTAGCTGCTTCCTGTGCCCAACATTTGATCTCTCACCTCCAAGCTTCTGTACCAGTGGCCCTTCACAGGTGGAATACACTTCCCACTTCAGTTTTTTAGAAGCCATAGCTTTGTTTAGACCAGTGGTTCTCAACCTGTGGGTTGTGACCCCTTTGGGGGTCAAACGACCCTTTCACAGGGATAGCCTAAGACCATCGGAAAACATATTTCCAATGGTCTTAGGATCCGAGACACTGCTCCTCTATCTATCTCCAGGTAGGTCCGCCCACAAACAGGTATTAAAGGGTTGCAGCATTAGGAAGGTTGAGAACCACTGGTTTAGACTATGACCTAAAATCTTACCTTCCACAGGAAGCTTTTCCTTATCTTCCTTCATTCTAATGCCTTTCCTCTGTTGATGATTTCCGATTTATCCTGTATTGTAGCTTATCTGTATATAGTCACTGCGTGTTGTCTTACCCCATTAGACTATGACCCCTTTGTGAGTAGGGACTATCTGTTACCTTCCTTTGTTATCTGTAGTACTTGGAGCATAGTAAGTATTTAATGGATTCTTATTGACTAATTCTTCCTATACAAGTTCCTCCCTGATTCTCTACTTGGGCCCTCTTGAAATTCCTTTATATAATTTTAAATATATTTGTATTTACTTGTGTGAGATATGTATCTCCTATAAACTCCTTGAGGTTAGGGACTGTTGATTAATTGAGGATTTTGGTTAATCTGAATTGTGTTGGCACTCTGTGTCACCTTGAATTAAAAAGGAACCATATTTCTCAGGTGGATATTACATCATTTGCACCATCAGACCTTCCTTATGCTTGGGAACTCTTCATCTCATTTCACAGATGAGCATAGAGAGATGATATATTTTCCCTACGGAAGCACAAGTCATCAAGATAGCTCTCAGAATGCATCTTTCCCTCCTGTCACAGGTAGCCTAATTTCCCTTCCAAGATAACTGGGATAGGAAGATATTTTAATTATTTCAGGATTTTTGGAAATTTCTGTATTTTCTTGAAAGCTCTCTCATTCTGCAATGAGCTGGCAACCCATTCACTCTTGGCCAAATGCAATTTCTTTGTTTGGCTTAAGGGAGAGAGTTTAAAAGAACCTATAAAAAAAAGCTCATTCAGCTACTTGGGAAATAGCCAGTTTTCTTCTTGGGAGAGCCACCTTTCAATAATATCTCCAGTGTAAATGATATAGGTATTTATAGACTTCACATTCTTTAAGAATATGTGTGAGTTTATCAATTAATAAAAAAAATGCTTTGCAAAACATGGTGGTCTTTTTGTTAAATTCTGAGAGTTTTGGCTTTCTATTCATACCATCGTTAACTATCTGAGAGTGTGCCTATGCAAGCTTTCTGCAGGGAAGGACTGAGCAAAAGATCTGCATCATTCAGTATAAAAGCTCTGCCACTGAGGAAAAAAAATGAAGCTGAACTCACCCAGTTTGACTATCTATACTGTACTTTCTCTTCCCTCCCCTCATAATCTTTAACTGCCTGTCATAACTAGGTACCTGAAACCCAGGGACCAAAATTCTGTGTTATGTCCACACTATTAAATGGAAATGTATATGACTCATGTCCTTCTCAGTGTCTAATGCATATTTTTTTAATTTGTTGAGTTACATGAAATATGGAAGGGGAATAATCATAGGATCATACATCTAGAGCCTAAAAGGACCCTAGAGGGCATCTAGTCCCAACTCACATGAGGCAAGAGGAGTCCAGAGGTTAAGTGACTTACCCAAGGTCATGCAGGTAGTTGCATATTTTTAACCCAATACTGCAAAACTAGGGAGTGTTCTGTCCCTAGTAACACACAATATTGCGTTACTTACTTGGAGGCAACTAGGTGGCACAATGGATAGAACACTGGACCTAGAGTCAGGAAATCCCGAGTTCAAATCTGGCTTCAGATGCTTACTAGCTGTGTGACACTGAGCACGTGACTTAATGTCTGTCTGCCTCAATTTACCCAACTATAAAATGGAGATAACAATATGTATCTTGCAGGGTTGTTGTTTTGTAAAGTGTTTAGCAAAGTGATCGGCAGGTAGTAGGTGCTTAATAAATGCTGTTTCCTTCCCTTCCCCTACTTCTGAGGGACTAAAAAGCAAATCCAGACCTGTTCTCAGATCTGCTTCATCCCTGTTGTTAAAAAAAAAAAAAGAAAATTGAATTTAGTAATTTAAAAGGGAACCTTTCTTTTACTTCCATTTCTCCCATGTCCAACACTTATTGGGGTTGGGCTGGTGCTGTTTGTAATCTGTTGACTAGAAGATTGACCTCCTGATGTGTCTACACAATTTTATGGCTGAATGGGGGCAAAATTTAGTTAATCATTCAGATCCCAATGATGTCCAGGAGTAGTGCAAAGTAGCAGAAAGACTACTGCTTTGACATCAGAGATTGGGGACTCAAACTCTGTCTTAGATACTATTCAGGATCTCAGTCCAGTTCTCTTTCCATAGTGTCAAACATTCAGGTACTTACAAATAGTTTCTAAGTACATGTGGTCATATTTTGCCTCAAAATGCAAAAGTAAGGGAAAATTGACTCCCTAAATTTAATAATGACCAAGGTGATGCTCCCTGGGTAATGATGCCTGTAGTACCTACTTCACAAAGATTTTCCTTAGGATAAAAGGAGATAAATACATAAACCACTTTGCAAATCTCAAACCACTATTAGTTCACATTGCAACCTTACCCTAGAGGCAATTTCTCATTATTTTCATCTCCAAGGATTTTTTTAAAAATTGATTTAAATAGCTGCTTTGAATCGGCTCTTATTTCATTTGCACTGATGTTCCCTTTCCTTAACATCTGTGCTGGACTGAAATCAGGAATTTGGGCTTCTGCTGGCAAAGGCATATTATTCTTGACTTTATTTCCTTCCTATCGCAACCACATTTTCAAGGTCACATACACACAACATGTACATATATATATATGTATATGTATATATACATATATAATATACACACACATATACATACACACATGTATATGTGTATGTGTATATATATATATATATGTGTGTGTGTGTGTGTGTGTGTGTGTGTGTGTGTATATATATATATATTTGCCCCGATCTCTCCATGTCCACTGTGGAGGCGTTCATGCCTATGACTCTGCTTGAATCTCATGATCTTTTCAGCTAAATTCGGAAAGACTAGATTAAGAGACAACACAATATGTCAAAAATAGTTACCAAAATCCAAGTCTGATGGCTCACTGTGGAGTGAAGTTGATGCTAAGTTCTTGAGGGCTATACCATCATATAATGCTTTTATAGATGTTTGTTACTGACTGACAGAATGGATAAGTAATAATTACTGTGCTCATCCCATAAGGTTGCTGTGCAGACCAAGTAAGATAATGTGAACAACATACAAATATGTCCTATTATTACAGAGATTTTGAGGCAAGTGAGGCCTTGCAGGATCTTCAAGTCATATTTGTTCCCCTTTTCCAGGGTCAGTTTTGCAACAAGGTGTTTACTTGATAAGATTCAGAGCCCATTAGGTTTCTTGACTGTTAGCAGCTTTGGTTTATCAGAAAGGCCTAAGACTGACCCACTTTGGGCAATAAGTCACTTGTTCTGTTCCCTAAATCATTTCATATATTTCATCAAGCTTGTTTTAGTCCTTTTAAGTCAAATATTCTAGCACTTGGCACAATGCTGCAATAGTAGATGTTTAATAAAAGTTTATTGATTGGCTGTTTCTTAAGTGTTCAGGGTGCTATTTCTTAACCAAACTGACTAGTGTGGTCAGATTATTACAATGGATTTAAGTATGACTATAATGGAGAATATGAGGTACTCAGATACCTTAGATTCAGAAATGTTACGATAGAATCATTCTGTAGAATCTTAGTACTTAATGTGATCTATAACCTGACCTCTAGCCATACCTGAAGCAAAAAAAAAAAAAAATCCCTGAAATAAATGGTAATCCATATATTAATTGAAGATATCTGGAGAAATCACTAACTTACAAAGCAGCCGATTCCACTTTGAAGAGTTTTTCCTTATATTGAGGCAAAATTTGCCTCTATCTAACTTCCCCCTCCTTCTAGTTCTGCCCTTTGGAATGAAATAAAACAAGTCTAAATACTCCAATAACAATAGCACTTCAAAGATTTGAAAATAACTTCCATAACTAGTATCTTTTCTCCAGGCTAATCCCTTACTGTATTGGTTACTTTTGTCTGATCCATTTAATTTGTCAATGCCTTTCCTAAAAAGTGTTGCTCAGAATCAAATCTGAAATTCCATGTCTCTATCATCAACTCCTTGTTCACTATATTAAGTTCAGTATATTAAAGATTTATGGTTTTCTAGCCCTGTGCTGATGAATATTGCTCTAATAGCTTCAATTTAAAGGTTGTAGAGGTGACTTCACCTTCACTCATTCCCCTGGGTTCACTGGTTGAGGAAGAGGAATTGGAATATCGTATCACTCACTCACTCATTTCTCAGCCTTTTGCTCTTCATTCCCATCATTTGGGGGAAGTTACCCTCTCCAAGGTCATCAGTGATCCAGTAATTCCAGGTGTTAGTTCTTGATACTCATCCTTCTTGACTTCTCTGTTACTCTTGATACTGTCGATGGCATCTTCCTTCCAGACTCTCCCTTTCCTGTATTTCTGTGGTGCTATTCTGTGGTGATTTTCTATCTTTCTCAGTGTGGAGTTGAGGTCATTGAAGCAGAACAAAAGATCTGGTAGGTCTTATCAAGTTGGAAAAGCATTAGAGTACAAGCCTGCTAACAAGGTGTTTGTTTTTCATCTGAGAAGCAACTATTTAAACCTTCTTGGTCTCCTTTGAAGCATCATTGACAGTATCTTACCTTGTAAGCGTGGATACACTCCAGAGTTCTGTCCCAGATTCTCACTTTCTGTCTAGAATCCCTTTTGGGGATCTTATTGGATCCCATAACTTTAACTCTCATCTCTCTGAGATGTCTTTCTTTCATACTGAGCCCTTGTTTCTCTCCAGGACTCCATTCTAGCATCTCTAACTCCCTGTTGGATATTTCCACTTGCATGTCTTATAGGCATATCAAACTCAATATGCCCCAAATAGACCTCATTATTCCCATTCTCTCTCATCTCCAACTCATTCTCCAATTTCCCTGGTACTATCAAGGATACCACCATTCTTGTAGTTATCCAAGAATTTTCCCCCTGATTTCCTCCATGGCTAGTGTCTTCCTTCTAAGATGATTTGTGGTTTGTTCTGTATATATCTTGTTTGTAGACACATGATGATATGTTGTCTCTCCCATTAGACTGCTAGCTTCTATTAGTCTCTCCAGCCTCTGATCACGGTACATTTATTTTTATTTATTTATTTAGAAATATTTATAACTTATTTTTTATCTCATGTCAACTTCTCTGGGAATATGATGTAATGCCAAGAGAATATAAACTCTTGGAGGGCAGGGGCTATCTCCTTGTTGTATCTGTATCCCCAGTTCCTAGCACATAGTAGGTGCTCAATACATTTTTTGTTATTTGACTGATACAATATTAAGATGATGTCTGATCAGATGAGGTGGAGAGAAGGAGCATAGAAGTCTGGGCTAAAAATCTACCAGTGTACTAAGGGGTTATCAGGAGTAGTTGCATGACATATAAAAATAAAGGTAATTGGGAAATGTGACAATCATTGGAGCACAGTCATCTCCCAAAGGTCAGAGTCCTCATGTACCTTAGCAAGTAGTTATATTCCTGAGTGTGATTTGAGGTGAATCTAGGTTGGAATCATAGCATTAGTGAGACTTAAAGTCAAAAGGATTTTTTGGAATTTGTTTTTCCTCCTTCATTTCATAGGTGAGGACTAGAAGGTGTAATGCCAAACAAAGGCAACTTCCAAGGTTTGGAATACCAGCATAGCAAACCCCATTTATTCAGCAAAACATTCACAGAACAGAGAAAATCAAAATACAATGTAACTCATTCATTTAGCAAGTAAGTTCTCAATTCAGTTGCAAAGTGCCAAGGTCCAAGTATCCCACCCCTGGATCAGGAATCAAAGTAGCCCACTCCTGGGCAGTACATTCATTTAGTCTCTTCTCAAATGGAGAATAGTTTCCAATCATAAACAAAGTACATTCATTTAGTCAATCACAGAGCACAAAAAGGCCAAAGGTTTCATACCCCTGGACACCACTGAATTACAATACTATCCATTAATGCCAAGCACTTCCTCCGAAGGGTCAGGAGAGCACAAAAGGCCATCCACCCTTAAGCTAGAACAAGGTTAAAATGCCGTTACAGTTCAATGCCCAAGGAGAGGTCCTGTCTTCATTTTGACCTGCAAGTACTTGGTTCCTGGGGAGGCAAAGCCTAAAAAAGTCTCAACACACATTGCCAGTGTCCCCATCAAGTCACTCTCTGCCTGCAGAACAGTCCCAGAACCCCTGAAAACATCAGCAAGGCCCTCTTCCAGGATTTCTGTGACCATACAATGAGAAAATCCTTCTTCAGGGCTTCTGATCCAACAGCAAGTTTCCAGGACCTCTACAACAGCAGCACTGTCCTTCACCAGAAGGAGAATCTGGCAAAACAACATCAAAACAGACAGACAAAATACTGGCATCACAGCCATGCCTCTTCAATTCTTGGCAGCTCTGGGTGGCAGTTCTCAAAAGTGCTGGGCAGCTCCAACTGGCCCTTAGCAGTCCACGACACTGTTCTCCAAAAGTCCCTCTGACCTCCTCTGCTTGTGCTCTCTCTCTGCTTGAGCTTTTCTCTCTAAATCCGCAGCTCATCTCAGTTCAGCCTTCTCTCTTCACATCAACAAGTCCATCCCACAAGTGGGATTCACAGACTCTGGATTTCAACACCCAACCCAAAAACCAAGCCAACACAGGGGGATCCCCAAATTCCATTACCATTACAGAAGGGTAAAGCACTTTGCAAACCTCAAAATGACATGCTTAAAGCTCAACAGCTAGTTAGTGACATCATGGACTTCCAAGACAATGATCTTTCCCCTCCCAACTGTGATATGGACCACTCTGCCCTCAGGTATTGCTGAGGACACCAGGGATATGCACCATTGTGAGATGACTTTTGTGTGTGGGGTCATTCCACTTGGGATGGGGCACAAAGATAAACTGGATGACTTTGGGAGACTTCCAGAGTCTACAAACTACTTTCCATTTGGCAAATGAGAACCAGAGAAAAGATCATCTTTATTTGTTTCACCAAAGACAGATGTAGGTCTTTCATAACATATTTAAAACTAGTTCCTCTTATCTGTTTAGAAGTTGTGAGCATTTAATCAGAACTCAAACACATTGAATAATTATCTTTTACTGACTGTGTAAAATGCAAATTTAAGATGTTTAAATGAACTCGGTTGGAGTGAAGAACAAGTTCATAAAACCATTTAACTTAAATAAAATACCTCATGAAAAACATGAACAACAACCAAAGCTAGTGATCAGAATGCCTCCCCTAACCAGACTGAGTTCTGAAGTAATAAATATGTTATTTATGATAGGATTTTGAAGAATGTTTTCCTTTAATCTCTGAGGTAATAACCAGATCTTATCTACTTCTAATCCTTTGCTGCAATGTGTATTTTGTCAGAAGGAAAGATTTCCTGTGAAATTTAATTTCCTCAAGGGGAGGGGAGAGACATTGGGGGTTGTTTTTCACTTTAAAGATGGACTGGAAGTCCTACCAGAAACTCTGATGAACAAGTTTGCTTTGCATCCAAAGAGCAATGGACCTCTCCAGCTTCCACTCCATGACATAGGGCAATGTCTCAAACACACAAGATTCATAGTGTAATTCAGTCTCAGTAATACTGACCTTTTCTAATACAAAATTGGTAGAGATAAGCACTAAGAATCACCAGAGACATATGGAAACTTTTTATATAAAAATACCCAAAGAGTTAGCTAGCATTTATATAGTGCTTTAAGGTTTGGGACGTGCTTTTTCTTGTGTGTGGTGGTACAACCCTGGTCCCTGATGCTGGGGAGGCTGAAGTTGGTGGATTGCTGGAGTTTGGAAGTTCTGAGCTACAATAGGGTTGAAATCAATCAGGTGTCTGCACTAAATCTGGCATCAATATGGTTAACCCCCTGGGAATTGGGGGCCACCAGTCTGCCTAAGGAGGGGGCAAACTGGCCCAGGTTGGGAATGGGGCAGGTCACAGATTACATGCTGATCAGCAATGGGGTTAAGCTTATGAATGGCCACTGAACATCTAGCCTAAGCAAGGTAGGGAGACCCAGTCTAAAACAAACAGAAATCTAAAGTTTTTTACATGCATTGTCTCATTTGATCAACTCAACAACTCTTTGAAGCGGATACTACCATTATTCCCATTTTATAAATGAAGAAACTAAAGCCAAGGAAGGTTAAGTGACTTGCCCAGGACCATGCAGCTAAGTATTTGTCTGAAACAGGATTTGAACTTAGACTTTCCCAACAGTTCTCTAACCATTAAACATTTAGCTGCCTCATAATATATACATGATCCTTTGTTGAGTTATTGTGGATGGCAAGCAACTGGTTTGTTGAGGTTTCAGTGCCACAGACAAGAATAATTTTTCCCACTTCCCACAACCCAAGAATATATCATCAAATCTGAACACTCAATTTTAAAACACCCAATCTTGAACATCATCAAGTAACATTGATAAGTGAATGTTGTTTGTTGTTCTTTGCCTGTCTTAAGCATAGCAAACTGAACTAAACATACCAATCTCAGGTTTGTTAAGATGGTGGCCAGGAAACCAATAAGATTGCACTCTGGTCAGTTTCAGCCTTTGTCTCTGAGAGCCCATGTGGTGCTATTGAGGTGAAGAACATTATCTCCTTATGACTGTTACCTCGAGATTGCCTCAGTGCAGTGCAGAGGGAGGATTTCTTAGCTAGCACAAAATGCTGTAGTGCTATGGACTCTGAAACTCCTCCATCTTGCACAATTATTCAGTATCCAAGCATAGCTGAGTCCTGAAGCAGACTCTACTCACCCAGGAGAATGACTGACCCTTAGCTCCCTAATCCCAAAGGTTCAAATTGTCATGTGTTGCAATGATACTTGCTTGGGCTCCCTTTAGCCCAGGATTCTGTTTCTGATGGATTCATTGAGGACCAGTCTGGGGAAGACTATCATTGGCCTAAACGTCACCAGGAATCCCAGTCTATGAATTTGTCTCCTAGAATTTACATAACCCATTCTTGAATGATTGAAACTGCCCTTTTTGATAAATAACTTTTGACATGATACAATGTCAGCAGAATTTAAGTTCCTTAGTGTGGGGGCATTCTCGTTCCTGTTTTTCTAGTACTTAACATAGTGCTGGGCACATAGTAAGTACTAAGTAATCTGGGGTGAACGAAATTGAATGAGATTGAACTGAGAAAGAGGAAGTCCCTACTACTGGTATTCTAGAATCTTATGAATGAAATCATACTCCCAATACTCATACTGTTCACAATACTCTCTTTTATATAGTAAGACATACGTGTGTGTGTGTGTATTCATACATATATTTCCTAAGGAGCTTTCCTTCATATAGCTCTGCAAAGTAGGTATTTCTGCCATTTTTGTAGGGAATTTCAAGGAACAGAGACAAAGCCTACATTCAGTTGACCCAATTGCACATTTACTGATAGTATACAAAAACAACTCCACGGCAAAGGGTACTAAGGATGTATTTTCCCTGATCTCCCTTGCCACCACTCCAGGAACTCACTTTGATTCTGGTCCTCGGAGGTGAACTATCACATATTCTGGGAGAGACTGGCCTTGCTCCCAGCAGGCTGGATTTCAGTGGGTCATGGCAGTGAGGTCTAGCACTGTTTATAATTGTGATGACAAAGAGACTTTTGATTTGAAAATTTTGTGAAGAGAACTTTAAACTGAAAAGGGAAAGAGAAGAAAGAAACTACCCACATATATTAGCAATGCCAGATACTACAGAGAGTAAGGGGCAAGTCCAGGAAAGGAAACATGTCAGAAGAAAGGTCAAGTAATTTCACAGGAGACAATATGAAAGAAGAACAAGGACAATGATGCCCCTGGTCTCACATGTCTAAGTACAAAAATACAGCATATGGGCAAGAAACAAGGGGAATAAGAGAGGTTAATATAAGGAGATAAATTCAACATCTAGGTTTCCATGAGACTTGGTGAGCTATGACTTATTTATTATTTATCTTCTGGATCTTTCTGTAAAATCAAAGTAGCTAGTAATTTCTTGGCTTTCTTTAATGATAATTTCATCTTTCAATAGGAGCACGAAGCAGTAAGGGAGGAAGTATTATTTGGACTCTAATTTTCACCAACGTGGCCGAGTCTTTTGTCACCATTGTGAAGGATGTCCAGCTCAAGGTCCAAATGGAAAAGAAACTCCATGAAGATGATGATGTCTTCAGATGTTCCTGTTTATAGGTGATATGTTAATTGGATCAAGCCCTGGTATATGCCTGGATTTTCTAAGTGATTGGGTTGGTAATCTTAGGACATATATCTTGGCTAGACACTGCCGATAGACAGTTGAATTGAAGAGCAGGGAGTTAAGCTGGGTTACCTTTTGCACACTGCATGTTCCCAAGCTTTTTCCAATACCAGTATTCTTCTAGTAAGGCTATGTGACTGCAACTGACTGCACTATCTTCAAATGTTTTAAGTCATGGCACAGCTATAAGGCATGTGGTAAAACTTGAGCAAGTTTTAATGAATTTAACTGCTTGGCTGGAGTACTAGGAAGGGAGATGAATGACAGGAAAAGAAGAGAACCCAGACATATAGCGAGAATGAAATATAGTTGATAGAGCACCTTTATGTTCCACTGCTATCCAGACAATGTCCAGAGATCTGGTGGACTCAATTCTGGCATTGTACAGTAGCTCTTCTAAGGAGGATTTGTGGGAGAACATGCATGAGGATTTCACTGAATGAAAAGACATGACTGGGCGGCCTGTGACACTACCAGAAAAAGGCCTCATCTTGATGAGATTATGCAGTCATCATGAGATCAGTGAGTTGGGGGAGTCATTTGAGCAGAAAAGTCCAGTGGGCAATTAGAGTACATTAGAATGGACTAAAACTCATGAGAAAAAGGTTAGTTCAAGTTCAAGTCATAAATCTCAGAAAAACCACATCCCAAGAAAGGTATTTAAAGAACTGACAGATGTGATTATTGAGCCACTTTCAAAAACTTTTGAAAGATTGTGGAAAAAATGATTAATAATAAGAGAAATGCAAGTCAAAACAGCCCTGGGAATTTTACCTAATACCTAGCATGTTAAAAAATGTAAAAAAGATGGAGATTATCAATGTTGTAGGGTTGTGGAGAGACTGGTACACCAATTCCATTATTGGTTGAGCTGCGAACTGGTATAAGCATTTTGGAATTATGTAAAGTGACTAAAATGTCTATACTTTTGGATACCAATGTTCCACTCCCTGATATATACCTAAAAAGGTCATTGACAAAAAGATTGGGATCCACAGTAGCACTTTTTGTGGTTTCAAAGAACTGGATCCAAAGCAAACACCTAATAATTGAAGAATAGCTAAACAAATTGTGGTTCATTAATTTACTTGAATGTTACTGTGTTGCAAGAAATGATGAATATGATAAACATAGAAAAACATGGAAAGACATATAACTGATGAAAAGTGAAGCAATCAGGACCAGTAAAATGGTGTACTCAATTACTAAAACATTGTAAATGGAAAGAAAAGTCACAGAAAAATAGAAAATTAATGTCAGATTATAAGCTTTGCCCCCCTCAAAGATATATGAGACATTTCATTCTTCTTCCTTCTTTGCAGAGCTGAGGATTCAAAATTACAGAACATTGCATATAAACTCAGTTTTTTTATATTGGAGAGATTAGAAAGAAGTTGGCTAACTTCGTCAGACTTCTAGAACTGTAGGACGTATTAATTTGGGGTTGAGGAGTAAAAAGCATCAGACTATGGAGTTAAAACATCCCAACACAGACACGTTATGTGGAGATGAGAGAGGCAGAGGGGATTCAAAATTTCTGGGAGAAATTTTGTGAGACAAGGGGGACCTCCAGGGGTCCTCAGTATCGGTAGTCTGAAGAAAATGCCTCAGAATGGAGACATCCTTGTAAAGTACTTTCTTTAGGTTATAATTCAGGTAGAAATTCTATTTCCTACCAAAATAAGAAATCCCAGAATCTATCATAGAAGAATTATGAGGGAAGATGCAAAAAATGGGGGAACAGATCAGGGTTAGGGACCTGTCATCAGGTAGCAGACTTTGCATAGGCTGAGGCTAAGTGACCTCTCTGGGTTATCTATCCCCTTTAGACATTCACCCTGACCAATGCTCAGAGCTCAGAAGCAGAGCTTGGATAGGAGTTCCCCTGGATTTATTCAGGACCTATAGTCAAAGTGATGATACCTCTTTGCAAATGGGAGCAGAGATATACTATGTATCTAGTTTAGGTACAGTTATCTAGGGCAAGTCCTAGGCTACCCTGGCGTTAAAGTGGAGAAATTGTATTTTTTAAATAATTCCCTGCAGTAATATAATGTTTGCTCTTAGCTACTCTTTGCTATTATAGGTTGTCTCATCTGCAGAATATGACACTTTTCCTCATGTTTTAGCTAGAGGTGCAAATCTGGTGGGAGGAGAAAAATCTCATATGATATAATTTAAGAACAACACAGGACAGTATGCTTGATTATGTAATGCAAAATATAAGTGCTGTAGGTGCTTAGGAAAAGGACATTCTAGGATGGGTGTTAGGAAAGCCAGAGTGTGTCTAAAATCCATGGCCTACTCAAAATCCTAGCTTCAATGGCCAAATTTTGCTCTCGCCAGTCTTAACTCCTTTTCCATGTAAGAGGTCTGCAATATTAAAAAATCACTTCCTTCTCTTCCTCATCCTCCTCCATCAGCATTTTTACCAAAACTCAAATGACAGGGTTTTAGTGACTCAAGTATTTTCATTTTCAGAGAAACAAAGGACAAAAGAATGCTAGACCTGGGGGAGGGGGACTTGGAATGATTCTACTTCAATGCCCTCATTTTAAACATCAGAGAACTAATTCATGGATTGAGGCCAAAACAAAGACACCACCTTCCTTTTTGGAGTAAAAACAGAAAAAGAGGGCTGATAATATCAATGTGGTCACTACAAATATTTTTTGCAATGGAAAGACCACTATCTTTCAAATCTTGCTCAGAACAGACAGGAACTATAGATTCTTTTTTTCCCAGAGTAAGTTATTTTTATTTATTTATCTTATTTTTAATTTTTGGAATAAAACAAGCATTTCTCTAACAATATAGTAAAAAAAAAATTTGCACACGAAACTGCAAATCTATTATGTACAATCGGCTATTCCTTTTAAATATATAATGAAGTCATGTAATTTTTTTCTTTTTTTTCTTTCCCCTTCTCTCTGCCCTAGAGATGGCTACCATTGGACATAAATAGGTATTATATTCCAGAAAGCAAGGTAGGCATGCTGCCCTTTTAGCAAACAGGGATGGTCAATAAAGCCCAGGAATTGCCTGTCTTTGGGTTTCCCTGACAGCCAAAGATCCCATTCTGAAGTTTGGTAGCAGTGACATAGTCATGGACATTCTATTCTGGGGTAGTTCTTGGGTAGTTGTGAAATGTCTCTTGAGACAAGAGTGAAAGGAGACATGTTTTTACTTTTCCATTTGGGAGAATACTAGGGACTCTGTGCTTTGGCAGGAAGGTGAGGATGCACTCTTAGATCTGGTCCTAGAATGACCTTTCTCTGAGTTCTTATAACACTTACATTTCACATTATCTAGTCAAGCACATTGTTGTAAGTCTTAGATTAATTCACTTATCTGTCTCCCTTCCCATCAGACTTCATCACCCTGCCATCTAGACTGTTGCTTTGGCTTCCTGGATAGGATCACTCTAAAGTTTCCTCCCACTTTAATCCATTTTTTTCCTCAGCTGCCAAAGTGGTTTTCCTAAAGTACAGTTCGACTCTGTTACTCCATTCAACAAATTCCAGTAGACCCTTATTAGGGTGGTTAAGTGGTACAGTGGAAAGAGAGAGTACAGGCATAGAGTCAAGGAGATTCATCTTCCTGAGTTCAAATCTGGCCTCAGACACTTACTAGATGTGTGACTCTGAGCAAGTCACTTAACCCTGTTTCCCTCAGTTTCCTCGTCTATAATATGGACTAGAGAAGGAAATGGAGAATCTCTCCAGTATTTTTGCCAAGAAAACCCCAAATGAAGTCAGAAAGAGTCAGATATGACTGAAAACAGTTGAACAACAGATCCCTATTACCTCCAGAATAATAAAAAAAATTTCTCTGGTTTTCAGAGTTCTTTATATCTTCCTGTTATTGCAGTCTTCTTATTACCATTTATATTCTCTGTGAGCCAGAGACTGAATAGTTGCTCTTCTTCCCACGTGATTCCCTATTCCTAACTCCAAGTCTCTTCACTGCTGTTCCCCAAGCCTGTAATGCTCTCCCTCCTTACCTTTGGGCTCTCTGAATTCTTTCAAGGCAGTCCAAATCCCACCTTCTGCAAGAAGACTTCCTTGGTTTTCTCCCCTGTCAGTGCCTTCCCTCTGAGATTACCTTCCATTCTCTCAGTCTGTATCTTGGATGCACACAGTCATTTGCATATTGTCTCTCCCGTAAGAATGTGAGCTCCTTGAAGACAGGGACCGTGTTTTGTCATGCCTATTATTTAGGACAGTGACTGGTACACAGTAAGCAGTTAATAAAAGCTTGCTGACTTACTCTTAAATATCTTTATGTCCCTCCCACTCTCCTCCTCGAGCCCCCCAGTACACACAGCACTTAATATAAGACTCTCAATAATAGATGATTTTTAATTGTTGGACTAATGAATGCCGAGAAGATGTCATTTGACCAATTGAAATGTGGTTTCCCCACAATTACTGACTCCAAAGAAGATTCATGCAGTTCAATTTAGATCCTATAACTCAGCCTCTGTCTGTGTTCCTCTCCAGTTAGAATTGGGAGAGAAGGCTAGTTTCCTTGGAATTCTCACACTGTATAAGAGCCAATATGTGCCATTTATCACAGACTCGGGTTTGAATCGCCTTCAAATCATGTGGTAGCTAGGTAATGCAATGGCTAGAGCACTGGGCCCAGAGTCAAGAAGACCCAAACTCAAATCTAGCCTCAGATACTTACTAGCTGTATGACCTTAGGCAAGTCACTTAACCTCTATTTGCCTGAGTTTGCTCAATTGTAAAGTGGGTATAATAACAATACTCACCTCTTAGGGTAGTTGTGAGGCTCAAATGAGGTAATATTTGTGAAGCGTTTAGCACAATGCATGGCCCATAGTAAGGGTGTCATTAAATTATTATTCCCTTCTCTGCCTTGTTTCTGACACTTATAATAATGACTTCTAGGCCTTTATTTCCTCCTGTGAAAAATGAGGAGGGCTGACTATGAGAGGATCTGAGGTTTCTTCTCACTTTAAATCTATTATCCTACCTTTTAGACCCTACTATGGTCTTAATTGAGGCAAGGAGAGAATTATCTCTACTTTTTAAAAAAATATTTATTGATTAGAATTTTCCATGTTTTCAATTTTACTTTAAAATAATTAATTAATTAATTTTCAGTTTTTAACATTCATTTCCATAAGATTTTGAGTTTTGAATTTTTTTTCCCTCATACTGTTCCTCCCCTCTCCCCAAGATAGCATGCAATCTGATATAGGTTCTGCTTATATATTCATAGAAAACATGTTTGCACATTAGTCATGATGTAGAGAAGAGTTAGAATTAACTGGAGGAACCGCGAGAAAGAAGAAACAAAACAAAACAATGAAAGAAAAGGGGAGCAGATAGTACGCTTCCATCTGCATCCAGACTCCAGAGTTCTTTCTCTGGATGCCAATAGCACTCTTCACTTGTTGTCTTTTGGAGTGGTCTTAGATGCAAGGGGAGAATAATCAGTATTACTTTGTAAAGAATTTTAGTCATCAGGGTGGCTAGATGGCACAGTGAATAGAGCACCAACCCTGGAGTGAGGAGGACCTGAGTTCAAATCTGACCTCAGACACTTAACACTTACTAGCCATGTGACCTTGGGCAAGTCACTTAACCCCAACTGCCCTGCCCTTCCCCCTCCAAAAAGCAAAAAAAAAAACCCAAAACCCAACAAAAACAAAAATAAAACAAAAGAATCTTAGTCATCTTTTCTGTTACTAGAATGGACACTGAGACTGAGAAGTCCTGACCTGAAGTCCCAATTCCATCACTTGCTACCTAGGGGACTTTGAGAAGGTCTCTTAACTGTCCCCAGACTCAGTTTCTTAATTTGTAACATGGGAACATGTTACTTGGGCTACCTGTCACTGAAGGGTTGCTGTGAAAGGCCAATGATATCATATAACATGATCTGTGGCCCAGAAAGAGTTGCATAAATGCAAGTTATCATTTTGACCTAATTATACACTTTTCAGCGCCAATGAATATTTCTCTCTAGCATGGACTGAGATACTATCTTGCTAATATATGATCCGTGTGTGAACATGATATGTGGGAAAAGAAAGCTGAAAAAGTAAATGAGAGAGAGGGAGTGAGAATATGTCTAGCAGACACAGGTTTATTTGTGACTGAAATTAGCTTTTTAAATAATAGTTTATATCAATTCAGGGTGGAAAATGGATTGAAAAAAAATTTTTTGGTTCCATTCAAGTGCAACACAAGCAAGGTGTTTTTCTTTAAAGGATCCATTTCAAGAAAGAAATTGCTTGGCTTTAGCTTATTCCTTTGCATTGGTGTTAGCTCCATTCATGTCAGAGAAAGCTTGCTTTGCATCATTTAGGAGAGGCAGGTTAAGTGGGAGATGTTCATTTGAAAAAGTCTCTACATGGTGGGGTGAGAGAGGTTAGTGTGGTATTGTGTGGGATAAAGACCCCAAAGATCTTTACCCAAATAAGCTCAGAGGTTTCTTCAGGTAGAAACAGAAGCTCTTTATTCTAAAGACAAGTCTTGTGAGAGCTGGGCATCACCCATCCCAGACAGGCCTGGTATAGGGAGGCAACAAGCAGTTATATACCCTTGTACAAACAATTCTATGAAAAACCCCAAAATTTCCAGATAAACCCCAAACCCCCTTCCACCAAAAATCCCCCAATGCTGGATCATTACCCCATTGGTTTGGTGACATGACCTCATAGTCTACGCAGGACCCTGGAAAGCCCCTTTTAGCAGAAATGGGGCTGATACAAAAAGCCCCTACAGGAAAAAGGGAGGGGGAACAGGGGCACACCATCTGGTTACCTGAAATTAGATAACTTGCAGGAATATGAAAGTTAGGCTTATAGAGCTCCTAAAAACCTAGTTCAAGTTTGGTGACTATCTCTTTCATTTTATGAGAATGCTTTCACCATCCCACTTAGTATGATAAAAGCACTGGGGAAAGGCCAAAGAACTTGCAAAGGACCTTTGTTGTACACAAATTAATTGCCCTTTATTTCTTGCCTTATTTACTTGCTCCTGCCAATGCTGACTTGGGAAGTAGGTGACTGAGAAAGAGGAAAGAGTGTCCAGTATCTGTGTCTTTGCTCTGACAGGGGGCTCTTACCAGTAAGACAAAGGGAAGGAAAGGGGATGGTGTGGTGGGAAGTGGGCCACCATTGGAACGAATGATCCAAGATCCTGCCAGTTCAATTTAGTTCAAGAAGTACTTATTAAACACATATTATATTGCAGGTACCCAGTACTTTGCTAGGGAGAGAAGTACAAAGACTAACATAATCCTTACTTATGTGGAATTTACATGCTAATAGGGGTATGAATAAAGATATTTCACATGAAGATAAATAGAATAAATACAGATATATACAAAGTAGTTAGATATCAGATGGTTTCAGAGTCAGGGCACCAACAGCTATGGGGATCTGGAAAGGCTTGGTGCTTAAGCCTTGTCTTAAAGGAAGAAAAGGATCCTAGGAAGAGAAGGTAAGGAGGGGATTCTTTCCAGGTCTGGAGATGGCTGATAAAGAGAGAAGAAAGTGGAAAAAGGAGTATAGCATATGAGAAAAGAACAGTTTGGGCAGATCATGGAGTACAGGAGGGGGAATAATATCCAATGAGTCTGGAAAGATAGGTTGGGGCCCGGTTGCCCAGGGTTTTAAAAGATAAGCAGATGAGTTTCAATTGAATTTTCAATTCAACATTAAAGGTACTTCCTAGCCTTGAATAATAAGGTGATGTACTTTTTGAAAAGTGAGGTGGCCTTATAAATAGGGCTGCCCTTAATTGAGGCAGAGACTAGGCAAATCACCTGCTTTTGCCATTTTTCATAACAGATCAAATAAAATCTAATAAAAATGAACATTGAGAATAATCTGGAAAGAAAGGGTTAAGAACAGTCAGCTGAACAGTGGACATAATAGCATCAGAAATTTAGAAGGGTCTTTAACAGTCATTAGAATCAACCCTCTCATCTTATAGTTAAGGAAATTGAGGCCCAGAGTGAGTTAGCCCACCCTGGTTGGCAATGCCAGAGTTGAGTTTTAAACACGGTCCTTGGACTACCAAACCATTGCTTTTCTGGCAGTACCATGTTGTTATTGGGGTGGTAAGTGGGGGCAGGATAAGTTGTTTTGTTTATTTTAACTTGTTAATAGGTGAGGTTGGGCTACCTTGTTCTTGCATTCTAGTTACCTCTCTGGTTCACTACCTGTCTATGAATCTATTTTGCCAGGAAAGGCTTCAGTCATTTTTTTTAGTTGTATCTGACTCTTTGTGACTCCATTTGGAGTTTTCTTGGAAAAGATTCTAGAGTGTGGTTTGTTATTTCTTTCTCTAGCTCATTTTACAGATGAGGAAACTGAGGCAAATAGGGTTAAATGAATGACCCAGGGTCACACAGCAAGTAAATGTCTGAGGCCATAGTTGAACTCAGAAAGATGAGTCTTTCTGTCTCCACGATCAGCACTCTATCCACTGTGCCCCTGAAGGGTAAAGCATGGGATCCTAGGCTAATTTATTCAATTCGCCACATCTCTGGGATTCTTTTGCTCTTGTGTGCCTTTCTTGAGAAGAGCCTTTTTAATATATATATTTTTAATGTACTTCTATGTGTTTTTAAAGTTGCCTAAAAAGTTCTTTCTTTTCTGCCAGTATAAAAGGGGACAAAAAGAGGTTGGTAATTTACCTTTAATGCCCTAGAGTCTGGGGAGGAAAAGAGGGAGGTGACCAACTGAGAAAAAACAGTTGGAACATCAGCTCTTCTTAAAAATCAGGCCTACAAGCTGTCTATCAAACACCATCCCTAAGATGCAGCTCTTTGTTCCTGTCCCCAAAACATCATCTTTTCAGTCTCAACACTGATACATTTAACCTTCTAGGACAAAGCAATCCCTGTTCTTGGGAACATCACTCATTTGTTAGTAGTTCTGGTGCCAGTATACTCAAGGCCACTTGGGCACAGTCTAAAATAAAGCCTTGAGAAACTTTCATCTGCTCTGGCCTGAATTCATCACTGTGGGGCCTGGTTGGGGTGGAGGGAAGTGATGGGAAGGTGATCTTTTTAAGAGGAAACTTTTAAGGAAAAGAGGAAGCTTCAGACACATTGGAAAGGGTCTTGGCATTCTATCTGCTTCTTTTGCTCCCGGATTCCTGGAATGCTTTTCATTCATATTTTGACACTTTCTTCCCACCTCCCCCACCCTCAGCAAAGGAACTTTACACCTAAATGTTCACTAGGAGAGAGAGTACAGGAAGGGCAAACTCGCTCACTCCAGAGGGTAAATGACTGATATCTAAACCTATCCTCAACGTTGAAGTTTAGTAAACAGGAGTCGAGAGAGAGTGAACACAAGGACCATGATGGCTATGTGAAGGGAGCAAGGAGAGTATCACAAAGGGAGGGGAAAATGCAGAAAGAGGAGGCTGGCCATGATAACATACTTAATCAACATCATAATTTTGCTGAGGTCCCCACATGCCAAATAAATGTGCCCACCAGCCATTTGAAATACTATCCATTAAGTAAGAGAAAAGACATAATTTTCGTCAGGTTTGAATGCTGTCAGACATCCTAGTCCCTAGAGGTCTGCTTACCATGTATATATTTGCAAGAAATTAGTTTCTACCTTCCCCAGAGACCTTGGACAAATAGAATTATTCCTGACACCAAATCTAATCTCCTTGTCACTGTCCATATCCTATTCATTGTTCCCACATCTCATTAATTTGGACCATGTAGATAAATAACTTTTATTGATTATCTATAGTAATTCAACTCTTTGATTATGATAATGTAATAGAGAAGAAGGATAGATAATGTAAACATAATGGATAATCCAAAAACCATTTTTTACTTGGCTTTGAAATTCAGTCTTGTTT
Organism: Pseudochirops corinnae; assembly: GCA_028646515.1. NCBI lineage: Eukaryota > Metazoa > Chordata > Mammalia > Diprotodontia > Pseudocheiridae > Pseudochirops > Pseudochirops corinnae. Next base: position 76,330,045 of record CM053585.1, read on the forward strand.
AATTCCAAGGGTAATGATTGTGGGAAGAAAGAGAAAGGGTCACTTGAGGTTAGAGATGAGAATCCAAGGGATACCCAGAGAAAAAAATCTATACATGGTGCCCAATTCCACTGGCAATGCTTGTAGTGGGGAAAGCCAGAGAAAGAGGATCGGTAAAACAATGAGGACATGTTCAGAAAAGGGAAAAGTGGTAGTGGGAAGTTTGCAGAGACAAAAATTGAATTTGGTTTTCTTCATATAGAGCAGGTTTATGGAGTAGCTGACTGGAAAATTAGACAGCCATAAAATGCAATAAAATAATACACCAAATATGTGTTACTCACACACTGTGTATAAAACATTCTGCTAGATCTTGGGAGAGATGCAATGTCGAGGTAAGACATGGTCTTTGCCACCAAGGATTTTATAATCTTTTGAGAGGTGGAATACATCAATGCAGAAAGTAAGCAATTTTACACAACAATTAGAGATTTATTCAACAAAATACTATTTGTGTTCCGAGTGAAGAACACACCAATCTGGAGAAGTAAGGCAAGCTTCTTGACACCTGAGTTGAGTATTAAAGTATAGGTGGAAATTCTACAAGTGAAGAGTTTGGAGGGGAGGGAGCACCAATCCAGTGGGGGTTTGGTTTGTTTGTTTTTTATTCCTCATCTGACTTAACTTCTCTGTAGCTTTTGGCACTACTGACCACAACCTTCTAATGGATCCTTTCTCTTCCTTTGGTGTCAGAGATACCACCCTATGCTGATTCTTTTCTTACCTCTAATTATTCCTTCTTTGTCTACATCACTGGGTTCTCATCTTCCTGATCCTTAAAAAGTGAATATTCTCTAAGGATTGTCCTTGGGCTCCTTCCCTCCTCTCCCTTTCCTCCCCTCTTCTTCCCCTCTCCTCCCCTCTCCTCCTCTTCCCTCTCCTCTTCCTTTTCTTCTCTTCTTCTATGTTCTCCCTTGTCAAGCTTTCTTTTAAACTAGCTTATATACACTTTCTTACATACTTACTGCTTTATAAATGGCTTCCAATTCCATATTGCCCATATTGACCTCTCTTCTTAGCTACAGTCCATTTTTGTGTCCCACGTTACTCAATGTGCCCCAAACTGAGCTCATTATCTTTCCCATTAAAACTGATCTTCCTCCATGACTTTGCAATTTTTATCTGTGACACAACCTACAATTCATTTGGACTCTCATGCTTCTGACCTTGGGACTGACTTCACTCTTACTTCTTCCTCACCTTTCATGTCTTGTCTATATATCCCTGACCAGACTAAGTCTAGATCCATATAATTCCTTATCCTCATAAAATCAGAGATTTAAGGGCTGGAAAGGACCTTAGAGGCAGTCTTGTCCAAGCCCTCATTTTATAGATAAGGAAATTTAGTGCCAGGGATATTAGATGACTTGCTTAAGATCTCTCTTCAACTGTTATCACCTTAGCACAGGTTCTCATTCCACCTATCTGGACTATTGAAATAGCCTCCTTACGGGGTGTGTGTGTGTATGTGTGTGTGTGTATACACAAGGTATCCCTATGCTGTCAAGACTGGAAGTACAGGGGCTTAATTCTGATCAATGGGGAAGCTTAAAAGCTTCCATTTTTCTGACCTGGGCTGTTTAACCATTCTTTAGACAGCCTAGTGGCCCTCCGTTCCTGGGAACACATAAGACTTAGCAAGGCTACCCATTAGGCTTTAGCCCTACTGCATCTCAGAACTCCTAAACTCAAGAGATGCACCAGCCTCAGCATCGCCAGGATCAGGGATTTATAGGCATTTACTACCATGCCCACTTCAGAATAATATTTCTTAAGCACAGATCTAATTAGTCATTCCTCTATTTCAGAACCTTCAGTGTTCCCTAGTGCCTCCTGAGGAAAGTTCAAACTCCATCTGGCATGCAATGGCCTTCTTGACCTAGCGCTACCCTACCTTTGCTGCTTTCTGTCATAAATACCCCATTCCACAAACTGTGTGCCAAAGAAACCAGATAACCCACTGCCCTTCCTCTCTTACCATCACTCAACAAGCCACACATTTCTCATGAAACACTTAGGCCTACATGAGACAGGAAAAGACTGACAGTCTTGTATAGTTTCTACTAGCCTTTGGTGATTTCCTCAATTATAATAGCAAGATCCAGTTTCACTCTCATTCCTTATTCACATGGCCCTGGTGGGGGACAGGAAGCCCCTGGGGCGAATGTATGTCTCTCATGCCTAGCTGTGCAAGCAGTAGCCTTCTTGACCCCAGAGGACCATTAAAACACGTGGGAGTCCATGTTCTGAATGTCACAGAGAACAAGAGCCCCTGGAATCCTCCTCTAACAGACAAAGGGCCATTATGTAACTATCCATTATTTGATTCCTTCTTAGTGCCTTTTTTGACTTCATTTTCTTTTAGGCTATCTCTGCAGGCCCTGAGAAGGAAAACAGGTGAGGTAAAATGTGTTTTTTTTTGTATGTGTGGATTTTAAAAAATCCCTTGTCCATTCTTCTTTCCAGGTATTTTCTCTTTTAAAATGCTTTTGGTCTTTGATTCAGACCGATCACAGTTTTCATTGAAAGAATAATCATCAACTTGCAGCACAGCTGGTCACTCTGTTTCACTGGCTGGTCAGAGAAAGTATTATTATTAGAAATTTTCTCCAGGCTCCAAGGGGGAAAGAGCAGTGATTTGTTCTACTGTTCTGGGCATAAAAGAAAGGTGAGAAATTCACTTTTTTTCTTTCAGCTCATATGTCTGAAGACCTCAAGCAATCTAGTTGGGCCCAGTCATTGCCTAGGATACCAGGTTTATTGATTGAGATCAATTGTGATAAGGCTTCCCATGACAGACCAAGCTCTGTAGGCTGGTTCTCTGTCAGTCTTCAGCAGGGAGTTCATTATGAGGGAGAGTGAAGCAAAATAGAAGTCTTATTTATTGTGCTGTGTGTGTGTGGGGGGGTGATTTATGTATGGGGGAAGAATCTGTCCATTCTGCATGTGCTACCCACTGCTAGCACATTTTCTGAGCTCCTCTTTTGGTAGGCTATGTCTGAGTAAAGTGGAAGAGCTTCTGCTCTTTGAGTTAGAAGACTGAGATTTGAGACCTGGCTTTGCTGCCTCTTAGTTGTAGGACTTCAAGTCCATCATTTAAAATTTATGACCCTCAGTTTCCACACCTATAAAATGGGAATGATTAACTTGTGCTCCCTCACAACAGGGTTGTCATAAGGAAAACTGTCTGGACACTGATACACAATAGATATCTGAGCTGTTGTTGTTTTTTTCCTTTGGTCAAATAATAATTCATATCTATGTAATAGCTTCTATTTTTAATGAAAAAACTCTTATTTTTACTGATATCTTTGAATTATATATCATCTTTCTGAATACACCTTCCCCTCCCCCATGAGTCATCCTTTGTAATCAACATTTTAAAAAGAAAGAAAAAAGTTGTTTAGCAAAACTAATAGACATATCAAATATGTTTGAAAGATATGTGCAGTATATAAGGCCCTTGATTATCCTTCTTCCTGCCCCTCCCACAAAGAGAAAGGAAGTAAATTTTCTTAACTCTTATCCAGGGTCAAGCTTGGTCATTATTGTGTTCAGTTACTTAAAAAAAAAAAAAAAAAGAAGGAACTCTTTCATTGTTGTAGTCGTGTGTTTTATACCCTTGGTTCTACTTTCTTCACTCTTCATCACTTCATATTATTTATCAATGCTTCCCTGAATTCTTATATTTATCACTTATTATGGTATAGTACCAGTCCATTACATTTGTATGCCACAATTTAGTTAGCCATTCTCCAATTAATGAGCATTGACTCTGTTTGCATTTCTTTGGTACTACAAAAAATATTGCTTTGACTATGTTGGTGTGTATGCAGACTGTCTGTCTGTCTTAAACTCACGGGAGGATAAACCTTGCAGTGAGATCTCTAGGCTTAAAGGCATGGAGTGCTTTTTATTTTTCAAAACATTTTCACCTCATTTGATTCTCAAAATAATCCTGAGAAGGAAGCATTGAAGACATTATTATTGCCACTCATACAGATGAACAAACAGATTCAGACAGTTTAAGGGATTTGCCCAAGGATTCATAGAGCAAGGTGTTCAATTATTAGGGCTTGAGGTTTCTTTCTTCTATACCACAGTACTCCTTATGACAAACTAGATTACTTACACCTTAATTTCTTTGACATCTTTCCTTTAAGCAAAGTCCCTAATACCTTTTTGAGCACTAAAGTCCTACGATATGGATTCCTCAAGTCACACAGACTCCTTCCACCATTAGCAAATTGGTATCTCTGAGATCTGTTTTACTACTATTCAACAAGGGAGGTGAGGATAGGATACATAGGATCTGGCAGAGGAATTGACAAGATGACTTTTAATAGTCTATTGAAAATTGAGAAAATGATTTTTTTTGGATAGGCAATTCAGATTAAGTGACTTGCCCAGGGTCACACAGCTAGTAAGTATCTGAGGCTATAATTAAACTCTGGTCCTCCTGACTCCAGTGCCAGTGCCACCTGGCTGCCACTGATGCTCTTTATTAAAACATTCTATCCTAATCCCTCGATCCTAGAATTCCTTAGATTTTATTCCATTTGAATAGATAAAAAAGTGAGTACAATAGCTAAGCATTATGTACTGGTCACTCTTATGGGAAGGTTTTTCTCATATGTCAAAGGATTTTATCCATAACTAAATCTTAAGCTTCTTTCAACCAACTCTTCTATTATATTCCTTACAACACCTATGTGTGGTAGTTGTTCTATGAACAAGAAAATGAATTGTGAATTTTGGCACTCAGCCCCACCCCCTTGTTTGACTCAGTCTGGATCCCTTTATATGGAGAGTATTAAAACTTCTGACATGGAAGTCCTTTAAAGGTATGTAGTATATTGAGGTGGTTAGTCTCTAAAGATTGGCTGACTATTTGAAATTGCCAGGCTTATCTGCCAATTTATCTAGCCATGGGCCAAGGCAGAAAAACCAGCCAAGGCTTCTGAACAGTTTGATTTCAGAAACTCAGAGCTGAGAAGACAGCAAAGAAGCAGAACAGGAAGTCAACTTTTATGACATTGTATTAATCACTACAGTATATTGTATTAATATACATTGTATAATTTATAACATTGCTTGAGCAATGTTATTGGTCGGTTCTTTTTGAGACATCTAGAGCCTTGAGGTTATTTACTCTGGCCAGTTCCGCCTAGTCACCAGCTTTGTGCTGCTGAGACTTAAAATGAAACAAAAAGCTTGAGAGACAAAAAGAAGAACAAGTTGGGGCTTTTCCCTTCATTTCAGAGCTGCAGTCAGTCATAGGCTTAGCTAGAGAGTGAGAAGAGTGCATTTACCTTTATCTTGGTGGGGTGGGGATGTGGAAGGGGAGGATTTGAAGCTGGAAAGCCCACAGACCTCAAAAGATTGGGAAATGGTCTAATAAACTGTATAGTTGTTGTTGATCCTTCTAAGAGGTTCCATGACATCATGGCTGATGTCTTGACTTGAGTGAGGCAGAGTTTAACAAAGCCATCAGCCTCACTCCCTCTTCCTGTGGTATATTATTCCGTGCAATACTATTGCAGAGTACGAAAATGATAATTATGAAAAATAGAAAGAAATATGGATAGACAGATGTAGTTGTGCCAAGTGAGAAAGTAGTTATAATAATCTACACACCTACTATGGCTACGTGAATAATAATAACATACATAGAAAAAGACGAAGGTGTTACGTAAAAATAAAAATCACAACCAGAGGAAAACAAAACACACACAGAAGAAAAAGTGATGAAGTTAATATATTCTTAAAGAATAAATTGTAAATAGTTTGCATTTTATGCCTTTATATATGATCTCGTTTAAATTTTTTTTATTCGAATGCTTGCTTTCAGCTTGCTAAGTATATAATAAAAAGTTACAAAAGGAAGAAGTTTGTCGTCGTTTTTATCATATGACTCACCAAAAGAAACAGTTTATCATAACCATTCCAGCAAAACTAGGAAGCCCTTGCTCCATTCCTCTGCATTAACTTACTCGTGTTCAGTTAGGAGGCTGGTACAGGGCAGCTAGTTAAGTTTTGTTTGTGTTCTTTTCACTTTAGTCAGAGACGCTTTTCACTACCATACTGTCCCAAACCTCAGCTTTAATTTCCTCATCTGAAAAATGGACTTTGTAAGCCACAAAAGCCTTATGGGTGGTTCATGGTCTAGACCTATCTTTTTATTTTTTCTAGATAGAGAACCCTCTTCATCAAAGAAAACTGGCCATTATCCTGTTGCTTAGTGTGTTTGGGGAGCTAAGGGATTAGGTGGCATGCCCACGGGTACCCAGTTTGTGTCAGGAGTAGGACTTGAACGCAAGTCTTCCCAAACTCTAGCTCTCTATCCACTATGCCATACTGCCTCTTGTGTTATATAAAAGTGAGTTTTTATTTTAACAGTAATGTAAAGCATTCATTTATAGAATTCCAAATTGAGGATAAAAAAATAAAAATAAAAATATTTTTATAAAAAATGTGCAGGGGAAAGAGATTGTGATCCATTGGGCAGAATTGAGATCATGCCATATGAGGATCAGATGAAGGAGTTAAGTATGGTTAGCCTAGAGAAGACTAGAGAAAGACATAATAGCTGATGTTATGTATTTGAGGGGTTACAGTAAAAATTAATAGCATTTGTATAGCACTAAAAGATTTGAAGATTTGCAAAGTACTTTACAAATACTGAGTCATTTTATTTTTATGACTACTTCAAGAGGTAGGTGCCATTGTTCCTTATTTCAGAGATGAGGAAGCTGAGGCAGACAGATGTTAAATCTCTAACCTACAGCCAGAACGTATCTGAGGCCAGTTTTGAACTTGGGTCTTCCTTACTTCAGGTCCGCGTTCCATCTACTGTGTGTGTTCTGTGTCATCTAATTGTGGAAGAGGCACTAGGCTTTATGTTTTGTCCCACATGGTAAAACTAGGTAAAGTAAGACATAGATCACTCTCAGAACTTTACCATCATATTTTAACTGCCTTCTCCCTCCTCTCTCCACCTTGTCCCATTGCTGAGTTTTCCTGAAACCTCTATTTTGAGAAAGAGCCCAGACCAGCCCCCCTTCATCCTTCAACTTGCCATGTACTTTACCTGCTCTTACCTCCTTTTGAGCTCCCTTTTATATATTTCCCTATTAGAATGTAAGCTCCATGAGGGCAGGGACTATCTTTTTGTTCTTTTTTGTATCTCCAATGCTTAGCACTGGGTCTGGTAAATAGTTCTTAAGAAATGTTTGTTGACTTGAAGCAATGGGTAGATGTTTCAAAGAGTAAAGTTGAGTCCTGATATACAGAAAAAAAAAAAGTTTCCTAATAATACTAGCTATTCAAAGGTTGGATGGGCTGCCATGGAAGATAGTGTGTTTCTATAATTAGAGATGCTTTAGCAATGGTTGGATGACTATTTGTTAAGTGTCTTGTGGAGTAGTTTTTGTTTCTTATAGCATACTTCCTGGGGCTACTCTCCAACCCTACATGTGAACATATAGGTTGTGGTTGCTCATGCTGACTGTTTCTCCCCTCAGAGATATAAGGGTAACACTGAAGGTTTGGGGGCTCTAGTACAGTGGCTCATGAGTACCTACAATTGTGCTTTCCATTGATAAAACGTTAGACAATTAGCTTTTAGAAAACATATTCATTTTTAAAATATATTTTTATTTGGTTAAATATTTCCCAGTTAATTATAAAACAAATTTAACAATCATTAAAAAAAACCTTTTAAATTCTAAATTCTTTCCTTGCCTCTTTTGTTTCCTTGAGAAGGCAAGCAATTTGACATTGATTATATATTTATTCTTCAATCTGCATTCAGAGTTCATCAGTTCTCTCTCTGGGTTGAATAGTATTTTTATCATGGGTCCTTTGGAGTTATCTTGAATCATTATCTTGATCAGAATAGCTAAGTCTTTCAAAATTGATCATCCTTAAAATATTGTTACTGTGTACAGTGTTTTCCCAGGTCTACTCACTTCACGTTAGCAAAGGTAGTTATTAAGATGATATATTAAGAATAGATGGTTAAAAATTCCGTTCCCCCATCCACTCACCAAACCTGGTGTTCATTCTCCCCTTATAAAAACAAAGTCTCCAGAGAAAATAAGCTTAAACAAACAGTTTTTTCTTTCTTTAAAAATTAAATTGTGTTTTTTCAGTTAAAAATATTTTCATCTACTTCTCATCTTACCCCTATCATTAAGGAAAGGGAAAGAAAAACAAAACTCTTTTAACATGTACACAAAGTTAAGCTAAATTATTTTCACACGTTTCCAAAAATGTATGTCTCATTGTGTATACTGCGTGTGTCACCTTTCTGTCAGGAAGGACATAGCATACTTCATCTTTGGTTTCCTGGAGTCATGATTAGGCATTGATTGACCTCATGATTAGGTCAGAGCTCTTAAATCTTTCAAACCTGTTTATCTTTACAATGTTATTGTAATTGTGTAAATTTTTCTCCTGGTTCTGCTTACTTTACTCTTTATCAGTTCATTTCCATCTTTCCAGGTTTCTGTCAAGCCATCCCTTTCATCATTTCTTATAACATAATAGTTTTCCTTTACATTAATATATCATATTTTAGCAACTTCCCAATTAAAGGATGCCCCCTTTTTTCTAATTCTTTGCCATCAGAAAAATAGCTGTTATAAATATATTCTATATAGCTGTTCTAAGAATTATCTCAAGACTAGCAGGTCTCACACATAAAAAGTCAGGCCTCAGTGAGCAGGACTAGACTATTTCATTAAACAGAAGATAGAAATGTCTCTGCAGCTAGCCCTGTGAGGCTTCATGGAAGCCTGGCAGGAACTCAACATAACAGTACTGAGCACAGAAGAAGGGAAAGACTGGGCCATGGTGAATTCTTGTTTTGAAACACTAGAATTGACAAGGATATGTTTTTAAAAATGAAAGTAGTTCATTCAGCAGTATAGCCATATTGTGTTCAGGGAAGCAGGATTTTCCACCATGGAAAGAAAAATGACCTGATGTTAGCTGAGCAAGTGAGGAGGCAAATTTTAAATAGAAAATCATCAGCCTCTTCCACACTCAAGCACCCTTTTCTTCCATATAAGAACGATCCCATGAGGCTATTTTCCAGGGCAGTGAAAGATATTATAACATGAACTTATAGATTCTAGCAACCTCTTTGTCCCAGTGGTGAGTTCCTTCCAGGGCTTCCATTTTGTAGAGGGTTCAGGCTAGCCACCTTGCATTCCCCTCCAAGCTCAACTTGTCTTCTCAATTTCAAAACCATGCTTCAGTTGCTATTTCATCCTGGAACTTTCCTCAGTCCTTGAGGCCCACACAAGCTGCCATCTCGCCTTGGTATAGTCTTCTTCCACCAGGCTAGTCCCCTTATTCTTTTGAGATGTTCCTCCTGGCGTCTCTGTTGTGTGGAGGGGCCCAGGCTGGCCAGCCTATATCCCACTTCAGGCTCTGAGTCTGACTTTTAGACTTCAAAGCCATCCCTGGTCCCTTCCCACCCCCACCCCCCCCATACTTTTTAGGATCTTTTAAAAAAAATATGCTGTCTTCCTGCACTGGAATTTATGTTTCTTGAGGTCAGGGATTATCTTTCTTTGTTTTTGTGTTTGTATCCTCAGCACTTCGCACAGATTCTGGCACATAGTAAATGTTTAACACATCCTTCCTCCCTTCCTTCCCTCCTCCCTCCCTCCCTCCTTCCCTTCTTTCCTTCTTTCCTTCCTTCCTTTCTTCCTTTCTTCTTTCCTTCTTTCCTTCCTTCCTTCCTTCTTTCCTTCCTTCCTTCCTTCCTTCCTTCCTTTCTTCCTTCCTTCCTTCCTTCCTTCCTTCCTTCCTTCCCTGCTAAAAGGATAAGAAATATTTTCATCTACACTATCCAGGAAAACACCTAAGGTTATTGTAAAGACTACTTTGGATCATGAAAATCAATCAACAAATCCAGATGTCAATTTTATTATTATTTAGAGAGGCAGCATAGTAGAGTGGAAAGTTCTAGATTTGAAGTCAGAATATTCGTGTTCAAATCTTAGATCTTTTATTTAAGGTCTGTGTTTAGCTAGCATTTTAGTGCTTTAATGTTTGCAGAACACTTTATAAATATTATCTCATTTTATTCTCCCAAGGAACTTTGAGAGGTATCTTAGGAAAATCCCTTAACCTCCTTGGCCTTCAGGTTTTTCCCCTAGAAGATAAAGGGGCACAACTAGATGACTTCCCAGGTTCATTCCAACTCTAAATTTATCATTGCATCTTATCAAATTTTTTTGTGTAATTTTCTACTTCGTCTTCTGCAAAATATCTTGGAAGGTTAAAAAAAACAATATCTTTATGGTGGTCTTTTTGCTTATGTTCCTCGTAAGTACTACAAGATGAGATGACCAAATGTTCCATGAAATTATGCTTTTTTGCTATGTTTGGACCTAAGATGAAACCAACTCTTTCAATGTCTAAATTTGTTTCTCCCAGAAGAACCAGTGAACTTTTTAGAATCTCAATAATAGTAACCCTAAAAGCTCTTGCCTCACAAACCATGTGAGGTTGACTGATAATTATGACAATATCCACTGCGACATAACAGAGTTCTGAAGACTCTTGCAGGAAGAATGAAGAGCAAATCCACCCATTCTCATGTTACAAATCCTTCACTTCATTCTATCTTGCTCCTTATTCATATCAAGGATAACCTATGTAGCAGAATTCTTCTATGGAGTCACTAAAATACTGAATCTGGTCTGAATAAGGTCATGCAACAGTTCCAGTCAGAGACAAGGGTCCCCAAATGGGGACCATACATTCCTCTTGAAAGTAAAATAGTGACAAGTCACTGAACTCTTCTGGGTCTCTCTTTCCTCATTCTTAAAACTGAGAGGTTAGATAGGTTATCATTAGGGATGTTTTCAACTCTAAATCCTGTGATCTCAGAAGCATCATTACCTTCATTTTACATATGAGGAAGCTGACTTTTAGTGAGGTGAAGTGACATGTCAGTGGTCTCATGGTTAAGTGAATGACAAAATGGAAATTAGAATCCAGGTGTTTTGGCTCTGGATGCTAGAAGCACTATAATATTTTCTGTTTTCATCACTAGGTTATCCTCTCCACAATTCTCACACCAATTCTAGCAACACAGTCAATGTAGCAATACATTAAGGATCTATGATTTTGTCCAAGAGGGGGTACGTTCCACTAATGCTGACAACTACTCCATCTATGACTTAATAGAAATGTCTAATCATCTAGATGATAGAAGCCATATAAAGCACTTTGCAAACTTTAAAGCACTATATACATGTTAGCTATTGGCATTAAGTCTTAGAGAATTTCCTGAAGCTCAAAGAGATCAAATAAATTAGATCATCACATCACTAGTAAACTCAAGGGGCAGGATTTGAACCCAGCTGATAAAATACTTGTAAAGCTGGGATAATATTTGCAAAGTGCTTTTCAAACCTTACTGCACAATGTAAATGAAATTTTAATAATGATGATGATGGTGATGATAATGATAAATTCATCACTATGATGCCATGTTGCCTCTCAGGGGACATTGCATGTATTCTATATTGCTGGTTAATTAATTAATGGACTTCTTAGAAATTCCTTGTAAAGAGGAAATTAACTAATCAAAGCTCTGCATGTCAGTTCTGGGGTACACATAACTTATGGGGAATATATAACACAACTTATGATACCACCCTTTTGCCACCAATAATGTGGCATTATTCTGAAATCTCCTGATATTAGCAAAGAAGAGAATATACTCCAGAGCCCCATGCTTCACACATGGACACCTGACTCCACTATAGAAGTCTGTTTTTGGAAGACTGGCAGCTACCACATCAAAGTTTCTATGTCTTTCATTTTTTATAGCAAAAGTTATTTTTAAGAAGAAAAAAATATCCATAGGACAGTGCTCTTTTCTGTCTTGTCCTTTACGTGATCTGTTTCTTCAAGACAAAATGTGATCTTACCCTGCCTACAACACTATTTCCCACATTTATTTTTTTTTTTTAACTCAAAGCACTTCAATCACATCCCCCTTTATTTTTCTCCTTCATGAATGCCTGCTCAGTCAGGCGGTGCACGCGCCATTGCAAATTGCTCATAACCAAAGAATCAGAGCTCTTGCTGTAGCCTATTTTCTTTTATCATGTCTTTGGTGCTTCAGAAGGCTGGCATTGACTACATGAGAGGTAAATTCCTCTTTTCTTCTCAGCTTTGGGATAAAGTGTTTTTTGCCTAAAGCACGCTCTGAGCAGGCTTCTTTGTGACTACAAGCCAGAAAGAAAGGCAGAAATGGAGTGACTGACCCATAGGAGCCTGTTCTAGGCAAAAGACAAAGATCTTGTGAGGAGGATCCCAGGCTTCCTGATGGCATGGCAAAATGTAATCTTTCTAGCTCATGGAAGGATTCACAACAGTGTCCTCTGGTGGAAATTAATCTAAGGGGTTGCATGTACCCAGAGTGCTAAACTCATTGTCTATTATCCTGATCTAGGTGAGGAATCATCTTTGACTTTTGTGCAAATCTGTCACCAAATTCCTAGAGACTTTCCTAGAGAAGAGTGACCAAAGTTTTAGGCCAGGGAACTAATATTTGTGGTGGGGGTGTGTGCTTTCTCCTGTGGTACTTTGCATCCCTGACAGCCTCATGCCTCATAGCCTTCTACTAGCCCTGAACTACATGACACAATTTGCCTTTCTCCTTTACCTGCCCCTAGATAGCTATCCCCAGGGTCCCATTGCTGTAACATCTTTCTCCTGGGTCTAACTTCTCCCATATTCCCTCCCGGTGGTCTCACCCTCATTCCTCTCCCTCCTAGGATTGGGAGGTCAGGAGTTGGTTATTAGCCGCATCCTAGTGGCATTAGGCTGCACTGTTTGAATGATGGTCTCGCTGTATTCACGCAGAAAAGAACAATCCTAGAGAACCATATACCTTTCACAGGTGACACCTATGACACTTCTGTCTTTGTCTTTCTGTTTTTCTGTGTCTCCGCCTCTGTGTGTCTCTGTTTCTTTTTGTGTCTCTCCATCATCTCTCTCCTCTCCTTTTGTAGAGAGGAAGCTTGGAGTATCCGACACTGCTTTCCGTCATTGGGCAGTGTCTCAGGATATTTCATGTAGGTGCTCTTGCTTCTCTCAAATGAATTAACTCCAGGTACCAGAGAACCTAGACATAGCTTAGCCAAGTCTTGTCATTGTTTTCTTCAGAATATATCTTTTATTTGCTCTTTTATCTCTATTCCTCTGGCTAACACTCTTGTCCAGGGCATCATCACTTCATACCTGGGTTACTGAAAAAGTTTGTTGTCTGGTCTTCTTAGCTCTAGCTTCTTGTTCCTCAAAGCACATGTTGCCAGACTAAACACATTAAGTATTGCTTTGTCATGGCCCCTTTGTTCAGACTATGCAAGGGCTCTCTATTTCCTATCATGTCAAGTTCAAATTTTTCTGTCTAGGTTTTAAAATGCCACCCTACCTGTCTGCCTTTATTTTTCACTATTCCCCCCATGCCCACCCTCCACCCATGGTCTGGAAGGTTTTCTTATTGTCCCCATACACATTCAGACTTTTGTCTTTGCTTATGATGTGCCCTTTTACCAAAAATTTCCTTTCATTTCCACTCTTTTTCTCAGTTTTTTTAAGACTCAATAAATCTCACCTCCTGCATATCGTGAGTTCAGCCTACACAGATCCCTCCCTTTTCTGAATCCCCATTGTACTTCCTTTCAGTATATGACCTCATAGCCCTTAAATGTCCTAATTATTTTCTAAATATAAATTCTACCTTCTTAGACATACTGTACCCTCATTCAAGGCAGGGATTATATCTTACATCTTTGGGTTCCCATTGCTACATGTCGCCACATTAAGTAAATTACAATCACCCTGCTGGCTGAGATTGCAGTGTCCTGTGACTTATGTATACCTGTTTTCATTATGCCTCTAGCGTCCGGTGATTTGGAGGTTTCTCTGTGGCTCAGGATGATCTAGCTTGGACTCTGTTCTTTTTTTCTTTTTCTCCCCCTTCTTCCTTCTGTTCCATTCCCTTTGTTTCACGGACGCAGCTGCCCTAGATCAGACCTCTGTGGGCCTCATTCTTATCACCTGACAAATACTTGTTTATATCTGGACACTGTGGTTTTAGAAACATGTAGCCAAGTTGAAACATGTCCAGAAGATGATTGTGAGAGGACTAGAGAAAGATGTGATGAGATCTGACATTGACTTAGCAATTTAAGATTTCAGAAGTGCTATAAATACATTGGGACTGCTAGGTGGTGCAGTGGATAGAGTACTGAGCCTAGAGTCAGGAAAACTCATTTTCCTGAGTTCAAATCTAGCCTCAGACGTTTGCTAGCTACATGACCTTGGGCAAGTCCTTTAACCCTGTTTGCCTCAGTTGCCTGTAAAAACAAGCCAGAGAAAGAAATGGCAAACCACTCCAGTATCTTTGTCATGAAAGTCCCAAATTGGGTCACGAAGAGTCAGAAATGACTGAACAACAGCAACAACATGTATCCGTGATCACCTTTGACTCTGCAACATCATGGCAAGGTGGATGCTATGGGTATTGTCATCCTGATTTTATGGATGGTGGGCCTTAGAGAGGTTCAGTGATTTATTCACGGTCACATAACTAGTAATATATGAAAGGAAGATTTCAATTATAGATGTCTCCTGACTCCAGATCTAGAGCTCTCCCTATCCTACTCTGCAGCTACAAGGATCTGTTGAAGGCTTTGCAAATGTTTAACATGGAGAAGAGATTTAGAGGGGTCATAGTAACTATCTTCGAGCACTTTGAAGGCTGCCATATAGAGAAGAATCAGTTTGTCTTTCTTGACAGTGCCTCTACCCTCCCCCCAAATCACCAGGTGTTCTTCCAGCCCAGTATCGTAACCATCATTAAAGGGGCAAATCATTATTATGGAAACAACTACTGATAGGCACAGGAGCCCCTTCAGACCCCCAGGTACAAAAAGCACTAGTCCAGCTCCCAAAATCATCACTGAAGAGAAAAATTGTAGTGGGGATTGGAGCCCACCTTCTTCTTCACGTCCAGCAACAACTGCCCATCAAGACAAATTTTGTTCAAACATAAGATGAGTGGTAGACTTTGAGCGTTAGGAAAGCTGAGATTCTGTGAAGGTGTTAGATTAGAGCAAGGGTTGTTAACTTCTGCTATATTGTAGACCCTTCCATTCATCTGAGAATCCTGTGGACTCCTTCTCTGAATAGCATTTTTGAATTCATAAAATACATAGGATTACAAAGGAAACCAATTATAATGAAAAAAAAAAGATGTAATTTTTTTCCTATCCAAGTTTACAGACCCCCTGAGACGTATCCATGGACTGCAGGTTACAAATTCCCAGACTAAATGATCTCTGAAGTCCCTCCTAGCTCTAACCTTCCTTAAGTCAATAAATCAATGATATATGTGTAGCAGAGAGGCAGAGGATATATACAAGGTCAGGGAAAGAGGAAGGGTGATATATGTATATCACTAGAGACTTTAGCTTGACCATCAATAGTGTTAAGATTTGAGGAACAAATGTTGTAAATGGATATAATATTTTTACCCTTCACATACAGCAGAGTGGGAAAGGACCAGGCACTTCCCTTGTAAATTAGGTCGGCATCCAATCAAAGGCACATCCAATATTATAAGAAAGGTTGGCCTCGGGCAGAATGATAAAGGAGAGAAAGTTTGCCATCCTGCTGTTTTCCTCCACCTTTCTCCACCTCGGTGATGATTCTTCCCCTCCTCTGACCAGAATAATAGAATCATAAACTGTTGGAACTGGAAGGGACCACTTTCTTCATTTCTACCCCCCACCCCGAACATATCACATTTACTTGCTTTCCCTCTCATTCAAAACCTGAACATGAGAAAGGAAATGATAAACTAAGCTGTGCAAAAAGGAGATCCCGTGTGGTCATAAGTTTGGACAAGATTTTTCTAAGCTGGGTTCTGTGCTTATAGAAACTATAATATAAGGAGTAGGGATGCTGGTACAGACGGTAGATACATATGGGATGAGGCAGTAGGTAGTCCAGGGAATATGATGTGGGCACAGGGCAAAAGAAGGCAACATGAGAAGACTGAGGAGGAGGAATCCACAGGGGAGGATGCAAAAGACATTTTTGCCAGGGACTGTTACTAATTATCATATGAAAACGGGTACAGAAATTTTTGTTGTTGAAATGTTTTGTTGAGTCATTTCAGTCACTTCCAACCCTCTATGACCCAATTTTTGGGTTTTCTTGGCAAAGATACTAAAATGGTTTGCCATTTTCTTCTCTAGCTCATTTTACAGATGATGAAGTATTAGCAAACAGGTTAAGTGACTTGCCCAAGGTCACACAGATGCTAAATGTCTGGGGTCAAATTTGGACTTAGGTCTTCCTGACTCCAGGGTCCCAGCTCTGTTCTCTGTGCCACCTAGCTGCTATGTTATAGAAATACTTGTTTTATTCCATAAATCAAAAACAAACAAATAATTTAGAAAAGAAAATGTCTTCAAGTCAAGAATTATTAGGTGCAAGGTTCACAAATACTTTAAAAAGTCCAAAACAAACAATCCTCATCTTCTAGGAGCTTGCAATCAAACTGAGGGAAGGAGGCCAATATATGCATATCACAAATACATATTCCTCAACTTCCTTGTAGACTCCGTTTTCCCAGTCCTCTCTCCCCGCACCAGTTACCAATACCTTTCTCTCTAAAGTTACTTTGTATCCACTTTGCATGTATCTTGTACATGCAAATTTTCCTTTTCTATTAAAATATAAGCTCCTTAACTCTGCTTTATAGGATTCCTAATTTCCGTCGATCTCAATTCCTGCATCACCTCCTACCAGAAGCCTTTGTTGCTGCTCATCGTTGTGAAATTGTCTGTTTATCCTGTTTGTACTTATGTCTGTTTACCTGTTGTAATATAATATATATAGAATATAAGTACCTTGAGGGTAGGGACTGGGTTTTTAATTTTTTAAATTTTGCTCTTCTTTGTCAAATTCCTGTTGTGTTTTGTTTTTCAGTCATGTCTGACTCTTTGACCCATTTTGGGGTTTTCTTGGTAGAGATACTGGAGTGGTTTGCCATTTCCTTCTCCAACTCATTTTACAGATGAGGAAACTGAGGCAAACAGGGTTAAGTGACTTTCCCAGGGTCACACAGTTAGTAAGTGTCTGGAGTCAGATTTGAACGCAGGAAGATGAGCCTTCCTTTCTCTATGCTCAGCACTCTATCCATTGTTGAATCTACCCTGCTGAATTTCTATCCATTCTTTTAATGAGCTCAGATGATACCTCCTCCATGAAATCTTCCATAGTCTACCAAGTCAATAACAACCCCTCCCTACTTGGGAATTCACACAGTATTTAGTTTGCAGTTCTTTGATGTACTTGTAATGCATGATTATTTATTCTGCTTTTTTTTTGATTATCTATCATATTACCTTTGTGGTAAGAGGAATAATTGTCTTTCCTCTGATATAGTTCAGTAAGTTTCTTTTTTGTTAACTATCAGATGTCTATGAGTGTCTCACTTCATTTTAATCTTGCAGCTGAGGTAAAAAACCAACCTGAAACAATTATTATCTAAAACTTTAGTGCTTGAGGGAAAAACTTTAGGCAATAGTGGGGGAGGGCCTTGGGGATGCTATATGTCCCCAAATGGGGATAAGAAAATAAAAATTGGAAAATGGAGGATATTCAAGATGTCCATAATTGTACCTGAGACATAAACTAGTGTGGGTAAATGCACGTCCTTTTTACAACCTTATCTCTCTCTAGGCATTTGATGGAGTAGTAATCTTTAGGCAGAAGTTAGTCAACCAACATTAAGTGTGTAGCATGTGCTAGGCACTGCATAAAGCACTGGGAAAACAAAAGAGGTAAAAGCAAAACAAAAGCAACAACAATAACAAAGATTCCTTCCTCTCCAGGAGCACATTGCTATCGCCGTTGTTGTTCATCCTTCATTCAAAGACTAATGACATCACGATGTTGGGGTAAAATAGCAGATGATGGATGATGACTTGTGCTTGAACAGAATTGAAGTGAGGCAGAGCTGCACAAAAGCCTCACTCTCACTCTCTCTTCTACAGGCATCAAAGTCTGGTGGTGAGACAAAAGTCTTACAGGTGATGGCTCAGGATGCATTGGTTGACCTTGGCGTCTTCAACATCTGACTGAGCTCTAAGCACTCTACAGCATCTGCTTCAGCTGCCTTCATGGCTGTTGGAACAAATTTTTCTCATCTCCACATTCTGTTGGGAGAAGTCTTAACATGCTGTGGGTATATACCCCCCTAATTCACTGACAGGTTTGAGTCCTGTAGACCGTCCATAACCTGGTTTAGCAATTCTGGCAAGATGGTTTACCAGGGTGTGGCCCACTGAGCATGCTATAGCTTCTTGGAGTCATAGGTGAGTGTTGAGTGCCAGGGAGATGCCAAAGGTGGATGAGCCCTGCAAAGGGCTTGGCAAGCCCTCATACCAGAAGTACTGGTCTTCTCTGAACACTCCATATACCCTGGGCATTCTACTTCGGAATAGCTTTAATATTTAGGAAATTCTCCTTACATTAAGCCAAATTTTGAATCACTTTAAACACACAAACACTCATGTTTTGCCATTAGGGATCAAGTAATAAATAATTAAGTTCATAACAAGATCTATCCTGAGCAAATGCAAGATGATTCTCTATAGAGGAAGACATTAGGCCCAGGGGGAACCAGGAATGGCCTCCTACTGAAGATAGAATTTGATATGAGTCTTGAAGAAAGTCAAGGAAGTAAAGAAATATATACAATGTATGTATGTATGTATATGAGTATATATAAAATATATATGTATACACATTTATATATGTATGTGTATGTATATACACATATATTTACATATATACACACATGTATATACACACATATATTTATGTATCTAATTTATGTATGTGTATATGTACCAATATCCATATATATACATACACACATATACATATACATATATTTTAGGCATTGGGAATAGCCAGTGGAAGGCCACAGAAGAGGAAATGGAAATCATAAAATGGATGGCGGGGAATAAGGTATAGGAAAGCTGGAAAGGTAGGAAGGAGCCCGATTTGAAGAACTTTAAGTACCAAACAGAGGAATTTGCATTTGATTTTGGATAATATAACTGTTGTTCATGAGCAAGGGAGTGTGACATGGTCACCCCCTACAGACCCTTACTTTAGAAAATCTCTGCTTTTTTGTTTTTGCTTTTAGTGACAAACAAAGCTCCCAGTTCATTTGTGCCAGCCTCTTTGACAGTTTGTTGGGGATGAGGAAAGAGATTTTTAAAAAACGCCTACTTCCATTCTACAGATATGAGGCACCATTCCCTTCTCCCCCAAGACATGCTCAGTCCTCCACCAGGATATAGGACCAGATTGGCACAAAAATTCCAATGCGTCTTTTCCTGGTCCCTAAAGAGGGAATGAGGAAGGATTGATGAAGCAGGAGCAGGAAAGATACTGGAGGTCTGGGATGGCTATCCTGGCACTTACAGGAGTGCCCTTGAAGGAAGGAGAGCAATCCAGGGGCCCAGAGGAAACAAATGTTATCATAGCAAAGTTATTCATGCTGTTTTTCACTTTGCTGTTTGCTGCATGCATTATGAGGCTTAAATAATTCAGTGCATATGTCCTAAATATTGGTCTGGTGAATGGTAATGGCTCCATCACCTACAAAATAAGACTATTTAACTGCTCCTCTTGGCAGGCAGAACGGTGGCTTAAACATTTTGATATGATGAACAAGGCATTTTGGAAATGAAAACACCCACACAAGTGATACTTTCCCTGTTGGTTTGCAGGATCAAAAAGAAAGAACAGACTCATTCTCTCCTGCCCAAGACAGAGACAAAACGACCTTCTCCTGGTCTATTTACCTTCCTATTTGACAGAAGTAATTTCAGTGATGGGGTGCTAGTAGTTACACAGAACTGACTCTAAGCCAAAAGCACTGCTCAGTCTGATAATTCAAATATGAGATCAGCTTCCCCGCAGCCCTTGCTCCCCAAACACATAGTGTTGGAGGGATATTGAGAAGAGAGTACACTGTCTCACTGGCCAGGAAGTCCAGCCAATGTGTCTTTGTTGTGTGGGTAGGCTGAATCAGGCACGTGGGGGACATGAGAAGTCACATACTACTCTTCCAATGAGCTTGTGGCTACTTAGGGCAACCGGGCGGTACCGTGGATAGAGTGCCTCAAGCCAAGAAGACCCGAGTTCAGATCTGGCCATAGATACCTGTGTAACTGGGGCAAGTCACTTTAGTCTCTCTTTGTCTCAGTTTCTTCAACTATAAAATGGGAACAGTAATAATAACAGCATCTAATTCAAGTGTTTTTTTGTGAAGGCAAATGGCTCCAGGCATTTTCTCTGTCCCTCCATGGCTGGAATATTCTCCTTCCTCTGATCCCAGTACTGAACTCCCACAGTCTCAACTAAAGCTTCACCTTCTACAGAAAGCCTTCCCTAATCCTAAATTCTAGTACCCTCCCTCTATTCATTATTTCCTATTTATCTTGTGTATAGCTTGCTTTGTAATTATTTGTTTGGATATTTTCTCCCTCTTTAGATTGTAAGCTCCCTGGGGGCATTGACTGTCTTTTGCCTCTTTTTTTTTTGTAGACTCAGGGCTTAGAATATTGCCTACTGCAAAGGAGGCTCTATATTAATGCTTATTCTTATTATGAGGCATATAGCCTCAACTCACTAAAAATTAGGGAACAATGTTTACAAGGTTGAGTCAGCTAAATGCCTGAGAAGTCATAGAGATCTGAAGTGCTGTAGGGGGTTAGGTAAGTGTAGCCTAGAGTGGTCAGGAAAGCCTTTAAAGGAGGAGATACAAGTGAAGTGGGGCTTTAAGTGATAGGTAGGATTAGGTAAGTAGAAGAAAAAGGATGGTATTCCAGGTAGGGGGGCAATCTGAAAAGACTCCAAAAAGCCATCTGAAGGAAGGGAAAACAGCTTTAAAATGCAGCTTGATTATGGCTATGTTGATAACTTGATTTCTGAAGTCAGAGGGGTAACTGGGGGTGGCAGAGTAGGGTAGGGGATAGTCTAAGGAAGGTTGGATGCACTGCAGAGGGCAGGTACATTGTGAAATGGACACATTTGAAGATGGAGGTAGGTCCTGGGATTAGATAGCCATTAGATCAGGAGACTGAGGCCCATTTGGGTAAAATAATTTACCCAAACATCAAAGATAGTGTTTGACAGGTCTCCTTTATGAAATGAATCCTGAAGGCAAAAAGGTGTTAGGACCCTGGGAGTGGGTCTAGGCAAAGAAATGTGCTCTCACAGGCTGGCTCATGTTAGGAGACATATATCCACTAAAGGTATCATTCTAGGTTAAAAAAAAAAAAGGCAAAACAAAACGAAACAAAATGAAACACCACCACCTCTTTCTAAGTCTAGTTATAAAGCAGATTTAAATTCTGTCACCATTTACTGAAGGACGCAGGCAGATTTCAGTGGCTGAGAACCCTTTCAGAACAGAGCAGATAGGTATGTACCTCAACTTACCTAGAAATAAGTAAATGGCCATAATGCTAAGACCTGAGGTTGCTCATTTAAAATTTCCAATAATAAACTCCTTCAAGGGGGGGAAAAAACCACCTTCAACCTTAAATGAATTTAATTAGTCTTTTGACACAGCCAGACAAAGCTGCCCCTAATTATCTGAATTGCTTTTTCTCAGAGTGTACTTGGCATTTGCTTTAGAGTTTAATAGTTCCCCCTTCCCCTTCATTCTTCAGAGAAACTACAATTTTTAAAGGCAAGGTTTTAAATATCTTGCCACCCCATTTATTATGTTTTCCTAACTCTGCCTTCAAGGTGAGCAGTCAAGATAAGCTGCTGATCTGCAGTCCCATCTAATTTTGTTTTTGCATCACTCTGTTAAGTTGTCTTGCTTCCAATAATCATTAAGATGTAAGTGACACTCCAGGGGAAATCAATTCCTTTTGACTGAATAGAAAATAACTCCTACCTCCCTCGAATCATAATTACTGCTTTGTTTATTTTGCTGTTGCTTAAACTCCCCTCTTGTTTCCACCCAAGTGAAGTGCCCTGGATTGCAGGCATCAGCCTGGGGGGGAGGGGGAGCGCTGAAGGGGAAGGTTGCTGGAGCACTTTTGCCTGCTCTTCAAACCTTGCCCAAGAAAAGGAAATAATTAGAAACACTTAGGAATAAGAAATGAATTTTTTAGTAAAAGACTAAATGTTGCCTTCCTGGAAATTATTGAAAGAAGAAACTCATTCAAATTCCTCAAGGATTTACTGTTTTGTTGCTGTTTTTTCTCATCTTATCTCTGGAGGAGACAGGATTGCAGAAATTTCAAATCTGTGAACTCCTAGAGGGGAGAGACCATATCTTAGACCCTTTCTGTATATACCAGAGCATTCACATTTTGGGAGTGAGCTCAACAAAGACACAACTGACTGAACTGAATTATAAGAAATCTTCACTTGTTGGGACTGTTAGGACAGGGACCAAGCTACCAAGGGAAAGTAGAAGATTCCAACAACAAGGAACTATTGAGTACCCACTATGTGCCCCAACACAACAGGGTTTCTGATAAGGAAACATACTTGGGATTATATTTTTATATTGGTGCTCAAGAGCCTACAGCTTTGCACATATGTATAGTAAGTATTGAGAGCATTAATGGAGTCTCCTTACCTAGAATAATGCAAGTTTCTATATGTCTAAGCTAAGTTAAGTATGGAATAACTTAAAGACAGTGGGATAGTTGCAAATCAAATAGTGTTAGTGTAAGAAGGGAATTCAGTAATCTTCTAATTAGCCTCCTATTGAATTCAAGAATCCCCTTTACCACACTCCTGGTAAATGTTCATCCAGCTTCTACTAGAATAGTTTCCTTACTGGGGAATTTACAACCCCATAAAGTAGCCCATTACATTTCTGATCAGTTCTAATTATTAGGAAATTCTTTATATTGAACAAAAATATGGTATCCTGAAATTTCTACCCATGGATTCTAGTTCTAACCCCCTGTACTGGTAAAGGGGTAGGATACTTGGATATTCAGGAGTACCTGCAGGGGTGGTTCTTGCTTCCCTCTCTGGTAACTGAATAGGTATGGATGTAATGGTCAGATGATTGGAAGCCCATCTGCTGATCTGTTTCTTTGTTTGCTTGTAACTTGTGTTTGTATTCTCTGAAGTTCAGGGTGCTGACTTTTTCCCCTGAACTAGGTAAATGATATGTGTTTGATTGATTAAAGTGAGACTGTTAACCTATTTTCAGTTGCTTTCCTTTAGAAAAGCAGATCTAAGAACCTGTGCTAGCAGCCGCCCTAGGTATGCTAGAGTGCTTGCTGCTACACCCCCTATAGATGCAGAGAATAAAACTTATTTCCTCTATGAGACAGTTTTTAGATAATTAAAAACAACTATAATTTTCTAATCCCCATTCCCCAAAGAAAAATTTCATCTTCTCTTAGTTAAATATTCTCATGATCTTCAGTTATTTCATATGTAATATATTTTCCAGGCTCTTTCCACCTTTGCTTGCCTTCTGCATTTATTCATCAACAGTCCTTTTAATATATGGAATGCAAAACTAAAGACTATACTCTAGATAAAGTTTGACCATTATTATGTTCCTTATTCTAGATACTGTATATCTATTATTGCAGCCTAAGAATATATTAGATTTTTTGGGTAAATTGTACCATACATTGGAGTCATATTGAGCTTATCTTCAAAGGTAAATTTTCCTTCTTTTGCATATTAACTCCTTCTAAGTCAAGTCTTCCCAATTCTGTAACTGTGCAAGTAAATTTGCTTTTATACCAAGGTTTACATCTTCATGTTAAATTCCATCTTGTTAGTTTCAGTCAATATTTTCAGCTTGTCAAGATTTTTTTGAATCTTACTTCGGTGATCTAACATATTAGATATCTCTTCCAATTTTGAGTCCTTTATAAATTTGATAAAATTAAACTTCTAAGTCTTCCTCTAAGATTTGATAGCAAAAATCATAATCAGGACAAAGCCCCACTGCAAGCTACTAGAAATGTCTTCTAGGTTGACATCAATCAATTAATCAACTCTTTCAGTAAGTCATTCAACCGTTTACAAATCTACTTAGCTATGGTATCCTTTAACTCAATCTTAGCTACACAGACAAAGAATAAAAATGAGAAAATGATGTGACATCCATCAAAAACAGCTTCAATCTAATGTATTTAAACAAGTTTTTGATGCTGAATAATGTGAAATGAATGAAGGAAAGGATATTATCTTTAATTATGATGATTTCATAAAGGAACAAGTCAATTGCCACACTATGATTAAAAAATGACTCTAAAAAATACCTTGTCAAACAATCAGCTGACTTACTTCCCAAGTGGAAATATATAACAACCTAGGAGGTCATGCATTTGTAATATAGACTCATTTGTAAAATCTTATGGAGAAGAATGGTAGAAAATTATAAGGAATGATAGCTCATAAAAGAGAGAAGCATTGGGAGGGGAAAAAAGCAATTTAAAGGAAGATTGTCAACAGACTCAACTAAATAGGCATTCTGGGGGCATTTAAGGATGAAACAAAGAAGGGAAACAAATAGAAGACAGATGAAACAGAACTACAATTTTTAAAATAGTAAACTCTTTACATTGTCAAATATAGTGCAATAACGGCATTTGGAGTCTAGTATCACAGTCTTCACTATTCTTCTAGAGAAAATGGAAATGGCACAAAAGGAAATTAAGAGGAATTTTAAGGAAATTTAAGGAAAAGCAATTACACTGGGCCCAGAATACAAAAGGATGGTTCATTTTAGAGACAAAATAATTTTGAGTAGTTGAAAAAAATAATTCTCCAGGCATCAGAAGGAGGGGAGGGTTGAAACATGTTGATGATTTTATTACTACCCCAAAAGGACAATTGAGAACATCAGTTACTACTAATACGAAGGTCTCTTTGCCAATTTGCATAAAATTTTATGATAATAATCTACACATGCACAGATACACATCAAGGACATATTTGACAATCTTATAAGGGAAAATATAAGCTTTAAAAAAGATGTCCAATAGTGGATCAAATCTTTGCCACCATATAATTATGGTATATATTTATACACATATGCATATATGTATATATAATGCATATGGTGTATATATGTAGTTTATAATATATGTATATATATTCATTATATAAAGTGGATAAAAGATCTCACATATTTTTTTGTTTTCTGACTATAAAAAAGAATTTGATCTGGTAGAATTAAATACCACCTTAAGGGCTTTCCTTCCATAAGGTGAGTCCCTTTGTATATGTCAAATTATTTAATTATCCTTGAAAGATATAACAACTTATTTCATGACTGTCATTAATATCAAAGGAGGTACAAAACAGAGAAGAATGAGTTTATAAAGGTAAATTACCTCTATCATGCAGAAGATCAAGCATGATTGCAAACTGAAGAAGGATTTCCTTCCGATACTGAGTTTCTAGATGCTCTGGTTTGCAAGTGATATTGTGATGATTGCTCAAAATTAGAGACGTTGTGAAGTCTCCAAAAGGAATTTTGAAATCACTCAAAATAACTTAGTCTAACTACAGAAAAATAAAGAAAATGAAAATTTCCCATTGTCCAGATCATAATATGCATTAGATGGATAAGCCAAAAATTTGGCTTGTACAGATACTACTTGTGGATAATGAATTGGACCCAGAATTGATTGGTAGGAGAGTAGGCTGTGTTGCCTTTGGAAAAATTTCAAGACTCTTTTAATAATCTAGAGGTTGAATTATCTTATTTTGTAGGTTCTTTTCAGCTGTAAATGGCTGATGCCATAATCCAATCCTATGAACACTTCTGGGTTTTCCCTGAAACAAGGGCCTATCCTTTTTAAAAGTAACATCTAGTGGGGCAGAGCCAAGA
>CM053585.1:76356552-76381664 GCA_028646515.1 Pseudochirops corinnae
TATGCAATTATTATTATTATTATTGACTACACCCAACTGGAACTTGAGATACACAGGCACTGTGGTTGGGAGATCCATCCTGCCCTACCTAGAAGTGACATAGGAGAGAATAGACTGGGGGAGGGGGGACACACCGGGATGGCTGTTTTGGGGCGGTGGGTGGGGGAAAGAGGGGGAGAAAATATGTAACTCAAAATCTTGTGGAAATGAATAATGCAAACTATAATAAAATTAAAAAAAAAATAAAAGTAACATCTAAATAACATTTTTTCCCTGATGTTGTTGTACAGACTTAAGTCTAGAATACTATAATCTCTGAAGATCTTAAATGGAGAGGCACGTGATAGGAATGAACAGGTTGCAGTATATTCAAAGCTCTCTCTCTCTCTCTCTATATATATACACGTATATAGTGAAGAGACCATAGGACTTAAAATCAGGACCTATGTTCAAATTCTGATGCAAAGGACTTGGATGCTTGAAATCACGCTTCAAACATTAGTAAATGTTTAACATCTCTGTGCCTAAATTTTCTCATCTGTAAAATAAGGTAAACTAGATGACCTTTGTTGCCCTTTTTAGCCCTGAATATATGATACTATGATAAATGGTCAATGGAATGTATGATTAAAAAAAGATGGGCTTCTCACTCTTGGAAAGAGTGAGAGATAACCCATTGGATGATCTACTGGTATTCTCCTGATATTAAGAGAAAGTGAGGAAGGTCTCTAACATATTTTGTGGACTTCCTGTGAGAAATCTATGGAAGATCATGGACAGGAATGGTAAAGAACATGCCCACATGGATGAGTTGTGATCTGTGTCACCAGAGGGAATATCCATACCAACATTACAGATCCATTAGAATACAGAATGTCAACAAGAATATGACGAAGGACTTAGGCAAATATCTTACTTGACTCAAGCTACTAAATGTGCTCAGCCATGTTCCCATGTTTGCAGGTCTTGTCATCCTTCCAATAAAGGACCTCAAAGTGGCATTATTGTTATTATCATGAATGATCATTATTGCCGTTGTTATTATTATTGGAAAACAGGACCCCTCCCTGGAAACATAACTGGTAATCAGGGCAAGATATAGCAAAAGGCATGGTCATTCAACAGGCTTCAGAAATACACCGAATCTGGGGGTGGGTGGTATGCCACAATAGCACACTGGGTTGGATATTTTATGGTCTCAGACTGCATCAGGGAAACAGAAGTCATATTCTCAAAGTAAGTTAAGGTACCCTTTCAGAGGGCTGAGGTAAAAGCTATTTTCATAATAATACTTAGACGTTTTAATTTCTAATAAAATAAATACTGACAGAACCCCACATAAACAAAAGCTCTTTTGAGGCATGAGACCAAAAAGTATGAGAATGATTGAATTCAGCAAACACTAAGAACTAAGTATTATAGAACACTAATAATTTTAGAATATTATGCTGGACTGGGGAAGATAAAAGTTTAGACAGGATATAGTCACTGCTTTTATAGTCTTATGGTCTAGTAGGTAAGGACTGAAGGACAAGATTTGTGTCTTATTCATTTTCATATTCCACTCATTCCCAGCAGAGTACCTTGTACATAAAAAAGGTTCTCAGTAATGAATGAATAAATGAATAAAGTAAATGAATGAAGTCTTTATGAAATCCTTCAAGAATTTCCAATCCTGTCTTTGTACAGTATTTTTCAGCTTCCCTTTTCTTGATAATCAATGATATTCTTTTTCAGAGCCGCTAGTCTTGATTTGGAAGACTCGTGTTCTGATTCCTAACTTTGTGACCCTGGCCAAGTTGCGTAACTTCTTGGAGCTCCAATTTCTTCAATTAAAAGAACCAATAGAACTTGAATACTTATCTCACAGGGAATTGTAAGTAATATGCTTTATAAAACTTAAAGTGAGTGACTATTATTAATATATGTATACTAATTATAATAATTGATAATATCAACTTGAGTTTTATCTTTGTTTTCATTCTTCTAGTCACTCTCTAAGGAGCAAGGGTACTAGAGGGAAGAAGGAAAAGCTTGAGCCATCTATAATTAACTGAAAAGAGATAGATGGAATTTCCCCATTTCCCTTTCATATTTTCCTTTTCTAAAAGCCAT
The DNA here is from genome assembly GCA_028646515.1 of Pseudochirops corinnae. NCBI lineage: Eukaryota > Metazoa > Chordata > Mammalia > Diprotodontia > Pseudocheiridae > Pseudochirops > Pseudochirops corinnae. The sequence goes on from CM053585.1 coordinate 76,358,668, forward strand.
CTAACATTCTTAGTCCTGTTTTAGTTAGTTGATGACTTCACTGGGTGACTACAGTCTTCATCTACACACTAAGCCCCATGGGGCATACAAAGGGAGAAGGTGTGATCCCTTTCCTAAAGAAACTTACTGTCTCATTGGGGGAAACCAAAATTAAATACAGAATTATTAAAGAGCAACACAGGGCAGTGCATAACTAACATATACACACACATATGTGTACTATATTTATGTATATATACACATAATACACATATTATACGTTTATGTGTACATTATGCATATGTACATATATCTCCCTCAAACCTACCCCTGAAATGTCCTTCTCCAGGTCTCCTCCCCATGTTCCACCATAGTCTCTTTCTCCCAATGAGACAGTAAGCCACTTCTAGAGTTTCCTTTCCCTCTACCACTTTCACTCAGTAATTTCTCTTCCTTTGAGGTTCACTCAGTCCAAATTCATTGCCCGAACAAAATTCTGGTAACTGTTATCTACTAGAACAGTAGCCAGAGGAGCCACTCTCTCCAGTGAGTTGAGTTCCTGGCTTATAGTTTTCCTCCTCCTCAATTCTTGACCTCATACTAGGGGGTTTCAACATACATAAAAACTCTAATGTCCTAGTTGCTTAGCATTTCCCATGGCATACTTCACCTCAGCTACCCATAAAGATGACCATCCCTTTCATCTTGTTGTCATCCACAAGTATTCCACTTGCATCTTCATTAGCTCTAAAATTCCTTAGTGTGGTTGCAATTTTTAAAATCAGTTTTTCCTTTGCTTTGTGACCCATGGCCCCCTCTCTCTGTTTTATATGACCTCTACCCCTGTTTGTCCAAACTGTGACCTCTATTCCTTCCAACCTTGGTTCTTTCCTAAACTATTACCCCTTGACTGGCTATACTCTCCTTCCTTCCCCCTGAGTGAACCAGTTCATTTCTACACTATCTAATACTCTAGTCTCTTTTCCTCTTAACCCATTACTGCTCATATTTTGCCAAGATTCAACTCTGGATTGTGTCCACCATCTATAGCCTTTGTTCCAAATCACATTTTGATAAAGGAAGCTAGAGAAAATCATAAAACTATGCAAACTTTGACTTATGTTATCTTAACTGGACCTTCACTGCAGCAAGACAATACTTTTTTAATGCTTTAATAATTTCTTTTTTTGTTTTGGAGGGGGGAAGGCAGGGCAATTGGGGTTAAGTGACTTGCCCAAGGTCACACAGTTAGTAAGTGTTAAGTGTCTGAAGCTGGATTTGAACTCAGGTCCTCCTGACTCCAGGGCCGGTGCTCTATTCACTGTGCCACCTAGCCACCCCATGCTTTAATAATTTCACTATCTCATTTACCACGGTAACTTTTCAAACCTTTTTAACCCTCACAATTTGTCCTACAGTAAACCTTTCCCCCATTCTTAGATGAGTAACTTGCCTCATATTTTATTGAAAAAAATTAAGACTATTTGACCAAGGGGTCCCTGTTATCCCTGTTTCTTCCTCTCACATCACTCAGAATTCTTCTCCCACTATCTCCTCCTTTAGCTCCTTTAGCCTTTTCTCTCAGGCAGAGGAAGCCCTCCTCCTTGCTCAGGTGAATATCTCTATATTCACTAATGACCCCACTCTATTCTTTTTTTTTTTCTAGTAGATTTCCCCCTCTATCATACCATCATATCATATCAGCTTTTTACTAATCTCTAAATACTCCTACTGGATGATTCCCAGTTGCCAGCAAATGTTCCCATGTCTCCTCCATTCTTAACAACAAAACAAAAAATCAAAAACAAAATACCTCATTGGATTGGTGCAACCCTGTTAGCAATTATTCTGTATCTCTCCTCTTCCTCTAGACTAAACTGTAATCAGTGCCTCCACTTCCCCTCTCTCACATTTCCTAAGCTTCCTGCAGGCTAGCTTCCAACCTTATCATTCAACTGAGACAATTCTCTCCAAAGTTTTCAATGACCTCTTAATTGAGGAATCTAATGGCCTTTTCTCAGTCCTCATCCATCTTCACCCCTCAGCGGCCTTTGACATAGTCAATCCCCTTCTCCTCTGGTACATACTTTTCTTCAAGGTTTTTGCAACAACATTCTCTCCTGCTTCTCCTGAATATCTACCGGTTTCTCAGTTTCCTTTGCTAGATTTTTCTCTACTCTGCCCTGGGGCCTCTTTTTGTTCTTCCTTTAAGCTGTTTAGTTTGGTGAGGTTATCAACTCCCATGACTTCAATTATCATCTCTATACAAATGATTCTTTTATCTATCAATCAAGCCCTTGCCTTTCTCCTTGTCTTTAGTCTAATCTAACATCACCAACTGTCTATTGGGCATCTCAAATTGAGTGCCCTGTAGACATCTCAAACTCATCATGTACAAAATAAAAAATCTTTCCTTCTCAGCCCTCCCTTCTTCCCAGCTTCCCTATTATAATCTAGCACACACCCAATCACCCCAGGCCTTAAAAACTCAGTGTCATTCCTGACTCCTTACTTATTGTCATCCCACAAACACAATCTTTGGCCAACTCTTGCCATTTCTTCCTTCATAGTATCTTTTATACATCACTCCTCCATTCTTACAGTAAGAGGTACCTTGGTATCTCTACCCTCATCACTTTGTGCCTAAACTACTACAAAAGTCTTTTGTTTCTTTTCCCTGCCTCCAGGCTTCTCATTCCACCCCAAAAATACCTCATCTGCCAAATCGGTCTTTCAAAATTGCAAGACTATGGCACCCCATTGAGCAAATTCCTCTGATTCTTTATTATCTTTAGAATCAATTTTAAAAATCCTTTTTTTGACTTTTAAAGCCATTCACAAGTTGGTCCCTCCCTACTTTTCTAGTCTTCATATACTTTACTTCTTTCCACATGCTCTAGGAGTCAGAGGTGCTGGATCACTTGATGTTCCCCCATGGTGACACTCTGTCACCCAACCCCATGCCTTTTCTGCATCTCTTCCCTGTGCCTGGACTGCTCTCCCTCTTCATCTCCACCTCCTGGCTTCTCTGGCTCCCTTCAAGATGGCTCAGACTCTACCTTCGACAAGAGGCATTTCTTGTCCTATTAATGCCTTCTCACAGAGATTAAGCACCTCTCATGTACACCCATAGATGTCGTGTATGTATGTGTTGTTTGCATGTTGTCTCTCCCATTAGAAAGTGAGCTCCTTGAGAGCAGGAACCTTGTTTTTGCCTTTCTTCATGTTCCAGTGCCTGGTACATATTAAATGTATGTATTTAATACTAGCTATGCATTATACGTCTATATATGTACACACAATATAGATTATATAGGGTATACTAAAACTAAAAGTCTTAGTACAGTTTTAAGCTTTAATACCTTAAAATTTCAATAAATCTTTTGGAACATCCTGTATATGTATGTATTTTAATATCATATGTGTATATCTGTGTATAAATGAATGAATGAAAAAACCCTTATTAGGTGCTTACTATATGTTAAACATTGGATTAATGATTGGGGATACATATACAAGAGCAAGATAGCCTCTCCCCTAAATGGGTTTACGTTCTTTTGGAGGGAAACAACACATATACATTAAGGGATCAGGAGCCAGGGAAGGGTGTTTTGTTTGGGAAGTCTTGGGGAAATGAAGATGGAAAAATAAAGCAATCACTTGACACACTTTTTTTTCCAGCGGCAGTAGAAAATACTAGAGGGTGAGGACAAGGCTGTATGATACTAGGGAGCTCAGAGGTTAAGTAGTCAGCAACTCCCAGGCATGGTTTCTGAAGATCAGTTTTGGAGGGTGGAGTTTCAGCAAGTCGCCAAGCAGCAAATGTGTGTAAATTTTAAGTATTTTTCCCATATCAAACTGTATACTATAGACCAGTGCTTCTCAACCTTCCTAATGCCGCAACCCTTTAATACTCATATGTGGGCGTATCTGCATGTGGGCAGACCCGCCTGGAGATGGATAGAAGAGCTGTGTCTTCTATTCCTAAGACCATTGGTTCCTAAGACCATTGGAAATATATGTTTTTTGATGGTCTTAGGCGACCCCTATGAAAGTGTCGTTTGACCCCCAAAGGGGTCGTGACCCACAGGTTGAGAACCACTGCATATAGATGCTGCTCTATTCCACTCATCCCCTCCACCATATCCAATCAATTGACAAGTTTTGACTTTTCCACCTTCATATTATCTCTTTTATCTGTCTCCCTTTCTTCCACACATTGCTACCGTCCTGAGGCAGGGAAGATAGCATGATGGACAAAGAACTAAACTCATAGTCAGGAACATCTGGGTTTGATCCCCACCTTTTATTCTTCTTAGTTGTATGACTAATAGTAAGTCTCTTCCCTTTGAATCTCAGTTTCGTCATCCAAAATGGACTTAACAATACCAGTAGTTCCTACCTCCCAGGGCTGTTATGGGACTCAGTTGAGATAATTTGTTTAAAGCAAACCTCAAGATACTTAATAAATGATAGCTATCACTATTAGTGCTAGAGACAATCAGAAAAAAAGCACCCGGTCTGACCTTAGGTTTTCTACTGAAAAATGCAACTTTCCTTCCCCACAACTGATCACCCTATGAACCATAATCCTTTGTACAGCTATATCTAGTTTTCCTAGGGAAGCTATCTTCTTTCTCTGATCCTCTTTCTGACATTGCCTTGAATTTCCAGCTGAGATAGGACATGCACATGGTATGCCTATCTTGACTTTCAGGCTCAGAACCTATTCCTGGGAGCCTATTCCTAAAGGTCCTCTATCTTCCAGATAGTTTGAGCAGTCAGAATGCTTTTCAAAGTCTTTGTGATTTTTCTATCTGGGTGTAATGTTCTGTTTTCATTTGTTTCAGGGTGTTTGTTTAGAGAAAATTAGATGGATACCAAGAGACTCCTGTCATATCTGAAGAAACTCAGTGGCTCTTATGATGAGAAGCAGCTTTTCCCCAGTTGGGCAACAGGGGTTGGGTGGGTATTCAAGATGACTATTTGGATATTCTAATATTTTGAATTTTATTTTTATCACCCTAAAATGTATGTGCCTTTAAAACTTAGATACTTTAAAACTTAGATACCCCCATTTCATCTCCCTATTCCCTTCCCCCATTCCATTTTGCTTTATAATATAGTGATTTTTTTTTTTTAACAAGAAAAGGGGTTTCAGGTCAAAGAAAATGGTGGCCCCATTCATTTCTCTTTTAAGTATGGAGCAAGCTCTTGGGGTTTGTCCACCACATTCTGTGTTTGTTCTTGTTCATGTTAGGAGAAATCATTCTGGCGATGGATATTTAAGATTCTGGGGCAGCCAGCCTCCACTTATTTTTCTTTTTCAATTGTACATAACAGATTTGCAGTTATGAAAATGCTTATTTTATTTCATAAATTAAAATAAAATAAATAAAATTAATGAGGTAGCCTTCACTTGGGAGCAAGTGAGATAAGAGTGTTGTAGATTTAGAGCTAGAAGGGTTTTTAAAGATCATCTAATGCAGCCCCCTCATGTTAAGGAAGAGGAAACCGAGGTCCAGAGAAGTCAAGAAGTGAAGTCCAAGATTAGACAGGCAATGGATGATGATGCTAGAATTCAAATCCAGCTTTTTATTTCTCCCCGTGCACTTGCCCTTTGGACAGGCTTCAGGACTACTTCTCTGAGATACAGATGCTCTTTCTGACCTATTCACAACATTTAACTTTGCTCATAAGGTGAAATAGATAAATACAATTCCATGATCCCAATATCCTTTCTTAGTTCATTGTCCTTTCAAGAATCTATTGCTCTTTTGCTCTCTTCTCACTACTTTCAAGAAAGAATCTATCAATCGTTTATATCTTTGGGTGAATCCCGCTGGCTTACTTTTTCTAGGAGACATTTGGAGCAAATTCTTCATCCCTAATTACAAAGTGCACCACTTTGTTCTCACTTAATAGAATCACAGGCATCTGTGATCAGGTAAAACTTGGGGGAGGTTTTGGAAGAGTGGTTTCCAAGCCCCTCTAAAACCATAATCACTGAGAAGGCAAAATACATTTACAAACTCTCTCCCTTTTAACCTCCTCTTCCAAATTCAAATTATTATACCACAGAATGCGATTGTGTCATTGTTCATACAAGGCTATTAGAAACTAAGTGAGGGTGCTGATAACTTTCTGAAGCCTGAGTAACAAGAATAAAGTTAAAGCCGCAGGAAGGAATTCAGTATTTTAAAACAGATGGGTCAGATTTTTAGAGAAAATGGTGTTTCTAGTCAGTGGCATACTTTAACCATCATGGAACAATATCTTCTTTAAATTGTTTGCTGTTCTGAGCACCAATATAGCAATAGCAGATACAGGACCACACCCAGAATTGGCCAAGGACTGGGATTTCAGAAGCAATCTGGAGACCACCCCCATCACTTCAGAATGCTTTAATTTCTGAATCTAGATGGATATACATATGATTCAGTGCACTTTGCTTAGCGCTACAAAATAAAACAACCTTGTTCCTGTCCTCTCCTTGCTTTCTTTCCCACAGTCTCAAAGACAGAGAACTTAATGAAAAGTTCAGCTACATTATTGACTCAAACAAAAGATAACACATCCATCCTGGCAGGCAGTATAGTGTAGTGGAATGACCAAGTGGTCTGAAACAGAAGACCTAGTTTTGCATCCTACTGCAAAACCTCAACTGCATTACATTGGGCAAGCCACTAAAATTTATTGAGTCTCCGTCTTCTCATCTGAAATGTAGGAATAATTAAAGTTTAAAAAGATTGCCCCCTTTCCTTTAAATGGGCAGATAAATAGTGTGATAACTACAACAGCTTTAATTGGTAATCAAGAGGAAATTAAGGATTATTGCACATAGTTTATGCTTAAACTTTTGTGGTATGGAAAAGCAACATGCCAGTAAGAGTGCAGCACCAAGTGTTGATAGTCTGGGTTGCTCGCACAGTCACTCCAATGAAATGCATATATGTACCTAGAAAATCTGCACTGTTTGGTTTTTACCTACCCTGGTGCCTAACATAGGCCTAGCAAATGCTTATTTGTTGAACTGAGTATCTGAAATTAGAGCTGTGAAGAAACTTAGAGATTCCTTAGTCCCAACCCTTCATTTTATAGATGGAAAAACCAAGGAAGGGGAAAGGAATAAGCATTTATTAAGTGCCCACTACATGCCAGGAACTGTTCTAAGCATTTTATAAATATGATCTCATTTAATATTTACAACTCTTGGAGGTGGATACTGTTATTAGATCCATTTTACAGATGAGGAAAGTGAGACAAATAAAAGTTAAGTGACTTGCCCAGGGTCAAACAGCTAGTAAGTGTCTGAGGCTGGATTAGAACTCAGGTATTTCTGACTCCAGGCCTAGGGTTCTATTCACTGTACTACCTGGCTACCCATATAGTGTGAGGTATTCCTCCTCTTCCTCCTCCTCCTCCTCCTCCTCTCTCTCAATCTCTCTCTCTCTCTCTCTCTGTGTCTCTCTCTCCCTTTCCCTTTCCTCTCTGTCTGTCTCTCTCTCTCTTCTCTCTCAATCTTTCTTTCTCTCAATCTCTCTCTCTCCCTTTCTCTCTCTCTCTTTCTCTCTCTCTCAGAAAGGGGTGAAAGAGTGAAAGATAGTGAGGAATTCAGGATGATTCCTAGGTTGTGAGCCTGAGGGTCTGGGAGAATTGTGTTTCTATAGTAATAGAGAAGGTAGGAAAAAGTGGGAGGGTTGAGGGGAAAAAATAACAAGTTCTATTTTGGACATAGTGAGTTTCAGATGTCTACTCACATCCAGTTTGAGATGTCTTGAAAAGCAGCTGAAGATGCTTGGTAGGAGATCAGCAGAGAGATTGGGGCAGCAAAAAGGTAGATTTGAGACTCATCAGCATAGAGATGGTAATTCAATTCAGGGGAGCTGATGACATCACCACATGTAGTAGTATATAGACAGAACAGAAGAGGGCTCAGGATAAAACCCTAATCTGGAGGAGAATCCAACAAAGGAGATAGAGAGGGAATAGTTAGATAAACAGGGGGGAAACCAGTGGTGTCCCCAAAACTTAGAAGAGAGTACCAAGGATTAGAGTGTGATCAACAGTGTCAAAGACTGCAGAGAGGTCAAGGAGAATAAGGATAGAGAAAAGGCATTGGATTAATAACTTTGGAGAGAGTAGTTTTGGTGGAACGATAAGATCAGAAGCCAAATTGTAAGGAGTTAAGAAGAGAGTGAGAAAAGAGAGAGTGGAGGCACCTATAATAGATGGTCTTCTTCAAGAGTTTAGCAATAAAAGACAGAAAAGTCTATGGATTATAATAGAATTTATTTTTAGGTTTTATTGATGCCTTTTGCTCTCTCTCTTTTTTTAACATCAAAATAATTTCTTTATATTATTCCTCCTTCCCTCACTGAACCCTCTCTTATAACAAAGAAAAAATAGTTTTCTCAACCGTAAAATGGGTATAATAATAGTATCTACCTCCCAAGGTTGTTGTGAGGATCAAAAGAGATGATATTTTAAAGTGCTCAGCACAATGTCTGGCATATGGTAAGTAAGGGCAATGTAAGAGCTAGCTATCATGAGTATTATTAAAACCAAACAATAGTGCGATTGTATCTTGGGGTTCCCACCTCTGCTCTCAGAGGAAATTAATGCATCTATTATTTAATTCACATTTTTAGAGAGGAAAAAAATTAAAGCTCATTGAGACAGTGATTTGCTCATGGTCACAAAGCTAATGAGGCAGGATTAAAACCCAGGTTTCCCTGTCTCCAGGTCTAGGACTTGACCATGCTGCCTTTAGAAGTAATCTTGCTAGGTTAAATGTTTTGTTTATGGTTCTATAGTGAATTTGTGAGTCCTAAAGTGACTTCCAAGCAGAGGAAGGATTCAACTTCAGGTCCTTTGAATCTAAGCTCAATATTTTTTTCTATAACTCCACTCAGCCTTCACAATAAACTGTAGTCCTGATCTCTCAGAAGCTCAAGTCCTATATCTATCAGCAACTGCTTTCTACACATGTCAAATTGTATGTTCTGTAGGCACCTCAAACTCAAAGTGTCCAAAATAGTCTTATCTCTCCTCCCCTCTCCCATAGAAATAAGAATTTTTATTACAATTTTTCAAAGAGATAAGAAGCATTATGGAGAGGGAGGAGAGATCTTTGTTACATGGAGTGGTCTGAGGATGCTTCAGGAAAGAAGGATTTGAATTAGGTATTAAATATGAGTGGGTAGGATATGGCTAGATGGAGGCAAGGAGGGTATTTTATGAGGCAGTGAAAAATCTAGGGTTTGGAATGGTTCAGGGATGGTGAATATAACAACTTGCCTTCATGGTACAACTAAATATAACATAAGTTTTTGGAGAGCAAGAGCAACTTTTCATTTTGACCTTCTGTATCCAGTGGTTAGCACACAGAACTTGGTAAATAGTAAGAATTTTCAATAAATGTTCATCAGATAGGATTATATTGTATTAGAGTAGTGAGAAGGAGTAAGAAATAAGTTGAGAGGTATATAGGGGCCAGGCCGTGGGAAGCTTTGAAGGTCAAGCTGGAGAGACTGCATTTCATTGAATTTCTGCAGTAAGAAGGAACATCAGACATTTTGGACTAGAGTAACTATGAATAATGTATAGAGTAGAAGTAAGTGGGCAGAGAATGGTGGGAATATCAGTTAGGAATTCTTGCAGCAATCTAGTTGGGAAGCATAAGAAGGAGCAAAGTCTAGATTTGGTCTTGGTAGGGGTTTACAATGCTCACCTCAAAAAGGCAGATCGTCATTAACCCCAGGTGACACCACTCATCTCACATGTGAGTAGCTCAATATTTTAAGCTTCTATTATATATTTGAAAACATATTGTACCTCCCAAATACAAGGTGAGCTCCTTGAAGGCAAGGACTTTGCTTTTATCTCTCTATCCTTAGCCCCTAGCACAAGGTCTTACATACAGTAAGCACTTAATAATTGTTGCTTTGAACTGAATTGAATTGTGAAAAGAATACAGAACACAGAGTTGGAAGGTCTGGGTTTGAATTCTCATTCTGAGACTTAATGGCTATGGGACCCTTAGCAAATCAATGAACCTCTCCAAATCTACAGAAACTTTTGTTTCTTCATAAGCAAAATAGGAATCTTTGCATTTTTTTCTTCACCAAGTTGGTGGGGAAAAGTACTCTACAAGCCCTAAAACACAATGTAAACTTGAGTTGTTATGGTATGAATCATTAGAAAGTCTTTTGAGGTAAGCTAGGTGGCACAGTGAATAGAGTACCAACCCTGGAGTCAGGAAGACCTGAGTTCAAATCCGGCCTCAGACACTTAACACATATTAGCCATGTGACCTTGGGCAAGTCACTTAACCCCAATTGCCCTGCCCTCCCCATCCAAAAAAAAAGCAGTCTTTTGAAAGTTTGGAAGATTAATTTCTGAGATAAAAACTGTCTAGCTTATATTTGGTTGAATCTCATAAACCCCAGGTTCATAGGGCCTTCCTCTACAAAAGACTACACTAAACTCATCACTGGGAAAATCAGAAATCAGATTCATGTCTAAAAAATGTGACATTTTATCAGTCTTCTTAGAGTCAAAATATTCTATGGTTTTGGAGACTTGGCCACTGGGATAAGGGTTGCCTATGGTTGTGGTGGTAGTCTTGATGGTGGTGGGAAAAACTCTAGCCTTTCATGTTTTTGCTTCAAGTTCCTAGCAGAGCTTTGGTTTGACTTTATTCAAATGGCTTTACCCGTACCTTCAAGATTTCCAGGTCAACAGATCTACTACATGTTAAAGAACAAGACACTGGCAGGCTTAGGTAAGAGGAGCAAAACATTCTCTCAGTCTAAGGCACTGTAAGAGGAGGTCAGATCAGAAATAAACATTCAGACCTTCTTAGAATCAACAACAAGGCAAATAAAAAATCTTTACCTCTGCTATCTGTCCTTGTAGGATACACAAGGTGTTACTGTTGTCCAGTAAGTCTAATTGGGTAGTCATAGAATCAGATTTGGAATTGGAAGGGACATCAGATGCCCCTGTTTGACAGATGGGGAAATTGAGAGCTAGAGAGCTTAGGACACACAGGAAGTAAGTTACAGAGCAAGAATTAGACAGAACATTTTTGATACCAAAGTCAGTGTGCCCAACTTTTTAAAGGGAGGATGGAGGAAGACAAAGAAGACTGAGTAGTCAAACCAACTCTAGTAGCTAGGTGATCTAGTGGGTGGCTGTGGAAACCATAAGATAAGGTCAAGTGAATTTCCTCATCATGACCAAACTGACCCACTTCAAAGTGATGAGTTTTCTTGGGATTTGGGACTGGGCAGAAAGGACAGCATACACCAATAAGTAAATAGGGTAATTTTGTCCTCCCAAAGCAAGTGCAATTCTGAGCTATCAAAACTGCTTCTTCAGTTGCCAATAATAACCCTCAGTAAATTATAGCTTTCAGCCAATTCTCTGGGTAGAGTTCATTGCCTGCATTAGAGGAGACTTCCATCGCTCTACAATTTCCTTCTTTTTTTCTCTAAATGGGCTCCAGTCTGCAGCTGCTCCTATAGCCTTTTCTCTAATACTTCTGCTGAGAATGTGACTTTTGTCCCCTGATAAAACTCCAAATGCCGGACATAGGTTTCCTCGCTGGTAGGTACAGTGTTCTGTTGAGAAAGAATTATGCAAAGTGACGTCTAATGTTAACCTAATAGAGTTAGTAAAAATGATGATGACCTTTTTATTATAAGAAATTTTCAGTGGGATAGGAGAATTCACAGGACATCAGAATAAGATATGTGGTGCTGGGAATAGCAAGGTGGTGTAGAAGGCAATAACCTGTGCTTGAAGTCATGAACATCAAAATTTACATTCTATTTCATATAATTATTTGGCTATCTGACCCTGATCAAATAAATTAGCTTCTTTCATCTTTGGTTTTCCTTCACTTTCTTTCTCTCCCTCTCTCTGTCCTTCCCTTTCCTCTCCCTCTCTATCCTCCCCCCTTTTTCTGACCTTCTTCCTCTCTCTCTGATGCTTCTTTGACGCAGGTTAGACATTCTTTTATGGATTCTTTTTTTTTTTCCTTAGTGAGCTCCTCATCTGTATGTTAAGAGAAGAGACTTCTATTCTCATCCTGTCACTGAGGGATAAGGCTCAAGCTGTCCACTGACTTTTTCGGGTCCCATATAGCTAGTCATTATCTTAAGAGTACTTAGCTACCAAGAGGATGAAGTTAGTTTCCAAGGGAGGTTTTTCAGATTTCATTATTCACCCCTCAAAGTAAGATAAAAAAACCAGAATATTCTGACTATGATTAAATCATGGGTTTACTGTCTTAGATATACCTGAGAAGAGTAGAAAGGGGGCGGAGGGAACACTTTTCTGATCTCAAAAGAAGGATCTCATGATTGAAACTTGAGAATCTTTGAATATTTGACAGGATTATATGAAAGCTCATATTAAAAAAGTCATCTTGAAATTGAAAAAGGTCATTCTGGCTCCCCAGAAAGAACATGGAAGGTCAACATATTCTTGTCCCAAATTTTCAAATGGAAAAAAGAGAAACAGAGAGTTTAAATGACTTGCCCAAGATCACACAGCAAGTTAGTGGCAGAGCTGAGACTAGAATTTAAATGTTCTGATTCCTACTTAGTCCAACTCTTCACTCTCATATTGCTCTTGTATGAGCCCTCAATATCATTTAACCCCGCAGTTTAACATCATTTCTTTCTTTCTTTCTTTTCTTTTTTTTTGCATTTTGGCAGGGGAAAGGCAGGGCAATTGGAGTTAAGTGACTTGCCCAACGACACACAGCTAGTAAGTGTTAAGTGTCTGAGGCCAGATTTGAACTCAGGTTGTTCTGGCTCCAAGGCTGGTGCTCTATTCACTGTACCACCTAGCCGCCCCTAACATTGCTTCTTAACACTTCAAAAGTCTATTCCCTAAACACTCTCCTTGCCTTGGTGTAATTTGTTTTTTATTCATTATATAGTTTCTTGAACCGTGCACATTTACATTTACACACACACACAATCATCTCATTGCTAAGTGCCTGGTTATGAGCTTCTCCAAATTTTGCCTGTTGGACTACATATATGGACCTTTCAAGCCCTGTTCTTGTTATTGCAAGAGCATAGTCTGCAAGACCCCATGTCACCTTTAGAAATAAGAGGAGGACTTTAGTGAAAGTAATTTCCCTTAAGCCAGTAATGCACAACCCACCTCTACTGAACAGAGCCCTGCCACAGTCCATACTTGTCCCACCTTTTCTACATGGCCTAGAGGCAGAGAGTCTGAATAGTCAGGAGGAAGGAAGAAAGGATGGAAGTAAATACAGAGGCTTGGGAGATGTCTCCTGATGGCATCTCTCTCTTCCTTTGATCTAAATATCAGCATACCCTGCTCGTATCAGATCAGAATGCCAAGGTGATAACGATGAGGTACATGGAATGAATTCTCCTCTAATGAGCTCAGGGCAGAGGCTGGAAGTCAGAGGGAATGACAGTATAAAAAATGTAGATGGTAAAATGTGTGAGCAGTTTTTTGCCCAGATGAACTTGAGCAAAAGTGAAAGCTCTGACATGTTGATGGATTAAGCAATTACAGGCTATGAAGAGGAGAACCCCTCCCACCTGCCCACCCACACCACAGGCGATAAACCTCAGTCATTCCCCAAACTCAGAAAATACTGGGTCAGCCAAAATATTTCATCTCAGAGTTTGGATGGACTGCCAGTGACCCAGGTCCCCCTACCCCAGTTCTTTTAAAATTAGACAAATACCCTTCCATTCCTATGCCATTTCTGGATTCTGATTCACTTCGAATTTTCCCTGGACTCCAGTGAAAACACATAAAAAAACCACCTTAAAACTGGCTATGGAAATAAAAATGATACAAAATCAATGAATAACTATACAACTACACAACAACAAAAAAAACCCCCACAACTTTTTAACCTGTGTTTCCCTTCCTGGTTGTCTTTGCCCCACCTATTTGCCAAGGCAATTCCCTGCCACCTTTTCTTACCCAACCTATTCTGACATAAAAAGATAGTAAAGCTACCACCTCATCTGAACAGTTCTACTAGAGTTATAGTTAACATTACATAGTACTTTAAAGTGTGTTAATCACTTTATATCTTTTATCTCATTTAATCCTCATGATAACTGGATGAGGTAGGAACTGTTATCCCCGTTTTATAAATGAGTTCACGAGGCCGAGATTAATTAAGCAAATTACGCAGTTACATAGCTCATAAGTATCTAAAACATGATTCAGACTGAGGGGTTCCTAACCCCCAGCTGCCCCTTAAACAGGAGAAGGTTATCGCCATTAACTCATTTAGAGTGCTTCTTCTTAGCTTCAGGGTGCCATCATCATCATCTCTAGTATTCATATGTAATTCACATCTTTTATTTCATCTATCCCTTACGACAACCTATATTGTTTTCTGTTTTACAGATGAAGAAACTAAGACTGGTATTGGCTAAGTGACTGTTGTAAAAAACTCAACAAGAATTGACTCAGAATATTGGCCCTTGGCAAAATAATGAAGATTATCATCGGAGCCCATGGCCTTCTGTTTTCATATTTCTTCCTCTCTCCCTAGTACAACTCACCTATGCTCCCCATTCTTACCTCCTATTTACCTCCCCCCCCCCCCCATAGCACTTGCTCTTAGGTTATATCAGGCTAATATTATTATTAGGCTCTTATCAGTTATTTATATCTCCCTATGAATTTAATTTGCAATGTGTCCTCTTCTAAAAGTGTTTGCATTTTATAGATTCTGGTATCTCATTATGCAATGAGGGACTTTGAAAAGAATCAGAGATCTCAGATGGCCTGGGACTAAAGAATTTTTCTTTTTTGGGGGGTTGGGTAGTAATAAGTTGCAGTGAAGGTAGGGAAACTGAACTTGAAATTATGCTCCTTAGGTTGATTGTCTGCTCATGTAAGAAAACCACCAAACAAACAGATAACTAACTTAATAAATGGACACAAGGCACTGGGCCTGATTTGTTTTTGTCTGGTCTCTTTTGTCCTGGTTCTTAGTTGTCAGCATTCTTAAAGAAATCATATAAGTGAACAAAAACAATTTAGATGAGAAACTGCCTAATGACAGAAAATCATTGTAGTAGATGGTGTAGCAATTATATACAGGATTTATAGCAGTGTGATATTACAAAGAATAATTTCAAGTTTGGGTAGCACAGGCCTAGCTAAGATGTGGTAGATGGATAGACAAGGACTGACAGTGACCATTTGGGATAGATTGTGGTGGGAGGGGAAAGTAAGAAAGATAGACTTTGAGAATATATTGTAGGCCATAGGCAATTGGTTCTCTGTTGCACTGAAAATGTACTTTTACTTCTAGAAAGCAGCCAGAACCCTATCTGATATGATTTAGTCATTTTTATTCATTAATGAACAGCAGAAATAAGATCATAATATTTAGATTTAGATCTTAGAGTTGGTCATATTTGAATAACTCAAGTCACTGAAAGTAAAAATCATGCATATATTGTAGTTGCAGTATAAAGAGTCCTTTAGTTGTAATCTGAAGCTGTGGTTTCTGATTTCTGCTCTACCACTTATTAGAAACTTGGTCTTGGCCAATTCACTTAAATTTGTTTTTTGGTTTTTTTTCCAATTCACTTAACTTTGAAGAATCTCAGTTTCTTGATTGGTAAAATGACAGAAACCATGTTAGTGTATTGGAAAGAACCCTAGAATAATCTTCAGGAAAATTGGATTGTAGTCCTTGCTCTGCTGTTGACTGGCTGTGAGAGCCAGGTGAAATACCTCACTGCCTTGGGCCTCAGTTTCCTCATCTGTAAAATGAGAGAATTGGACTGGATGATCTCTGAGCCTCCGTTCAGTTCTAACATGAAATAATTTTAGGACGTTCTACCAGAAATGGCATAGGAAATCACACTGGACTCAGAGACAAGAGATTCATGTTTTAATAATTTTTGCCAAATTTTGGGTAAGTCACAAAACTCTCTGGATCAGTGGTTTCCTCATGTACAAAATTATGGACTTGAACTAGAAGGTATCTCTGGTGCCTCCCAACACTAAAATTTTATCCTTCTTTTGAAAGGGTCTTTTATATTCTGTGACTTAGGTTAGACTGACTGCCTGACTTCATGGTTGGAAAGAGAACAATGAAAGGAGAAGCAGTGAAGACATCCTCTGAGCGAGACCAGTTAGTTGTCTGTCCCTGGAGCTCAGCCACAATGGGTCTCTGCCAGGTTCATAATAGTCTAAAAGTAGCCAAGCTGTCCTGTTGGGCAGGCTCATTCTTCGCCTAGTCACAATCTACTGTCTGATTTGAGACAATGTAGCCAAAACATATGAACTGACAACCATTTCTCTGCTCCTTTGAAAACACATTTTGTTACTAGAAAGCATGATGGGACTTGGAGCAAAGGAATGGGAAGGAACATTGGAATTTGGTAGGGGGCTGCTTTTGACTTATGACTCTGTCACTTGTATAACCTTGAGCATGTTTTTCATTCTCTTTGGGCCTCAATTTCCTTAAGAAATGTGGAGGTTGGACTATATGACCTCTAAATTGCCTTCCAATTCTAAACCATGGCTCCTATGATGCAAGATTCTTGGGAAATCTGATGAATGAGATGGATCTGGTTAGGGGGCTGTATATGATTATTACTTCTAAGCCTCCCCAGCAACAATACCCCAGAGGTAGGTCACTCAGCAGAATGAGCTTGGGAAACAAATTCTGCAGTGAATCAAATCATTCACAGTTTCAGGGGAAAGTGGGGGACACAGTTCTCAACTTATATGCTCCCAGGTTCATTTTTCCCATCTGTAAATAATGGATAATAATAACCTACCTAGAATTCAAGGTTGTTGTGAAGATCAAGTGAGATAAACGTATGTAGAGTGATTTGCAAACTTTGGAGTCCTCCATAAATTCTAACTACTATGATTATTATTAATTATTACCTGGATCACCTTAGACAAGTCACTGAACTTTATAGAACCTTTGTTTCCTCATCTGTAAAATAAGATCCAACTGATCTCCAAGGTCCCTCCCATGTGGTTCTCTTTTCTTTATAAAGTGACGAAGTGAAAGCTTGTTCCTGGCAAAGATTTGATAAATTACATCTCTCTTCCTTCTCTGCTGAAGGGAAAGGTGGTGAAGGGAGGGGGGGTGTGGTACTCTGGATATGAAATATTACATATCTTGTCAAAGTTGCCTGGATTTGCTGAACTATTTTTCCCTCCTTTTGTGATTTGTTGTGAGAGATGCTTCTCTGGGTAGAAAATTGGGGAGGAATATGTTTGAAAATTGGGTGATTGAAAAATGGAGTAAGTACATAAAGCTTAGTAAAAATAAGTGATTCAGCAGAAGTTGAGGGAAAAGTCCTTCATCTAGCAAAAGGCCATGTGCATAGTAGGTTCTCAATAAGTGTTAGTTGAACTGAGTTGAGCAGAAAGTACCTTTCCCTGGCTGTCTGAGAAAACTTTCATTTTATCCCCCAAGAGAAAAGTCTCAGAGAGTCTAGAAAAACATTTTTCTTTGGCAAACATATGGCTGTCTCTTGAAGGCCATATCAGTATTCCAAATCTCAGCAGACAAACACTTCTGAATCCACCTTTGCCCAAAGCCCCATTTCCTCCTCTCAGATGCAGCTCTGCTAAAGGCGACCTCTTCATTTTTTTGACTTCTCCAAAAAAAGAAAAAGGGATAAAACTTCCAAATATTTTTCATTTTATTCCATTTAATCCTTCCCTTTTCCTAAGGAATCTCATTCCCTACATTCTTTTATACATTCCCTACTTCTTTTATAGTGCTCTAAGAATCTCTCATTCACCTACGATCTTTGGTAAATGAAAGGTCAAAAGATGTGGAAAAGGGGAACTGGTTTTTACTGTGCCTCCAGCAAGGACAGAAGTGTTTTAATTGCAAAACAGCAGTGACACATAAGACCCAGGTGCCAACCACACAGCTGTTCCCTCAGTTACTCACAGTTCAACAGCGTTCCGAGGAATGTCTGAAGGAATCTCGGTCACCTTGCTTTCTTGGCAGATGAAAACCCTGTCAGAACAGTGGCAGATTCTATGATGACATCCTGAGCCTGAGCCCAGGAAAACTAGCAAGGAGATCCAGAGGAAGGCCATGTTTATCTCTCCATCCACCCAATGTCTTGAAGATTTGTAGTTAGCCTTTGCAGGTTTCAGTGGCTCAGCACAACTTTCTCAAAAACATAACAAAATAACTAAAAAAATATAAACTGCCTTGAGAGCTGATTTAGGCTGTGTGACCCTTGAAGGGATGAATATTTCTTGTTGCCAGTTCCAGTTCCTGGGCTTTGCTACTATGTGCCAGCAGTGGTTTGAGGGGTAAGATAAGCTCCTTGCTTATCCCTTACTTTGTTTAAAGGTTCTATACCAGCCTGATCCCAAGGAAGTAAGCAAATAGAACCTTGAGGAATGTCTGGAATAGTTTGCATATTTGCCATGTGGAAATAATCTTCTCTGTGATTATTCCCTCCTTTTCCTAAAATCATAGACCATTTGACTGGGAAGAGAACATGTAGTTTACTCTAATTTTACATATAAGGAAACTGAGACCCCAACAGGTAATGCAAGCTGTCTAAGGTCTAAGGCAGAGAGTTATTGGTAAAGCTAGTTCATGAACCCAGGTCTCCTATGTCTCAGGGTGGACACTCCAAAGGATTACACTAATAAGAAAGGGGCAGGGAGTCATTGACTAATGTAATTCTGGACCTTGCTTTAGCTTTTATTTCTAAACTCTTACTGGATGTCATCTAGTATGAACTTCCACCCCTGATGAATGGTTTGATGTTTCTGAGGCCTGCCTCGATGATGATATTAATATCCAAAGATAGTGCCTTAAATTTGGACAAAATGACTGCCTCACTTTCTGGATAACTATTTGGAGACATTGTGTGTTCACTCAATGAGCTTGTTCTGATTGAGATAGGCTTTCTGACAAGAGACCCAACTTTGGGCTCATGAAAAGAAAGGTTCAGACCCTGAGGAGAGGATGAGAGGATCAGGCTTTTCTCTTGCTCTTTGGCTCATTACACCTCTATCCTAGAATATAACACTTAGGAAAATCTTGAAAATAAAACCAAGGAATGGCCCATGTGTATGGATTCCCTAAAGCAGATGAATAAGGACTCCTCTATAAAGGTACTTAGGTATAAGTCAACCACCTGTTTCCTTTTCCTTAAAAGAATGCTTAAAACAAATATACTCATATGTGCAAAGTTACAAATAATTAAAACATGAAACAACAACCCATTTTCCTTATGATACTCTTCTTGGATATTGACTCTGAAGAACATTAGCACTTAAAAAGCTTTGTGGGACTACTAAACCATAATTTCACTTTCATCTCCGACCAGCATTGTCTGCGTAATTCATAAGTATAGAGCTCCTGGAAAGTTATATCCTAGCTTAGACTTTCTTTGTCCTGTCATTGGTGGCATCCTCGTGGCAATGGCAGTAGTATCCTCTGAGAAGTTGTTACAAAAATCACCTTCTTCTGGGGTACCAGGTCTTGGACCCAGGAGCTTTCAGCTTCTCAAATTCATTAAGTTGCCACCAGGGCTAGAAACAATCCATTTCAGGATCACTGTTCAGTTACCTATACCAAAGGAAAGAAACAAAGCAGAAGAGGCAGTTAGGAACTTGAGGTCCAATCTAAGTCTTGTCTGCTCAGACACCTGTGATTACTGCTATGTGTGTGCCATTGTCATCGTTTCTAGGGAGGGAAGAGAGAGAGATCCCCTCCTCACCTTGCTGGAAATTGGAGTGAAAACTCTACTGAGTTCCATATGATGCATTCAAAGGAAGAAAAAAAGCAAGAAAAGGTGGAGTCATTCCTCTTAAAATTCATCTGACTTTTTTTAAAATGGGATTCAGAAAAAAATAGTCCTGGGACAAGTCGTGAACTTGCTGCTTTTTATTAGACTTAATGTTCTATGAACAAATAGACAAAATAATAGCTTTTGGTAATAGTATGTACTACTAGTATGTAAGCTCATTCTCTCTAACATCACCAAAAGCATTCTTTGGTATAATGTCAGTAGCTCACAAGATAACAAGTATCATATGCACCTCCATTAGTGTTTTTTTTTAAGCAGAAAATGTATAGCTTTATATACTTAACATACAAATTAAATAATCAATACATATTAATAAAATGATATAATTATGCATTAATATAATAATGATCATTGGTATTTCCCTGTCTGAAACTGCCATATAATGAGAAAGTACAGTCACATTCCTCACTTTCCACTTCTACCTTCCACAATCACATTGTCTGCCTGGCTTCCCTGAAGGTCTTCTGCTTTTTCCCTTCTTTCTCCCTCCCTTTTATTTTTTTACCTTTCTCTTTTAGACTTTAAGCTCCTTGAGAGTAGATGCTGTCTTGTTTTTAGTGCTCACCACAGTGCCTGACACATAAAAAAGACTTAATAAAATACTTTGGTGTGATTCTTTATACTATATTATTCCTTTTTGGAAAAATATGAATAGATTTATAATTAGGTAGAACTATAATGGACTGCTACTTTCTTCATCTCTCTTCGCTCCCTAATATGTGACTCATTAGATAAACTAGTAGCTTTCCTAGTAAGATCAGGTCACTATTTTTCAATATTGTACTAGAAATGTTAGTTATAGCAATAAGACAACAGAAACAAATTGAAGAAATAAATATAGGCAATGAATAAATAAAACTATCATTTTTTCCACATATGGTACAATGATATACTTTGGGAACCCTGGAAAATCAACTAAAAAATTAGTTGAAATAATTAACAACTTTAGCAAAGTTGTAGGATATATACTAAACTCACATAAATCATAAGCATTTCTATATATTATCAACAAAACCCATAAGAAATACATAGAAAGAGAAATTCCATTTGAAATAACTATAGACAGTATGAAATTCTTGGGAGTCTACTTGCCAAGAGAAACCCAAACTGTATTAACATAGTTATATGGCACTTTTTTCACACAAATAAAGATAGATCTTAACAATGGGAAAATTATTTATTGCCCATGGATAGGCTGAGCCAATATTATAAAAATGGTAATTCTACCTACTTTAATTGACTTAATTCAGTGCCACACCAAACTACCAAAGAATTATAGAACTAGAAAAAATAAAAACAGAATTCATCTGGAAGAACAAAAGGTCAAGAATATCAAGGAAATCAATGAAAAAAATGAAGAAAGGTAGACTTGTAATACCAGATTTCAAACTATATTACAGTCATCAAAATAATCTGGTATTGTTTTCTATAAGAAAATAGAGTGGTAGATGAATGGAATAGATTAGGTACAAAATACACAGTACACAAGTGTAAATGACCAATTTGATAAACACAAAGATGCAAGCTTTTAAGACAAGAACTCGCCATTCAACAAAAATTGCTGGGAAAAATGGAAAACAGTTGGGCAGAAACCAGACAAAGAACAATATCTCACACTGTATTCAAAATAAGATAAAGATGGGTAAATGATCTAACCAGGGGAGGGGAACCTGCAGCCTCAAGGCCACATGATGCCCTCTAAGTCCTCAAGTGAAGCCTGTGTATGAAATCCAGACTCCACAGAATGAATGATTTGGTCAGTTTCCCCACCCCTGATAGACATAAAGGGTGACATCATTATTAAATTTGGTGAGCATGGAAAAATGTACCTGCCAAATCTGTGGAGAAAAGAAGAGTTTATGACCAAAGAAAAGATAGATAGTACCATGGGAAGTAAAATGGGTAATTTTGATTACATGAAATTAAAGTTTTTGCACAAATAAAACAAATGTAACCAAAATTAGAGGGGAAAGTAGGAAACTGGGTAAAACATTAAGAGCAAGTTTCTCTTATGAAAGCCATATTTATAAAATATATAGGGAACAAAGCCAAATTTAAAAAAAATCAATTTCCAATTGATAAAGTCAAAAGATATGAACATGCAGTTTTCAGAAGAAATGAAAACTATCAATAGTTACATGAAAAAATGCTCTAAATCACTATTGACAAAAGAAATTCAAATTAAATCAACTTTGGGGTACTATCTCATACCTATCAGATTGTCTAACTTGACAGAAAAGGACAATCATAAATACTGGAAGGATGTAGAAAAATAGGGACGCTAATGAACTTTTGGTGGAGTTGGAACTAGTCCAATAATTCTGGAGAACAATTTGGAACTATGCTTAAAGGGCTATAAAATTATAAATAAATTTGACTCAGTAATACCATTACTAGGTCTGTATCCCAAAGAAATAAAAGCGAAAGGGAAAGGACTTATATCTTCAAAAATATTTATAGCAGTTCTTTTTGTGGTGCCAAAGAATTGGAAATTAAGAGATGCCAGTCAATTGAGAAATGACTAAAATTTTGTGGTATATGATTGTGATAGAATATTATTTTGCTATAGGAAAATATAAAAAGGATAGTTTCAGAAAAGTCTGGGAAAACCCATATGAACTGACACAAAATGAAGTGAGCAGAACCGGGAGAATAATGTACACAGTAACAACAATATTATAAGGATGATCAATTTTTGGCAGCCTCCTAATAGCTCTGGCAGCTGTGAAAAGCCCAGTGATTTAGGACACAGCTTTCCCCTCTGGAAGCAGAGTTCCACAGAGCTAAAAATTCAAGTAATTGACTGGCAACATGAACAGGCAAAGGAAGCAAAGTAAGATCAGCAATCGAACTATAGATTCCTTCTTGGCGGACAAAAAGGATCAAAGCATGGAACAGGAGGAAGACAATACAGTCAGAACTCCCACACCAAAAACTTCCAAGAAATATGAAGACTGCCTAAAAGCAATAGATCAGCTTAAGAAGGATTTTGAAAACCAAATAAGAGAAGTGGAGGAAAAATTGGGAAGAGAAATGAAAATGATGCAAGAAAATCATGAAAAGAGAGTCAACAACCTGACTGAAGAAAATAAAACCTTAAAAAATAGAATAACTCAAATGGCAAAAGAGGCCCAAAAAGCCAATGAGGAGAAGAATGACTTAAAAAGT
>CM053585.1:76382164-76397899 GCA_028646515.1 Pseudochirops corinnae
TATTATTATTATTATTATTATTATTATTAACTACATCCAACTGGAATTAAGATATATAAACACTGTGGTAGGGAGATCCATCCTGCCCTACCAGAAAGTCAGAGGGGTGGGCTTGGCTTCCAGCGTGCTGTGATAAACCCTTCCTGTCCACCTGCCTGGCTGTCTTCAGCAGGAGATTTGTTTCTCTCTGTCACTTTGTGGCTTCTGTAGCTCTAAAATTTGTTTAAAGTCATATTTTATAGGTATTTGAGGTGGTTATTGGGGAAACCATGATGTTTTCCTGCTTCTACACCGCCACCTTGACTCCACCCTGGAATAGCATTTTTTTAGTTACTTTAATGGAGTAGGACAGTCGGGTGATTCATTGAATAAATCCAAACTCACCCTTATACAAACAACTAGGGAGATCAGAAAAAGCTTTCATTGGGGGGACCTCAAGAGCTACATGTTGACAAGTGTTAGGGATTCTAAGACATAAATAGGATTTTTCAGGAATAGGGGACAGCCTATAAGATGGGATAAAGTTAGGAAATTGAATGTGAAATTTGGGGAAAAGGTAAAGGATCATTTTGCCTAGAAATGTAGTATGTATGAAAAATGATAAGAAACATGACTAGAAAGGTAGGCAGGTGCCATATTGTGGGTATGGTCATTCAATGAGGTGGAGAACGTTCAAACATTCTTGCTGAAAAAACCAGAACTGAAAAGAAAATTTGACACTCAAATACAAGAAGCATGAGAAGGTAAACATGGAAAAGAATTCATAAGGAACTTATCAAAGTTGAACTATTTACATGCCAACATGGAAAAACAATAATTGTAACTTATGAACCTTTTCTCAGTATGAGGATAGTTGAAGGGGATATAAATGTATATGTATGTGTACATACATATATGTCTATATAGGAGGGTATATATGCATGTGAATACATATGTGAGTGTGTGTGTGTATATATATATATATGTACAGGTATACATAGACAGAGGGCACCAGATTGATTGCATAGGAAGGGATGATATTTAAAAGGCAAAATTGAGAGGTGAGAGGAATATAAGGAGAGGAGATGGGGAGAAACAGAATAGGGTAAATTAACTCATATAGAAGAGGCAAAGGATAACTGTTACAATGGAGTGGAAGAACAGGAAGGCAAAAGGGAATGGGTCAACCTTACTGTCATTGAATTTGGCTTAGGGAGGGAATGACATACACTCTAAATTGGGGATCTTGTACAGCAGAGTAGGCGGGAAAGGGATGAGAGGGGGGATGATGGAGGGGAGGGAATGTTGAGGGGAGGGTAGTTAGAAGCACAAACTTTTGTAAAGGGACAGGGACAAAGTAGAGAACAGAACAAGTAGGGGGGAGATAGGATGGAGGGAAATATAGTCAGTCTTTCACAATATATCCGCTATAAAAATATTTTGCATAACTTTACATGTACAACCTATATTGAATTGCTTATCTTCCCAATAAGGGTGGGAGACGAGGTAGGAAGGGATAGAATCTGGAATTTAAAGTTTTAAAATAAAATGTTTTAAAAATATTTTTATCATTATTATTATTATTTACATGCAACTGGGAAATAAGATATACAGGCACTAGGGTAGGGAGATCCATCTTCCTGTGCCAGAAAGTCAGAGAAGGGATGGGGGAGGATATAGGAGAGAGCAGATTGAGGGAGGGGGTATTCAGTGGGATCACTGTTTTGGGGTAGAGGATAGTGGAAAGATGGGGAGAAAATCTTGTGGAAATGAATGATGTAAACTAAAAATAAACACAAAAGTTAATTTTTTAGAAAGATGCTATTCCCTGGTAACTTAAACAAATCAGAATATAGCTCAATTGAATCAACAAAGAAGAGGTGTGAACTAGATGTGAACAAGACCTGTACATCTGTAGAATTCATCATTCAAAGGCATTTCAAATAAGTCAGGCTAGAAGTTTATTCAGATTGGTTTGAAGCCATACTTTTTATTCGGGATTGTGTAAAATGAGGATTTGAGGAATCTCTCTAATGGGTAAAAAACCAAATATTTATCCCAAATGAGTATTCCATGTGCAGTATACAGGAATAGAGGATCTGAGTCTCTGAAGGACAATAGGAGTAGGCATCCTAGTGAAATCCTGAGAGGGAATAATATTTGGGGGAGAAAAAGAGCCTTGGCCTCCTTGTCCTTGGTCTTCTTATCCTCTCCCCATATTTGACTGGAGCTGTACGTTTGTGGAGCAGTACCTTCATAAGGACCCTAGGATTTGGGCATTTTAATTAGTATCCAGTAGTTTAAGGCAATGTCTATCTATCCCAGGAGCTGATGGCAAATTAGGTATATTGAGAAAATACAGCAAAAGTCTCTATAAAAAGCCTAGCATAAAAGCTTCAGGGCCATCTCCAATTGTCCTGACCTATATCTTATCCCTGGGCCCAGATGGTTCCTCAGGAGAAAGTGAGGTTGGTGACCTTGTATAACTCTCTCTCACTTAAATCTAATTCACTTGAAAGGCATGGCATCTTCTTCTTGATGTCATGTTCCTCTTTGAGAATGAAAGGCAAGCAATAAGAAGCATAAAAGCTACACAACAGGTAAGCATAACTTTATGAAGACTTTTGACAAGGAGGAGGTGTGAATTATCTCTTTGCCACATGTACTCTCTAAGCTGGAGACCACTTTGCACTGGACTTTGTAAGTCATGGTGGGAGAGCATGCCACAGACCTTTGGGGGAAAGCTAATTGTCTGACTGACTAATTTTTAACTTAATAAATGTTTATTGATTCATTGAATTAAACAATAATTATGGGGGTAAGGAAGCCAATGAGGGCTTATGAATTATAGCATTAAAAACCACTGCCGTCACTCCCTACCCCAAACCTCAATGTTACCTCTAGAGCTCTGAGGGGAGATGTAGCCACTTAAGCCCAGGAAACCTAACCTGTCAGTATGAATGGAGGCCAAGACAGCATCTTCATATTATATACTAAACCTGGGATACTCATTTGGAATAAATATTGGGTCTTTTGCATTTGTGAGCACCCATTAGAGAGATTCTTCAACTGATATTTTTGTTTCAGATTTTGTTTTTGCTCAGTTTTTGTTTGTGGATACCTTTATTTTCAGGAGCTTTCCTTTCTTTTGCTTTAGACTAGAATTGTTCATTCCCAGTTTCCCAGTATGTTTCCTTATAAGTCCATCTAATTCCTTTGCAATATTTCTTGCTTGTTTGAATGCTTATGTAATAAGATCTGGTATATTACTATATACAAGATAAATATCACAGCTGATATGAAAAGTGTAGACTTCGCATTCCTAAAATACTAGCATCTAGCTGTTTACCCATAACACATACAACTGTTATGACATATTATAAATGTTCATATTTTTCTTTTACTTTTAATTAGTTCTGTAGTGTTTGCTCAGTTTGTACCATCAGTCCAGACAGCTTATCTGAGATTGTTTTGGATGGCAATTACATAAGATAAAGTTCCCCTGATGACCTAGAAATCTCCAGTAGTTAACCCTATATGCTTAGTCATATTTTGGAAACCTAAACCTCATTGAGGTTCTGGGAAAATTTTATTCATGTTATCCTGTTTGTCATAATAAAGGGTGAGTAAGAAACTGCACTTGGATCGCCCTTGAAGTAGCAAAGATTAATGGGTCCTTTTGGTATAGGAACTGTAAGAAATTCACCTGGATTTCCAAGGAGATGACCCATGGTATAAGGACTCTTAGAGGAATTTTGGTATACCTTTTTTAGAAAGGGATACCTTGAAATTTTGTTTAGAGCCAGGTTGAGTGTCTTTATGTTCTGACAGAATCACAATAAAGTAGTATCCACCCTCTGGGGGCTCTTCTTGCTAGTGATAGCAAGGGTTGATTATGTAAAACACATGCTATCAATAATGCTCTCTCCTTTTACAAACTGTGTGGTGCCATGTACAGAAAAAAACATACAGTAGCTAAATGTTTGATAACCCCAAAGACCTCAGTTACTGTGATAAATATTCATTAGTAGGAATCAGTTTGGCAGAAGTGGAGTATAGATCAGTATTTTATACCATATATCAAAATAAACCCCAAATAGATATATGACTTAGCCACAAAAAGTGACATCATAAAGCAAATTAGAGAAGTAAGGAAGAAATTGCCTTTCAGATATATGGATGGGGAAGAACTCATGATGAAACAAGTAATAAAGAGGATCATAGAAGACAAAATAAAAATGTGAATAATATAAAATTTAAAAGGTTTTGCACAAACAAAACTAATGCAGTTAAAATTAAAAGGAAGCAAGTCTCCAGGAAAGAGTCTTTGCAGGAATTTTCTTTGATAAGGGTCTTCTATCTAAGTTATATAAGGAATTGGTTCAAATTTAAAAGATTAAGAGCCATGGCACAATTAATAAATGGCCAAAAAATACAAAAAGGAAGTTTTCAAATGAAGAAAGCTAAGGTATTGATAAACAATTTGAAAAAAAATGCTCCAATTACTAATAACTAGAGAATTGTAAGTCAAAGTAACTCTGAAGTTCTACCTCTTACCCATCAGAGTGGCAAAAATGACAAAAGAGGAAAATGACAAGTGTTGGCAGGGTTGCTAGGAAACAGGTAAGCTAATACATCATTGGTGGAGCTATGAATTAGTTCTGCCATTTTGGAAAGTCCTTTGGAAGGATGCCCCCAAAATTATGAATCTGTTCACGCAACTGTATAAATACTAGACCTATACCTCCAAAGAGAACAAAGAAAGAAGAAAATCATCTATTTTTTTTTAAATTAAAGAAGTTCTTTTCATAGTAATCTCAAACTTTAAAATAAGAGGAGGCCCACCCACTGGGTAATGTCTAGACAAATTGTGGTATATAAGTATAATGCGATATTGTTGTTCTATCAGAAATCACAAAATGAAAAGTCTTAGAGGAAATGGAACATCTCTATGATCTGTTGCAGAGTGAAGTGAGCAGAACTAGGGAGAACATTTTGCACAATGATGACAGCATTATGGAGAAAAACAACTTTGAAAGACTTTACAACTTTGAATAATGCAATAACAAACCACACATCCAGAGGAATGAAAAGTAATCATGACAACCAACTCCTGCCAAAAAGGCAAGGGTCTTAAGGTACCTAATGACATATATACATACACATACATACACATGCTATCTATATACAGTCAGACTGTCAGCTGGCTAGTACACAGGTCCAAAACAATACTAAATTAGAAGAAAAGTAAAAACAAAAAGACAGTGTGTGTGAATATAGAAGCTCCAACCTGACATATTGAAAGAAGTTGTTGAATTGTTGAAAAGACAAAAGTAAAGCTGTTGCCTCTGGACCACTGTTTTTAGAGATGTTCAACCATTGCAAAATAGTTGTCATAACATTGCCAAGAGAGCCCAAAGACTGACCCTGCAGGCAAATGCTTGTTTTCCTTGCTAACTGAAGAGACATATTAGTGAACAACAGGGTTGATTTGGATTGCAAGCTCTTTTGGAAAACATTAATTGGGATGATGAAGGAAGTTTTGAAGATTATCACCGCACTAAACAAGAGAAAAATGGTCAAGGAGAAACAAACCGGCAGGCAGCTTGGCCGGAGACTCAACTAATCCAAACCATCTCATGTTTTATTGGATAAAACTGAAAGAAGGACGATAAATAAACACGAAATATAATAGATTTGAAGGGATTGTATAGTTTGTTAGCGTAATGCCCATAACAGAGGAAGTGCTTCTAATCAGAGCTTATTGATTGATTGATCTCTTTTCAATATCTATGGTAGTCAAATCACAATATTTGGACTTTACTGCTTTGGTACCCTTTGTATTATGTCAGGACAGAAAGAACATCTAAGCACACAAACTTGACAAAATATGTGTAAGAGGTATCTGTTCTAAATATAGCACAGTTTTAAAAATAGGCAGGGACTGAATTTTAAGATAACTAAAAAATAGAGAAAATAAAAGAAACAAAAAAATCATGGATGCTATTACAAAGACAAAGAAAATAACAATAAAAACTGTAATAAGGATAGCATTCATAACTACTGGCCCATAAGATTAATTTCTCATGTATATAAAATTTTTATGAGAATCTATGCATACATTGTTGGTATCCTTTATGAAAATATGAGAAAAACACAGACTAATTTTGCAAAGCATTTCCTGTAGCAGACCACTTCACATAAAAAAAAATAACACTGACTGAGGGGAATAGAGATTGCAAGACAAACAAAAAACAATTAGGTAGAACAGGCAATGGTCCTAAAGGTTCACTTCAAAGTGTTACATCTTTTTGATGGATCTATAATCTCACTGATGTAGCACAGTGGTTTTCAGATCCCTTTATACTCTTAAAATGTATTGAGGACCCAAAGAGTTTTTTATGTGAGTTTTATCCATCAGCACTTACTGTATTATCAATTAGAGCCAAAAAAATTATTTGTTAATTCACCTAAAAATGAAAAAATAAAACCCATTACATGCTAACATAAATAACATGTTTATGAAAAAGAAATACACTTTCCAAAACAAAAAAAAAATGAGTGGCATTGCTTTACATGTTTTAACAAATATCTTTAATGTCTGGCTTAATAGAAGACAATTGGAGACTAAAATCTACTGCATTCAACCTATTGTAACATGTTGTTTTGGTTAAATTTTATGAAGAAAACTTGACCTATGTTGCTATGTAGTTGGAAAAGGTGAGAGTATTTTAACAGGTAAATAATGTCTCAGTATTATTACAGAAATAATTTTGGCCTTGCAGATCTTCTGCAAACCCCAGGGGTTTATGGACCACATTTTGAAGACCACTGATATAGAGACTGTTTCCAGTGATAGAGAACTCAACCCATTCTTTCCTTTTCATCCTATTGCAATTCTTTTCCATGTTCTCCTGCAACTCTCCCAACATACTGAAGCATTTTTCTCTACTTCTTTTGCCTTTGCCTGTATACCAATGGAGCCAATGGGATATATGTTCTTCATCCCTTACTCATGTTCCATGACTGACTGATCTACCTCTTTTTTCTAATCATACACTTCTCTGGTGATGTCCTTTATTCCATGTCTATAAAATTCTTCATTAGAAATATGATAAGGGGCAGCTAGGTGGCACAGTGAATAGAGCACTGGCCCTGGAGTCAGGAGGACCTGAGTTCAAATTCAGCCCCAGACACTTAACACTTACTAGCCATGTGACCTTAGGCAGGTCACTTATACTCAATTAACCTCCAAAAAGCAGAAAAAAAAAATATGATGCATCCTACTCATATACTCTGTTTTTCTCTCCATTGTCATTGGGATGGTCTGGAACTTTTAAGTTTTCAGAGACTGGCATTTCATTACAGCCACACAGCACCCCTATAAGAATTTTATGATCAAGGGATGAAAAATTGCTATCACAGAGATTATTCAAAAGTATCTAGTACATACAAACTTAGAACATTTACAAACAAACAAAATGGTCACAATTCCCTTTATCCCAATGTTTTTATCAAGCATGTATTTTTCATACTAACCAAAGATGAAAAAAGATAGAATCTGAACTCTTTTACCATCATGGAATATAAGGGTTGAAAATGCTTTGAGAAGTCATTTAGTTTATTCTTTTGTGTGTGTGGAGGGGAGAGTGGGTGATAGTGTTTGGAGGGGATCAGGCTAGATGCTCAATAAGGCCTCTTTCAAGTCATTCTTCTGTGATTCTATGAGATTTTGAAATTGCCACTTCTCTTATGTGCATGACGAAATTGTAAGCAGTGATAAAATAAAAAAAAAAAAACACAAAAAACAGAATTTCTGTGTCATTAATAACAAACTTATTAATCAGACTAATAATCAATAAATTGATCATCAGTGGTTTCTCTGTGGCAACTAAAAACAAAAACCATGAAAAGCCTAAAGCTTCAAGTAATTCTTGAAAACTGGAAATCAACCTTGATTGATGAACATTTGATGAGGAGGTGGGCTCAAAGTCTTCCTGCAGAGAATTTGGCTTGATCATGAGATTCGGTTGCCTCAGGCAATGTGGACAGAGGAATGAATTCTTCTCCATCTAGACCTGTCTAGTTGGTTTCCTCCTTCATGAGCTAAGTCACCCTAAACTGTCATGGAGGAGTACAAGGACAGGGGCTTATTTCCTCTGGGTAAGAACTAGTACTGACTGGATTCTGTTTACACTCTAAACAGAGATAAAATCTCCTAGTTGGGTGGGTTCTCACCCAGGACTGAAATGCATATACCCCTAGGATTAGGGTTAATCTCATTCATCTCTCAAATCCCTATTCCTTGTTTACCCTTCATTGTACTATCTCTTAAGATTCCTTCCATCTCCTGCTTAGACTACCATATTCAAGAGTCTACAAACCAGATAACCATAACTGCAGTTTCTTCATATTCTCTTCTTCCTCCTCTTCCTCTTCCTCCTCCTCTTTATCTACCTCCTTTTTCTAAGTAAGGGGATCTTTGAAGGTCATGACTAAAGTGTAGCTACACTGATTTTCCATATCTACTTTCCATATCCTTCAGAAGCTGACCTTTCCTAGGAGTTGGGTCTCAATGAAGAAACAGAAGAAAAAGCCTGAATCCTAATTTAATAACTAGTTAATAATATAATAGAATATTAATTTCTCTCAAATCCCTATTCCTTGTTTACCCTTCATTGTACTATCTCTTAAGATTCCTTCCATCTCCTGATTAGACTACCATATTCAAGAGTCTACAAACCAGATAACCATAACTGCAGTTTCTTCATATTCTCTTCTTCCTCCTCCTCCTCTTCCTCCTCCTCTTTATCCACCTCCTTTTTCTAAGTAAGGGGATCTTTGAAGGTCGTGACTAAAGTGTAGCTACACTGATTTTCCATATCTACTCCCATGTACCCATGTCAGTGAGGGGCTAGAATTTTCTTCTTATGTGAGAAATGACTGCATCTGTCCAGGATTCACCAAAGGCCTTACAAATGGTGCCCTCAAGTTCCAGCACTGAAACAGGATACTCACAGACAATTCCAGGAACAAAAACTGCTGGGCGAGAAAGGGAAACTGCTGTAAAAAATGTGGTTATAAAAGTCAAGCAGGAGATTAGGGGCACTGAACCTGAATGGATTGCCTTATTACTTGGGTTTTCACTCCTGGGGAACGTGCAGAATACAAAATTACTCTGTCGTCCAATCAGACTCTCCCTCCTACCAGCTTCATTACCTTACAGGATACCTTAGACACTTATTTGTTTCAGGTTGGAGACTAGATCATATGACCTCTCAAGGTCTCTTCTAGCTCCCTGATTTCAAGAGCCTGGAGTTTTATTAATGCATAACATGCAAGAGGAAACAGTACTACTAAAAATTCTCCTTCAGACCATGTCTATGCAACATAGAACAGATCCAAAGTAGTTTATCTAAATACTGTCTCGTAGAATAAAAATCAGTTTTCATTGAAATCCAAGAAATTCTTTTACTTGAGGGTAGAATCAAATGGGTCAGATATTAAAAGTGACTTGCAAATGAATTTGGAAAAGAAAATTCACTTCCAAATTCTTGGTTGTAATATTGGAAAAAAAGCCATGTAATCTCTTTGTATTTTCTTTTTCTCATCAAATGAGCTGAATTAATTCATTAAAACAATTATTAATTATTATAATAGAGGATCTTGAAAAACACCTTCATACTCCAAATAGCATGATCCTTTGTTCCACTCATTTACTTTCTTTTTAAAATTCTTTTTGTTCTTATTAATTTATTTTAAACTTAAATACTAAAACTTAAATACACAATAAGAAAAGAAAAAGAAATGTATTATTAACTTAGATACAAAATAGGAAAGGAAAAAAAAAGTATTGCCATGTGCACAGCAGAGCCTAAGAGAGGATTCAAAATATACAGCAGTAAATTTCCATTTAAAGAAAGCCTAGATAATAAATACTTCACATTGTGTTCAGAACTATCCATCTTTTCTTTGCTTCCTTATAAGTTTTCTTTTGCTCTCTGCTGTGCACTTTTTACTTTGTTCTTTTTTCCTCCTTCCTAACTTCCTCCTGCAAGAAGGCTACAATATGTATATAATATGCATATACACACATACATATATATAGCCCTATATACACATATATATATACCTATATACATACATACAAACACATCCATATACTTATTTATAATCATCCTTATATATAGACCTATACATTCATATACATCTATGTAAGACTGTACTATACTTGTTTATCCTCTGTTTCTCTGAGGGTGGATAAGTTCTTCCTTGTTAAGTCCAAGTCTTTC
Source organism: Pseudochirops corinnae (assembly GCA_028646515.1). Lineage (NCBI taxonomy): Eukaryota > Metazoa > Chordata > Mammalia > Diprotodontia > Pseudocheiridae > Pseudochirops > Pseudochirops corinnae. The sequence continues at coordinate 76,392,436 of CM053585.1, forward strand.
CATATTTTTCTAAGTCTATCAACTCATCATCTCCTAGATCAAAGCAATAGTCTAATCTTACACTGTCTAGTTATTTTAAATAGTCTAAAACAATATCAATTAATATGGCTGACATAAAATGTATCATCCATGTTTTTCTCTTTTGATTAAATCTATTTTAGCTTTAGCTTTGTCTGAGATCATGATTACTATCCCTGCTTTTTTTCTAATAAATTATATTTCTGATCTTTATTTTATGTTTGTGTGTATCTCTTATTTCCTATCCCTCTGGACTCCTCTACTTTACTTCTACCCACTACCTTGCCCTCCTACTGCTTAACTACCCTTTTTCCAAAGATTCCTCTCATCTTTCCCCCCCTTTCCCTTTACGCTCTTGTTTGTATCTGAATTTAGAAGACTTTTAAAGTCTGTCAAATAAATATATCATTTCCTCTTTAACCTATTCTCATTATTCTGGACCTCCTTCTATACCATCCTTATCCTGTTTCCTTACCTTCTTATTTCTTCATAAATTTAGGAGACTTTTATTCCCTTTTAAGTATATATACATTTTTCTCTCTTCAATCCAGATCTGATGTGAGTAGGGTTCTCTTATTCTCTCCCCCTTCCCTATACCATTTGCCTTCTTTCTTTTTGAATTTTATATGTATTGTTCCCTCTCCAACCCATTCCCAATGAGAGAAGGGTTCCAGAACTACCAGACCTCCTCTACCATCTAATTCCCCTTTATCAGTTCTTCCTCTTGTGTATTATTGGTGTATTTCCTCTTTTTTTTTTTTTTTTACCTTTTCCTAGACAGTATTCCTTTTTAGAATCACATCATACTCAGTTCTACCCCAATCTTTCTTTTAAACTATCCAATTACAAATTACAATCTTAGACATATCGTTTATATTTCCTTGTAGAAAAAATAAACAGTCTGTCCTTTTTGAGTCTCTTGTAATTAGTTTTTGATGTTTACCCTATATTTCTCTTGGGTCTTGTATATAAAATTTTCTATTAAGCTTAGATCTTTTTGTAATAAAATCATGAAAGTCTGGCAATTCATTGAATGTCCATTTTTTTTTTCCCTATTCAAGATTACGCTTAACTTTGCTGGATATGATATTTTTGTCTACAACCCCAGTTCTTTTGCTCTTTGATATGTAGTGTTCCAAAATCTACTTTATTTTAATGTAGCCACTGCTAAATCTTGTGTGATTTTAATTGTGACTCTGCCATGTTTGAATGTTTTCCCCCTTATTTCTTGTACTATTTTCTCCTGGAGCTTGATATTTCATAATTTCAGTATAATATTCCTGTAGATTTTCTTATAGAATCTCTTTCAGGTGGTAGTTGGTGGATTTTTTCTATATCTACTTCTCCTTCTTTTCTAACACTTCAGGACAAATTTCTTTAACTTTTTCTTGCATTATTGTATCAAGATTCTTTTTTTTTTTTGATCATAGCTTTCAGGTAGTTCAATTATTCTTATGTTTTTCTCCTTTTGATCCGTTCTTCAGATCAATTGTTTTTCTTACGAGATATTTCACATTCTCTCCTATTTTTTTCATTCTATATATTTTGTTTTATTTTTTCTTGATATTTTATAACTTTTCTGGCTTCCCCTTGACCAATTCTAATTTTCAAGGAGTCACTTTCTTCCTTAAGATTCTGAAAGTCTTTTCTAATTGGTTAACTTTCTTTTCATAATTTTCTTGTTTTTCTTTTAAAATTTTTTTCTCAATCTATCTTATTTGATTTTTAAAGTCTTTTAAGACCTTCTGTGAATTCTTTTTGGGTGGGTGACCATTTAACATTACTCTTTGGGGCAGGAGAAGCTTTTTTGCCTCAGTATCCTCATCTGATGATGAAACCCAGTCTTCTTTATTCTCATAATAACTTTCTTTGATTGAGTTCTTTCTCCTTTGCCTGCTCATTTTATTTTATTTTTCATATATAGTGACTTGTTGTAATCACAACTAGTCGTGGGGTATGGAGGATGGTGCCTCTGGTCTCAGGTACTCCTTCAATTCTCCCCTCAGGTCTGCAACTGAAACCAAGAACTCTGCCCTCCTGTGAGTATCCACAGTCAGCTGTGTCCCAGCCCACCATGGGTCTGTACTCACTTGGTCTGTGCTGGTTCCTACTTGCCCAGGGCTGCATTTTAGCAGCAAGACTGGACCTGGCCTCCCTAATCAATAGAGATTTCATCAGTCTTCACCTATTCAAACACCCAACTCCCCACACCATCTGGAAGGTAAAAATTCTTGTGGCTGGGGCCGAGGCTTCCTCCTCCCAGCTACCTACAGGGCCCATGGCTTGCTGTTTCAGTGGAAGTAGCTAGGAGGTGTTTACACTTCACAGGGACAAACATCAGTCCTGGGATATTTCTTCCATTCTTCTCTAGTTTTTCCTGGAGGACTACTGTTCTGCCCCAGTTCTTGTTTATTTTTATTACTCTATGTCTACCCCAAGGCACTATTTGGTCTTGTTGGTGGGGGAAATCTGGAGAGCTTGGAATTTTCTAACCTACTTTTCCATCTTCCCAGAACCCTCCCCACTAATTTACTTTTGTTTTTAGCAGTGGGGTGGTAAATACCCCTGCAACTTTAATTAAAATATGCTAACAATGTAGGAGGCCACCTGTCTATTTGGACTTTTCAGTTGGGTAGTATAGACAGTAACTATGCAATTTGTTGAATTTTTTTTCTTTCAAGGAAGACCACAGGCTGAATTGAATAGAAAATGTTTGAGTTCAAGGACATTTTTGTCAAGGGCCAGTTTCTGACCTGGTCCATACATGGGAAGAGTCTGGTCCAGGATTTCTCCTAAGCCAGCTCCCTATTATGTCTTAAAATTGGTTCACCATCTCTTCCTGACTTGCAGGAGTTTAGGATGTGATAACCAAGCAGTGACCCAGACATAGATGCATGCAAGGGAACAAGGACATTAAAACATATGGATGTACATAAGTGAACAATGGCATTAAAACATACAGATGTACAAAAATGAACAAGGACATTAAACATTCTCTCATGGGAACCTAAGAGATAATTGCTTTACATTCACTATATAAACCCTGCTCTCTGATCAATAAATGGGAACTGCTATGACAGAACCTTCCTGGCTTGTATCTCATCATTCCATACTCTTTGGTTTAGTCTGTGCCCATTTTGATGCAGGCATAACATTTTAGTAGTAATAGCATCATTAATTACAAGGGAATGTGCAAATAGAGAATATAAGATGGTTTCATTTCATTCTTTTAGGGGGAATTTCTCATGGGCATTTTAGGAGACTTCATGATGTACAATGACTTTTCTGCCCTCTTTCCATTTTCCAGATTTAGCAGTATACCCACCTAAGTAATAATCATTTTGATTTTTTTTATTATATCTTATTATCTTTGGATAGATTTTGATCACTAACTATGCATGCTACTTTCTCCAAGAAATGTTAAAATGTAGGTTAGCTTTAAAAAATAAAACTCAGATACAAGATAATGACCAAAGACATAAATATACATTGTATAAATCACTGTTTAGAAGTATTATGATGAACAAAACAAAGTCAAAACAGCTTATCTGGAGAAAATTCTGGCTTTGGAGCAAGAAGATCTGGGTTCAAATCATGACTCTCCTACTTATTCCCTTCATTGCCTTGGGCAAGTCATTTAAGCTTGCCAAACCTCAGTTTCTTCCTCTGTAAAATGAGGTTATTGGACGAGATCACCTCTGAGATCTCTTTCCATTTTAAATATCCTATTAAGTTTAAATATTGTATGCTATCATTTTTAAATTAACCTCTTATGTTTTGCATATTTATAATAAAAGTGGACAAGAATCTCAGAGAATGAGGCCTCCTTAAATTATATTCCACACTAGGTGAAGAATTGTCTGTGCCTTTGAGATCATGAATCCATTGAAGTGCTAAAAGGTGCATGAGAATGAACTCTCCTTCATGTTCAAAATCATCTCCTTTATAATACAGAGAGTATTTTTAATAGCTTAGATGAATCTGATTAAAATGCATAGTAAGAATGCAAACATTGGAAGAATGCAAACAAACCCATTACAATGTGAACTTGTTGATATCACATTTTTGATTTTTGTAAAATCCCCAATTTTTAAAAAAAATTTTTCAGTTAAATCTGATAAAAATGCATTGTAAGAATGTAGATCATAGCCAAGGCCTTGTATTGAACTGAGAAATATTGACTATTTCTTCTCATTCTTGTAGTTCTACTTTCTGGTCCCAATTGTAACATCACATTAAATTCCTCTTCATATAAAAGCCTTTCAAATGTGTGTGTAGGCTAAAATAGCTTAAGTGACTCACTGAAGTTACCCCAGTAGGAAGAGGTAGACTGGGAACTGAACTCAGGTCCTCTGACAGCAAATTTAAAATTCTTTCCACTATACTGTACTTCTTCTCAAAGTCTTTTTTTCTTCATTCTAACCATCCTGAGTTCCTTCAGTAGATCCTCAAGGGATGTGATCTTTAAGACTTTTCCATTGAACTTGCACTACAATTCTTTTTTAACAGCTTGTCAATACTTTTGCTAAAATGAATGCAAATACAAATATAGTCGAATAAGGGAAGTCAGTGCGCCGCGATACACTCACCTCTATGGTCTAGGGTACAATACCTCTCTTAAGAAACTCCAAGGTTGTTGTTGAGTCATTTTTCAGTCATGTCTGATTATTTGTGAATGCATTTGGAATTTTCTTGGCAAAAATACTAGAGATGTTTGCCATTTCCTTTTCTAGTTCACTTTACAGATGAAAACTGAGGTGAAGAGGGTTAAGTGACTTGTTAAGATCTTATAGCTAATAAATGTCTGAGGCCAGATTTGAACTCAGGTCCTCCTGACTCCAGTGCCAGCACTCCATCTACTGTGCTATTTAGCTATTAAGTACAAGGTTTTACTAGCTTTCTTGGCTGCCCCATCACACCAATCACTCATAGAAGGTTTGTAGTCTAATAACACCCCCAGATATTTTTCAGAAGGATTGTTCTTTAGTTTACCTTTTCTCCATACGAATTGATGAGGTTGATTTCTTTTAACCCAGTCATACTATGTGCCAAGCACTTTGTTAAGTTCAGTGCCTGGTATACAGGCAGTACTTAAAAAATGCAAGTTGGTTGACTCTAGTGTATATCTGATCTTATCAATGTAGGTTTTTCCCTTCAGGAATGCAAATTACAACTCATCTATGTGAATCCATCCTGCACTCTTGTCCATGGCATCTCAAAATACAAAAACAGAAATAGTCTCTTTTGTTGTTGTTTTCCAAGAAAACTCCATGGGCAATTGGTCCGCAGGGATACAGAGTTGGCCATGACTGAATGATTGAACAGCAACAACAATAATGAGAAACGATGTGTTACTCATAGATGGCAAGTATGTGGTACTTTAGAATAGCACATGTAAGAATTTGCCTATTGTCGCCTAATAACTCCCAAAAAGAAACCTTCGGGG
>CM053585.1:76398399-76421342 GCA_028646515.1 Pseudochirops corinnae
TATATTTTTCTCATCAGCTTTTTCAGGTTACAAGAGGGCCTGAGTTTTTCTGAAGTTTTGGGTAACTTTCTCACTTTCAAATATCTTGATAATTAATACTTCAGTTTTTTAAAAATGATGTTGTCTCCAGCATAAACTGCTACTGAATAGGCTTGGTCCAGTCCAGCTATTCTTCTGATCTTAATTTTCTCTGGTATCATTTCTACTTCCTCATGTAGCAGATGGGTGACTGGGATGATAGAGTTCAAATGAGTCTCTACTGTCCTTAGTGGAGAAAAGAGTTTGTTATAATAATTTTAAAGATGTTTTACTTTTAAAAATGTTTTCAGTTCTATTTTAATTTTTATTTTTGTGTTCTCAAAATGGTTTTGTTAGTTGGTTCTCTTGATGGAGCTTTCCATGTGTTTTCTCCCACTGCTTCTTGCTTTTATGAAATAATGACTATTCTTATATTTATTTTGAAAAGATTTTGGTATATATTTCAATATATACATGTGTAAAGTCAGTCTGGAGCAGCTCTCTTGAGAACTGCTGCTATGAATAACTTTAAGGATCTAATTGCATAATATAATGAACTCTATTTATTCAGCAATAAACTAAAGCATAACATTCAAGAAACTAAAGGATAACATTCACAACAATATAACAACTTATTACTGAGGTGGTCATATAGTCCTAAATAAAACATATCATTTAGTACATCTTATAGTCATCTTTAAGGGGTAGCAGAAAATACATATACCATCCACCCCTATGCCATAGTAAGTTACAGTTTTCTCAGTCAATACAGAGTATCCAAGTAAAATCCTCTTTCATCTTGACTATAAGCTGGCTTCCAAACCCCACAGTTCCTTCTCCAGGGGCTTACCTCTCCCAACTCTTGCTTGGATTTACATGTAGACAGCCCTCTGTTCCTGTTCCGTATCTCAGCTCACAGGGACTGTTCCATTCCAAGTTCTTCAGTTTCTGTTTCTAGGAAAACAAAGCTTAGCAGGACTACAACAATATTTATACACATTACTGGCCCTATTATCTCAATTCACTTTCTGTCTGAGAAATCAATACAGAACAACAGACAGGGCTTCTGTCTAAGAAATTGAAACAGACCAACAGACAGGACTTCTGTCTTAGAAATCAATACTGACCAGCAGACAAAGTGTAGATATCACAAACATTTTCTCTTTTGGTTCTGCCTGCTCCCAGCTCTGCTCATACTCCTATCTGCTCCTTCCTGTTCCATCCTTTATGCAAACTCCTCCCACACTGGGCTCCCATGTGATTATATTTGACCTATTAAGGTGCAGGGGAAGATCTTCAACCTCTCTTAGGCCTATTAAGGGCAATACAATGTATACTGTTTCTAATCAAAGACTTTTGATACAATCAAAGGTGAGGCTTAAAGATACTTGATTAGCTAAAACTCAATCCAGAAAGAAAACAAAAAAATCCTATTTTGCTTGTCATTACAACATGTTGCCTCTCATTCTAGCATAGGTTGAGGGTGGAGAATTTTATATTTATTCTTGTATTATCAGTATCTAGCACAGTGACTGACACAAAGAAGGCATTCAGTAAATAGATAACTGATTGTCATTGTTTGGTCCAGTTCAACTCTTTGTGACCTCATTTGTTTTTTCTTGGCAAGGATACTAAAGTGGTTTGCCATTTACTTCTCCAGCTCATTTTGCTGATGAGTGAACTGAGGCAAACAGGGTTAAGTGATTTGCCCAGGGTCAAACAACTAGTTAGTATCAAAGGCCAGATTGGAATTCAAGTCTTCCTGACTCCAGGTCTGGCACTCTCTCTACTGCACTACATAGCTGCTTAAAATAATTGATTGGTAGATCACAAATAAATGTATAATCTAAATTTTTGTTAATTTTGGCTACCAAAGAAACCCATTACAAGGTGAACTTCTTGATAACATCTTTTTGCTTTTCTTAATCTCTCCAGTACTTGGCATAGTGCCTAGAACACAATAAGTACTTTTAACAAATGCTATTTAGCTGTCTGATGACTAGGGAGGTTTCTATGATTTTTTTTAGTTTCTTTTATTTATTGATTTACATCAGTTAAGCTTCCATAGTAAAGGGTAAATCACCTGTGTTGATGTCTGTTATTTTTGTCTTTTATGATCTGTTAACAACAACTTATTTAAATAGGTCAGGCATTAATTGGGGGCAGATAAATGGTGCAGTGGATAGCTTACTTGTCCTGGAATCAGGAAGACCTTGAGTTCAAATCCTTCCCGAGATACTTATTAACTGTGTGACCCTGGACAAGTCACTTAACCTCTGTTTGCTTCAGTTTCCTCCACTGGCAAGTGCAGATAATAATGGCATCTATCTTTCAGGGTTTTTAAGAGGATTAAATAAGGCAATAATTGTAAAGTGTGTAGTACAGTGCCTGGCACATAGTAAATGCCATGTAAATATATTATTATTTCATTCCTATTATTATTTCATTAATTTTCTTCTCATTTTTCTTCTTCTTATTTCATATTTATTTTATTTTTTGTTCTAACACAATGATGATCTGTCTGTGCATGGATTTAGAACTGATTCCCACATTAACAATCAGTAGCTTTCTATTTAAAAAAAAATGTATTTAATGTCAGTTTTGTTAAGCTAGTTGGTGCACACCTGTTCTGTGTCCCCTAACTCCCTTCTCAAGGGAAGTGTTCACAATATATAGTTGTGAGAACTCAGTATTGCCAGCAAACCTTTAACCTCCTTCATTTAACCCAGATCTTTGATTTTCTTCTGAAGTTCTGTCCAGGTTAGACTCTTTTACTCCTGCCTCAGTGGCCCTTTCACAAGGGCAACTCCTACATTCTAGTGCCTTCTTGCTCTGATTGGTGAATTCAATCCTGTAATCTCTTTGAGAATTACTTTGAGAATACTCAGGCCAGCCCTTCTCAATCCTAACCAGATTTAGCCCTGGGATCTTGATTCCTTTTTCACCTTGCCTCTGAGTTAGCTCCCTTTCTAAACTTCCATTTTCCTGTTCACTTTTCTGTGTTCTTTAATCCAGTTAGAACACAGAGTCCTTGAGGATGTCCAATGATTTAATTATTTATCTTTGAGTGCATTTGTATTTTCATTGCTTAGCCCTGTAGGGGGCATATAATAAGGGCTTGATAAAGGCTTAATCTAGTAATCTAACTTAATTTTTAAATTTTCATAGACTGCTAGGTAGTAAAGTGCCTGAGTACTGGGCTTGGAATCAGGAAGATCTGATTTCAAATCAGACACTTATTGGCTGTCTGAGCCTGGGCAAGTCACTTAACCTTGTTTGCCTCAGTTTCTTCATATGTAAAATGAGCTGGAGAAGGAAATGGAAAGCTGCTTCAGTATCTTTGCCAAGAAAACCCTAAATGGGGGCCATAAAGAGTCAGACATGCCTGAATAATAACAAAAATTTTAATTTAATCAAATTTAATCATCTAATCCAATTTTCTTGTCCTAGAATGTTGAAGAAAACCAATTTCTTTATTTTAGTACAGTAAGAACCTCATTCTATTTAGAGCAAAATGTCAAGATTAATGAAATTAAGTTCCTCAAGCAGTATATACAGTTATTGGTCACCAGACCAGGATCTCACATTTAGAAAATAAACAACTATTTTGATGTTCATAGAAGGTCTTAAACCAGTGACTTTTAGACCTACTGCCCCCTTTCCTATTCTACCATAATCACAAAAAGGAGGTCCATAGTAAGGAGGTTTAGGTTAGAATTAGGGGTGTTAGAGATCCCAAAATACCAACACGCTGGATCCTGCTGAATGAATTCGACTCAGCCAAAGAGAAGCAAAGTTTATTAAAAGTTCACCATATTGGGTAGACTCTTAAGGAGCCTTGATATCTGTAAGGCTTGTATTGGAAAATTCTATGGCTCTTTCACCCACATGGAGGCAAGATGGGGTCCTATATACAGAAAGGTTGTGGGAAGAATCTAGGAGTGGTCTGAGGAGGAGTTTGGGGAGAGTCTTTAGGAGGAATCCATGAGGTCAGACTCCAGTAAATGAGTGATTAAGGGTGGGAAGTTGCTGGAGGCTCCCTGGAGCTGACAGACAATGGTGGGACTGGGCCAGTTCAAGGGTAGAAGAGGTTTGGGTTTTGCTATTTTGGGAGGATCAAGGGTGGGAAGTTGCTGGACAAAGGAGGGACAGAGATCTGGGCCCAGCCACAATGAAAGCCCTATGGCCTCAGGCAAATGCCTTACGTGGGAAGATTCAAGGAAGGCTCAAGGGGGTTCCTAGAGCCTGCACCTCATCAATAGGACTGAAGGTCATTGTGATAAAATATTTTTTTAAATTTAAATGATCATGATATGTTATATCAGACTGACTTGAGAAGCCTAACTAGAGACCACGAAGATGTCAGAGTAGGATAACACAATAAAATACAGGTCCCTTCAAAACCACTCCAACAAAAATTAAAGTATCAGATTGAGTAGTGAATGGGAAATCTAAGAAGAAACCACAATAGGCCACTGTTATAATATCACATCACAACTTCAATTCCAAGGTAAATGACCAGGACAAGAATGGTGGCACCTGGGTGGGTTGGATTGATGGAGTCATAGTTAAGGAACAGAACAGAGTTTGCAGGACTGTTGATCTGCTTTCAGAGAGGGGAAGAGGATATCAGATTATCTTGGTATTTCCAAAGTGGGGATCTCAGACAACCCTAGAGCCAGAACTATAGGCAGCACTGTCCCTCTGACCCAGATTGGGTATTAGATTCAAAACCATGTGAAGAATGGAGGTGGGGAGGAGGGAGGGTTTTCATTCTAAACCTGTAGAACCTTTTAGTTAAGTGGCAGGGGTGGGGCTAGTGACTGTTTTTCCACCCAAGGTTGAGTCTGCAGCTCTGTTAACTTAAACCCAAACCAGATTATAGAGTCTGGAAAGCCCAGGAGCTCAGTGATCTGTTCACACTCTTGATCTGACTGCATATGGTCTGCTGCTGAAAGTTTGTAGTTCCTCTGCCTGAGTCACTCCTATTTGGTACCTCTTGTTGTTGGTGAGGTACAGGCTCTGGGAACCCCTTTGAGCTCTCCTTGAATCTTTGAGGTACAGGCTCTGGGAACCTCCTTGAACTCTGAATGAATCTTCCTACTTGATGAGGCATTTGCATGAGGCCATAAGCTTTTCACTGTGGCTCTGCCCAGACCTCTGTTACTAACCTAGCCCTCCATTGTCTATCCACTTCCCACCCTTGAGCCTATCAAAATATCAATCCATCCTTGAACTGTCCTAGCCCACCATTGTCTGTTGGCTCCAGGTAGCCTCCAGCAATTTCCCACTCTTAATCACTCATTTCCTGAAGACCCTTCCCAAACTTCTCCTCCATAATCTTTCTGTATATAAGATCCCTTTTTGTCCCCATGTGTGAGAGCATAGAATTTTCTAGCACAGACTTGCTCTATGTCCAATACAGGTGAACTTTTAATAAACTTTGATTTTCTTTGGCTGAGAGAAGACTTGAGTAGAATTCATTCAGCAGGACCCAGCATGTTGGTATTTTGGGGTCTCCAGCAACCCTAACCATATCATTTTTATGGTTCCCTGATACTGGAAACACTGCTAATCTCAAGCTCTTCTCCAGCCAGCAGTGGAAGGTATATAAGGCTCTCTCTCTTTCCCTATTGCATTGCCTTCTTGTTTTCCAAGTATTTTGGAGGTGTGTTTGTGTTTTTTGTGTTGCTGTTGTTGGTTGTGGTGGTGGTGGTGGTGGTAGTGGTCGTGTGTGTGTGTGTGTGTGTGTGTGTGTGTGTGGCAGGGGCTGACCTCTCAGGTCCCATTAGGTCAGACAGCTAGGAGGCTGTCTAGTACTCAGCCTGACCTCTCAGGTTCTTGGTCCTGTTTGGTTATGTTGGAGAACATGGACGCGGCTTCTGAAGAATGGAAGACAAGGACAGATGGTCCATCTGGAAGTGTAAGCCAGATTCTTTCAATTCTCCAGGCTAGGGAACTGGGAAAACTTCAGATACATTTTTTGTGTTTTTTTTTTTCCAAGGCTTACTCTCAAACCTTCCTTTATGGAGGAAGGGACTTCCAGGCCCTATACCTGTAGCTCCCAAAAGTTAACCTTTGGGCTGTCTTTTACAACACTGGGAAAAATTTAGTTTCTCTGGACAACTTAAAAAGGAAAAGTTGGTGTTTTTTTGCAACACTGTTTGGCCTTGGTATCACCTAGAGAACCACTAATCTTGGCCTGTTTTTGGGACTTTAAAAGGTAATACTATCTTGCAGTTAGAGTAATACTGTCACAGAAGGAAGATGGATAGAAGCTGCCTACTTAATGGACTTGTTTGAACTTTCTTGGAACACAGTTCTCAGGAAAGATTGTGAGATTCTTGAAGCTAGAGCCTCTCCACAAAGGGACAACGGGGATCAATTAAATGACCCCCTTCCTATGGCCGCCAGGGCTATGGCCCCAGCCCCTCTCCCCTCTACACTTCTGCTCAGGTCCCATTCACTGGTCTCACTGAGGCAGCTCCCCCACCCCCTTCTGCTGCACCCCAACCCTTTTCCCCTTGGTACCCCTTCCCTTTTCCTCTAGCCCAATACGCCTCATTTCCTGCTTCCTACACCATCCATATCTCCTACCCTGTATCTTCCAGCATGGCTCCTCCCTCCTGGTAAGGAGCCTCCCTCTGTGGCCCCTCCCCCTGAGGTGACACCCACTCAGGCTTCAGGGCCTACCCCCATGGCAGTCATAGAGGTATCTCCTTTTCTGACCCCTTCCCCTCCTCAGGTGCCTGCTGACCTTCCCCCTTGCCAGCCAGATCCCCTAGTCTTGAAGTCTGATCCCGTTCAGCCAGCACCCCTCAGTCACTCCCTCACAGGAAGCAGGACTTCCAATCTCCCTTCCCAAGCTCCTGTCCCCACAGCACCTTCAGGACTTTTTCCCTTAAGGGAAGCAGCTCTCTTGTCCAGTGGGACAACTAGAGTACATGTCCCATTCTCCATTTCAGATCTCAATCAAATTAAAGAAAAGTTGGGTAAGTTCTCTGAAAATCCAACGAAGTTTACTGAAGGCTTTGGAAACATATCCCTGCAATTCGAGCTTTCTTGGGGTGATTTACATATCCTCTTTTCTACCTGTTGTTCCACTGAGGAGAAGAGGAGAATCTGGCAACAAGCCCCAAAACTTGGGGATCGTTTGGCTAGCAATGACCCCAGAAAATATTCCCCAGGAACAGGTGCTGTTCCCACTAGTGACCTGGGATAGGATTATCAAACCTGGGAGAATAGAGAGAAGCGACCAAATGGTACTCTGCCTGTTAGAAGGCTTAAGAACTGCATTTCAAAAGCAAGTAAATTATCAGAAAATTAGGGAAGTTACTCAGACAGATAAAGAAAACCCCACCCTTTTCCTAGATAGACTGATAGAAGCTATTAAAAGGTATACAAATTTAGATCCTGACTCTGTAGAAGGGGCAGCAATCCTTAACATGTATTTCATTAATCAGTCTGCCCCAGATATTAGGAGTAAATTGCAGAAATTGGCAATGGGACCCCAAACACCTCAGGACCAATTGCTGGAGATGACCTTTGGAATCTTTAATAACAGAGACCAGGTTATAGCAGAGGAGAAAGAATGCAGGGAATGAACCAGAGACAGACAACATGCTTGATTCTTGCCTGCTACCATGGCCAGGAAAAGCCCCTCCAGGGGATGCCCTTGGAGTAAGCCCAGTCACTTGGGGAGTGGGAAAACCTGCTTTTGATGCCACAAGGAGGGTCACTGGTCCAAGGAATGCCCCTGTAGGGCACCTTCCCTTCTCAGAGAGCCCCAGGAACCAATGCCTCTAGAAACATGCCCATCTGGCCTGGAGGAAGGATGGTCAATGTAGTAAAAGTGATAGAGCCACCTCCCAGCACCCTGTCCTCCAGTCTTCTCAAGACTTGGAATAACAGGGAAGCCTGGGGCTTGGCAGTGCTCCCACCTTCTCCATTTCCCTTGCTAAGCCCTGGGCAAGCATCAAGATCAAAGGTAAGGTTACCCAGTTTCTGATTGATATGGGAGCTGTGTTCTCTATTTTAATTAGTTACTCTGGCCCTACGCCACCCTCGACCCATTGGGTCATGGGCATTGAGGGGAAACTAAGGGATGTTGTGGAACATACCCACTCCCCTGCCTTGAGGATCTGTTGTTTGCACACTCCTTCCTTATGATCTCCTTTTATCCTGTCCCCTTGTTGGGAAGGGACCTGTTGGTGAAATTGTAAAGCCAGTTTTCTCTAGTTAGGTCTCCCAGATCTTCCCATGCTCCCTCAGGAGTGTGGGAGATAGTTGAGTCAATTATCTGGGATCAGCAAATTCCCGGGTGAGCTATTTCTGCCATCCCAGAATTTGTTTTGACTCCTAGGTCCTAGAGGGTCCTCCCCATCATGATCTATATCCAATTAAACCCAAGGCCTGGGAGGGACTGCAACCATTAATTGCTACTTAAGGCCCTGTCTCACTGTCCAAGAGTGGGCCCCAGAACAGATGAAAGCTTTTGAGAATTTGAAGACTAAATCAACCAATAGTCCAGCTTCACCCAATCGAGGAAAAACCTTTTACTCTCTGTGATAATGGAAAGAGAGAACAGGCTTTGGGAGTTACTGCCTGTTTTTGAAAACTATTAGATTTTGTGGCTGCTATTGCTTTCCATGTGCTAAATGTCCATGGAGCAATTTGGAAAGGAAAGGGATATCTGGAAGTGTTTTGGCCTTGCCATAGTCATCTGTAATTCCAACCAGGAAATTTGTCTTTTGTACCAGGGAAATTGTCCTGTCTTTTTTTTTTTTGGTGCCTGTTTGCTTGACCTTCTTGCCAGGTTTGTCTCCTCCAGGGTTCAAGCCATCAACCTTTGTATGACCACTAAGGCTATGCAAATCTCTGACTGAATCCAAGTTCTCCAGGCCACTGGACCTGGCATCATCCATGTTCCAGTGAATGTGAAGTCTGACCCCCTTGAACAGGACCCGGAGAGGCAGGGACAGTTCTACATCCCTTGCCAGCAGGAAGCACTTTCAGAAACTGAGACCCTCACCCTTTACCCCAAAGGAATTTAGGTTCCATTTTTTTGAGGGAAAAATGATGAGGTGCAGGCTCTGGGGACCCCCTTGAACTCTGATTGAATCTTCCCACTTGATGAGGCATTTGCATGAAGCCATAAGCTTTTCATTGTGGCTCTGCCCAGACTCTATTACCAGGGTAGCCCTCCATTGTTCATCTACTTCCTACCCTTGAGCCTATCAAAATATCAATCCACCCATGAACTGTCCTAGTCCACAATTGCCTGTTGGCTCCAGGTAGCCTCCAGTAACTTCCCACCCTTAATCACTCATTTCCTGAAGACCCTCCCCAAACTCCTCCTCCAGACCACCCCTAGGTTGCTCCTACAATCTTTCTGTATATAAGACCCCTTCTTGTCCCCATGTGTGTCAGAGCACCATTCTAGCACAGACTTACTCTGTGTGGGGTGATTCTGGCCTGCTTTCCCAATGCAGGCCTTACAGATACCTAGGCTCCTTCAGAGTCTACCCAATATGGTGAACTTTTAATGAACTTTTAATACACTTTGGTTTTCTTTGGCTGAGAGAAGACTTGAGTTGAATTCATTCAGCATGACATGTCGTGTTGGTATTTTGGGGTCTTGAGCACCCTTAATCCTACCCTATACCTCTTCAGTATGAGCTCTGCCAGTTACTGATTTGGATTTGACTCTATGCAATAAACTTGTATACTTAATCCAGGATGGAGTTCCAGTAGAATGCTGCTGAACTCAGACATTAACCAGCTGGTATGATTTTCTGGTAAGTGACAAAACTGCAGATCCTCCTTTGATGGGATATTACTGACCTGATTCTCCCCCTGTAGGCTTCGGAATGGACTAATGTCTTTAGGTTGAGAGACAAAGGGCTGCTGCTCGCTCTTGGATTTACCCCTTGCAGAGTACAGAGCATAGGGCCCAAAGATACTCCTTATCTGGATTATTTACCCCTAGGTGCACATTATTTTTTGTATCCACTCTGAATGTGTGACGCAAGACATTGTAGTGAACAATAGAGCTACCAGTTGTTACCTATTCTTGAACTCTGCACAAGATCAAGTCCCTCTTTGCCAAATCATGGGCCTCTTCTTGACTCAATTCATATACACTTACTGTGCATGATTAAAGCTCCAGTACTTTATTCCCTTGGTCAGTTTCCTTTTGCCAGCCTGAGCTGGAAAAAATGGCTCCCTCTGATTTTCTTCCTTTGATTTCATGATCAGGACTGAGTTGTGTATTTTCTAAATTTGTGAAAAGTGTTATCAGGTAGAACTCAGTTGTAATTTTTAATGGTACTCTGCCATCTTGGCTCCACCTCCCAAAATACTTTCTAGCTTTCACAGTAGTTCTTGTCCAATATGGACTTCTTACCCAAATATTGTGTGGTTCGGTGTTTACTGAATTTCTCTCAATACTTTCCCTCTTTCCGAAATAAAATAGAATTAGTGTTCCTTCACAATAAATATGTATAGTAAAGCAAAAAAACAAACAAACAATGAAACACTCACCAGGTCTCAAAATTATTTCTTTCTGAACCTCTATTATGTCACCCCTCCACCAAGAGAATCACATTGATAAATGTCTTTAAGTCTTCCAAAGTTGGTTTCCTTTATAATATTGTACTTGTATAAATCATCCTCCTAATTCTGATCACTTCACTCTGTATCAGTTCACACAGATTCTCTTAAATTTCTCTGACTCTATTCTTTTGGTCATTTCTTATGGTAAAAATGACATTCCTTATCCAAATGCCATATGTTTTCCTCATTTGATAGGCACTTTGTTCCCAGTTCATTCCTCCATTAAAAAAGTTCTGCTACAAATATTTTTGTATATATGTTTTTAACTAATTCTTACTTTTCCTTTGGGATTTATGCCTAGTAGTCATCTTGATAGTTCAAAAATATACAAGATTTAATGCCTTCTTGTGTTTAGTTTATAAATTATTTTTACAGAATATTTGAGCCAATTCACAGCACATTTGGATATGTGACCTCCTATAATTTCTCTAATCATTACCATTATCCACTTTTTAAGCTATTGCCAATCTGATGGGAGCGAGGTACAATCTCAAAGTTGTAATAATTTATGTTTCTCTTTTTATTATTAATTTGGAGAATTTTTATATGGTTGTTGATGGCTTGAATATTGTCTTTTGAAAGTTATTCATATCCTTTGGGCATTTATATATTCAGAAATGCATCTTGCTCTTCCATTTTTTTTTTTGTCAATTCACTATGGATTGTAAAGATTTAGCAGAAAAAAAATTGCTGCCTACATGTTTCCTCTTCTTATTCTACATGAATTTGTTTTTTTTGTGTGTAAAGAAGACTTTTCAATTTTATATAATTAGATATTGTCCTTTTATTTTTATGATAATCTCTATCCCCTGTTGATCAAGAACTTTTTTCTTCCATATTTGTGAAAGATGATTTCCTTCCCTTTTCTTGTAATTTGTTTATAATATTACCCAGCCTAAACAGTATCTTTGTCATGTATCCATTGTGTTACATAGTTAGTCTATAGTTACTTACATGTTAGTCTACTCTAAAGCTTTTTTTTTTTTTCTGTAGGCTTAATTCCAATTTTTTTTAGTACTTTTCCGCCTTGAATAGTGAGTCTTTACTCCAGCACCTGAAGTTTATCAAGCACTACTGGGTCTTGTGCATACAACCTGTCTATCATTCCCTTGATTGGCCTTTTATTCCTTCAAATGAATTTTGTCATAATTTGTAGTAATTCTATAAAATAATTCTTTGGTAGTAGATTCTAAGACAGGACATTTATGAATTTTGAGGCTTTCCTCCTAGAAATAGGATCTGTTTTTTTGCCTTGGTTCATATTTCCAGAGCTTAGTTTAATGATTGATACTTAATAAATGCTTGTTAATTGACTAATAAAAATGGTGCTGATTTTTCTTGACTTATTTTGAATTCTGATGATTTTCATTGTTGTTGGGCCAGATCTGTGATTTCATCTCTGTAAGGATATCCTGGTGAGGAAATTCTTCTACCAAAGCAGATAGGTATTTCCTCTTCATTTTAAAGCCTTTAAGAATTCCCTGGGACACTTAAAAGTTAAGTGAGTTACCCATACATAGTCAGTGGACAGAATTTGAACCCTAGGTATTTCTAAAACCAGTTATTTACTACCAGTGTTGTCTCTTCTTTGAAGTTATTAATTGTATCATTTAGGGGTGTGTTTGTGTGTGTGTGTGTGTGTGTGCGCGCGCGCGCGCGCGGGTACACACACGTTTACTGATTCTCTTCATTCTCACTTCAGCATCATGTCATCTGCAAATGGGGATAGTTTCATCTGACCTTTGCTATTGTTTATGCGTGTAATTTTTTTCTCTTGTCTGTTTTCAAAAAGGCCAAGAGAATCAAACCTTTAGCTAACTTGATTAAAGATGAGAAATGAAAATCAAATTACTTAATAAAAAATGAACAATGTGAGATCACAACAAAGAATGAATAAAAATAAGAACATATTTCATGCAATTGTATGCTAGCAAAGCTGAGAATTTAAAAGAAATGGACTTTCAAAAATCTAAAATATATAAATCATGAACATGAAATAGACATCTTAAACAACCAAATCATAGAAAATGTAATTGAATAAACCATTAAGGAACAACCAAAGATGAGAAAGTAGTGGTGATAGGACAATGGTCTACAAAGATTTACAGGTGAATTCCAGGAAATCTTAGAAGAAAATATAAATTATCCTCAAAAATTGAGAGAAAATATACTCTATAAAATTCCTTTTTTTTGAGTCAAATATAGTACTAATGCCTAATCTAGTGAATTATAAAGCAAAGAAAGAGAATTATGATCCAATTTCACTAGAAATCATAGAAGAAAACATGAATAAAATCCTAGCAAAAATTGTCTACCACCAAAAATAAAAAAAAAAAAAGGATTTACTAAAGATATGCAGGCATCGTTCAATATTAGAAAGCAAATATAACCAATCACATTAAGAACAAATACTGTCCAAACCAAACTATGTCCATGTTCATAGACACAGATAAAGCCTTTGATAAAGTTCAACAGTCATAAGGACTATTTTTTAATATGATAAAAAGTGTATAACTACAACCCATTTTGCTAGTTCGTTTAAAGAACTAAATTTCAGGTTTATCATTTTGCAGTCTTTTTTATTTTAGCTCTTTCTCCCCTAAGTTTAAGATTTCTTTTTTGTCCTAATTTTGGGTTTGTTATTGACTGACTCAAGCTTTTTTTTAAAAATCAAATGTTCCATTCATTAAGCCTATCTTTTTCTGTTATGTTAATGTATATTTTCTGAGATTCATTTTTTTGCCCATGGACTAATTTAGCTATGTTTCAAAGATTTGATATCATTCTTATAATTTTCTTTCATATAATTATTTGTTTCTATGATTTGATCTTTGAATTATAATGAATCATTCATATAACCATTAAGTTTTCATTTGGGTCAGCATCATGCATTCTGTTGTCTGGATTCTAAATTAATTACTATTTTACTCTGTTATGATCTACAATGAAGCTGTTTAATATGCCTGTCCTTTACATTTATTAATGATTGCTTTGTGTCTTCACATGATAGGTTTTCAGAAAGGAACTATGTGACACTGAGAATAATTTATTTCATGTTCCCATTCAGGAGATGCCATAAAACTCTGAGCTCAAATTTCTCAGTTTCTCCTATAATTTCCTCAATATTTTTCTGCTAGATTTTTTTCAGCTCTGAAAGAGGAAGATTAAAATCTCCAACCATTGTTATGCTACTATGTCTTTTTGGAAAAGAGGTAACTTTTCCTTTACACACTATGCTATTTCATGTTTATAGTTAGTAACAATATTATTTCATCATCTATTGTAGAGCCCAATGTATTTTTCATTTTGATCTCTATATTGTGAAATTTTACTGCTTTTTTCCTAATAATGTATTTGAAACTCCTGTTTATTTTTTTTTACTTATCTGATGCATAGTAAGTTTTTTCTTGCACTTTCATTTTCATTATGCATTTTTATTATTGTTAAGTATCTTTGTTCAGTAAACTTGTTTTGTTTTTTTCCTTAACCATTCTGCCAATCTCTTTTTATTAAATTATTTAATCCATTCACATTCAATATTATAATGCTTAGGCTTATATTTCCTTCACTGAATTAATTTTTATTCCCTTTCTCATTTTTGTAATCATATTGTTACTGTCATTAATTTGTCATGTTCACTAATTATTTGGTTATCCTTTCAGGGCATATTATGATGAGTTGTGATTTAAGGTCCTTTGCTTTATGAATATTCCACTCCACTCTTTTCTTCTATGATTTTGTTTAATGTCTGTGGAGTAATCCCAGTGTATTTGAATTGATGTTCCTTTATAGTTGAAGTCCTTTCTTCTGAACACTTGAAGACAATTGTTTGGTACTTAAATTTTGGAATTTAACTTCTACATGTCTCAGAATTTTAAGTATTTTTTGGTGGAAATCACTGGATTTAATCAATGAGAAGTTTCTTATGCATTTTCAAATGGGTAATTTCATATTATTTTTTTGTAGTATTACATTCCTCTTTTTTATTTACTATTTAATTCGAGGAGAAATATGATCCACAAGTTATCTTTGTGCATCTTGCCTTCAAGATCAGTTTATTGACTTACATTGAATTTGTTTTTTTTTAAAAAACCTTTTTTCTTATTTGGAGGAACAATAAAGAAATTATCTTTCATACAAAAGAAGAATTAGTGACCAAAAAACTGTTTGAGATAATAACATAAGATAAAAGTTTTGATTGTACTTTTTAAAAGAAATGTTTTTGCAAAAAATATCAATGTACCTAAACATTAGAAGGAAATAATTGGGGAAAATTACTTTGGAGAAAATTTCTTTGATAAATATCTTATTTCCAAGATATGTGGGAAGTGACTCAAATTTATTTATTAGAATAAGAACCATTCCCCAATTGATAAATAATAAAAGGATCTGAATGTTTCCAAGGAAGCAACCCAATTTATTAATTTTCATATTAAAACATTCCAAACAGTTAATACTTATAGAAATGCAAATTAAATCAACTTTGAAATTCAACCTCCCACCCCTCAGATTGACAAAATAGACAAGGAAATAAAAATGACAAATGTTAGAGTGATTGTGGGAAACCAGGCAACGTCGATTGAGGTATATCTTGGAATAGCTATTCTGGAAAGCAGGGTTTGTTGTTTATTTTTTGGTTGTCTTTGACAATGAAAATATTTTATTTCTGTGATATTACATAAATATTCATTTGTCTACATATGATGATAAATAATAAGTAATGACCAAATATGAACTGAGGACCTTTTTCTTAAAAAGACTTTGTACTTTGCTTTCAAATTAATTGAATATAATGTTAGGAAAAAATTGTTAATTATATGGTCCTATTGTAACAAGGTAGGCTAGTTATGGTGATGCAGTGGAAAAAGTACCAGGCCTAGAGTCAGGAAAATTCATCTTTGTCAGTCCAAATCAGCTTTAGATAGCCACCAGCTATGTGACCCTGGGCAAATCACTCAACCTTATTTACCTCAGTCCCCTCATCCAAAAAATGAGCTGGAGAGAGAAATGGCAAAACCACTCCAGTGTCTCTGCCAAGAAAACCCCATATGGAGTCAGAAAGAGTCAGACACAACGGAAATGACTGAATAGCGACAACAAATTAGTCCTACTTCTGGAAAGCAATTTGGAACTATGTTCCCAAAGTCAATAAACCATGCATAGTCTTTCACTTAACTATATTGCTACTGAGCCTGTGCTGCAAATAGATGAAATAAAGAGGGAAAGAGCACACAAATGCAATAATATTTATAGCAGCTTTTTTGTGGTGGCAAAGAATTGGAAACTAAGAGATCATTGACCAAATTATGGTATATGAAAGTAATGGAATGAAATTATGTTGTAAAAAAAGTGATGAAGATGATAGTTTGAGAGAAACCCGTAAAACTTGTATTAACTGATGCAGATTGAAGTGAGCAGAACCAGCATAACAATTAATACCATAGCAACATTGTAAAGACAAACAACTTTGAAAGATGTAAGAACTTTAATCAATACTTTGACCAAATATGACTCTAGAGGACCCATGAGGAAGCTTGTAACCAGTCTTCTGACAGAGGCAATAGACTCAGCATGCAGAATAAGACATATGTTTTTCAGACATAGCCAATGTGGGTATTTGTTTTTCTTAACTATGCTTATTTTTTAAAAGGATATTATTTCTCTCTTCTCCCTAATAGATTGTGAGAGATGAATTGGAAGGGAGAGGAAATAGAAAGGAGATTTTTATTCATTGAAAAATAATATAAAAATAATTGTCCTTTGCTTCTTTTTGTCAAAGTTTCTTCAGTATTTTTAATTGAGTTCTGAATCTGCCATGCTATTATTTTTTAATGAATGGACTGATCTAAAGAAATTTTTCCATCATTTAAAAAGTTTATTTACTTTATTGCTTTTAAAAAATTCTACATTGATTTAATTCATGTCCTCATTTCCATCCTAAAATCTTCTTGTAAATGTTTTGTTTCTCTTTTATACTATTTGTGATTTCTTGCTATTGTCCCTACATCTTTGAGGGGCTCAAAAATGATCATTTTCACCAAGGATTTAGAAATTTATTTTATGTAATGATATATAATTTGTACAATGTATTATGGCCTATATTTCATTATATTCTCATTTTCTCTTATGTATTTATGAGTCTCAATGTGGTTTATCTGCTTAGAAAATTGATTGATAGCCAGCTTTTCTCCCTTGGTCTTTTTGTCTTTCATTTTTTTCTTCTATTCCTCCTTGTCTGTTTCCAGCTTCGTTCTTCACTGTTTTCCCCTTTCTGACCAGTGATGCATATGTCCCTGAAACTGGGCTTCCTCTGTCCTTTCATGGTAGGAACTGTGGGACCCTGACTGCTTCAGAAAATCTCCTATGGGAGAAAACCCAAAATAGTTGTTTTAATCTCTTTCTTTCGGGTATGAAAGCCACAAAGGCTTCCCTCCAGCATGCTCTATGCTGCCATTTCTCCTTTTCTTTTTAGTCACACTTCTTTTACTTCATGTGGCTAGGAAGAATAAATGTCATGTCTTGTGGAATAGAGGAAAGAAATCAGGCAGTCACTTCTGAGGAATTAGGAGGCAGGGACCTCTCATAGTAAGACCCTGAAGCATTAGCCTGTTAAATTGCCCAGAACATGGGAGGGAACAAGTGTAGGGATACTGAGTAGGAACTCTAAATATTTTAATTGATATTATTTATTTAGGCTTTTAATTTATACAGTGATTGCTTTCTTATCTTTTGTTTTCAGTTGAAGCTATCTTATATTTGACATTTAGTTCCTTTATTCTTTTAAGATATTAGATTGGAGAAGTTTATGTTAAAATGCCATCTTGCCAACAGTTATGCCCTCCTCATCACCTTGTAACTTAAAAACAAATCCGTTTTTGGCTTTTGTTGTCTGTGTCCTCTGTTTCCAAAGAGGGAAGTGAGACTTTTGCCTGGTCAATACTTGATCTTGAATTTAGAGAGAGCGTGAAGGGGGCAGCACCCTTCCTCTCCATTTCTCTTTCATTCTATTTTGATTCTTCTTGGAAGAGTGCCCTTCAAATTACTAATACCTTCTTTCTTGAACATTCAGAAGAATGATGAGCGGCCACATTTTTACATTGCCATGGATCAAATGATAATAATAAAGATTTATAATCCTGTTACTTATATATTTACTCTTTTACTACCACTAAAGTGAAAACAATTCCATAGCTATGAATATTAGTTTCTGATGAAATAAATATTCTCGCTCTTATTTTTCCCTTGAACTCTTCTATTTTCTACATTTCTTTACCCTTTTGACTAACTTTCCTTACTCATCATCTAAGTCTTCCTGTTTCCACTATTCCAGAGATTTTCAAAAATATCTACAACCTCAACATCATCAATTTTTTCCTCTACCTCTCCCTCATTTCCAATCAGTTGGTAAGTTTTGTTGATTTCATTTCCACAATGTCTCTCATACCCATTACCTTCTTTCCAATTTGTTAGCCACTACCCTAGTTGAAGCCCTTATTACCTTTCCCTCAGACTTTTGCCAATAGTCTCCTACTTGGTCACCCCATCTACAGTGACCCCCTTCTTCAGTTCATTCTCAACATAAATACCAAATTGACATTGTTAAAGGATGGGCCTGACCATTTCATTCATTCATCATGTGGTTTTCAAGAAACTCCAATTCCACCCCATTCCAAGTAAGATAAAACATAACCTCTTGTGTGTGGCCTTTAAAGTTTTTTACACTATGAATCCAGCCTCCCTCTATAGATTTCTTAAACATAATTTCCTTTATTTTCAGATAAATTCTCTTGATTGAATATGAACTGACTGATTATTTCTAGACCCATATTTGACCATTGGTTGAGTTGCGTATTATATGCCAGGAAATTCCTTCATATACAATAATGGTTTAGTTAATAAAAAGTGAAAGACTTCACTGATCAAAATCAATTGAAGCAAACTTCATCTAACCCACATTTGCAAGATTAGCAAACTTACCTAATTGCAATTCTCTTGTGGTCAGTAAGGGGAGTAGCAGTCCATTGCACTCACTGATTGAGTATCCCAAAAGCCCCTTCCTATTCAGAGCCTGTGAATCCGTGCAGCAATGACAATTAGATATAGTCAGAGACCCAAAGATCTGGGCTCTCCATTAGAGTTTTCATCCCATTGAGACCCACATTTGTACTTGCTAATGTAACTGTAGGGCTGGGGAACAGCATGCATGCATGCCTGTGAGTAATATCAACTGCCCTATTCATGATACATAGAGTTCTTGTGTGCCATCTCAGATCATGGCACACGTGATCTCTTCACATTGAGATTCTCCATACATTTCATGTCCTGTCTCTATACCTTAGACTCCCTTATCACCTTCACTTCTTAAAATGTGTACCTTCACTGAGGGATCAACTCATGTTATAATCTCCTCAAGCACCCTCCTGCTTTACTCAGTTGCTATCATCCTCCACTCTGAAGTTATTTTGTGTTTACATACATACGTATATACTATGTGTCTCATCTCTCTGTCTCTGTCTCTCCTTCTGTCTCTGATGTGTGTATTATGGTTTCCAATTAGAATATTCAATCCATTAGAGCAGGGATTCCTTCCCTTTTGGTCTTTGTATCTCCAGTGGCTAGTATGGTGGCTACCACATATTAATGGCTTAAATGCTTGTTAAATAGGAGAATGCATGAGTGAATATGATTCTTTGTCACTTTATTCCTCCATTCTCCCTTTCTTTTCACAGGAATATAAATCTCAGAGTTTGAGGAGTCTCAGAAGTAGTAATAACCCCTATATTACTGAGAATCCCTTCTATAACATCACCTAAAGACATCATTCCATATTTTAATAAGACCTTTAAAATTTTGTCTTTGTAATTGAAGTTTATATGCCTTTACCTCCCACCCCATGACCTCAATGAATTGGTTCTAGAAGTCTTTAATTATAGTGCTGCCAAAGATAACATATGGCTGTGACCCCTTCTTCCTGCTCCTTTCATTAGACAAATGTTATATTTGCCATTCAAAAGCACTGTACTGTTTTAATCTGCTCTTTATTGGGTCAGAATCCTGTATTTTGTTTCTTTTTATCATCATTTTTCTAGAGAGTTGTTTAAAGCTGCCACTGTGGAGGTGCAGAGAACTCATTTACCAACTTTGATTTTAAAATTATATATGTAAAAGAAGGAAGGGCAGGTAATACAGGTTGAGTATAATATTGTGGCATGGTGCTGTTAGAATAATTTTGGGAATGCTAAACCTCATAATGAGCTGTTGTTCATGAGGAAAACTAAAGGCAATGAAAGTGTGTGTGTGTGTGTGTGTGTGTGTGTGTGTGTGTGTGTGTGTGGTGTGTGTTTAAAACTTTATAGTAGAGAGAAGAGTAGAATCAAAGGGCTAGGGCTACTGCTAGGGCCATTGGGATAATGGTAACAGAAAGAAGACAGAACTGTTCAGTTCCTACTCTCTGTTTTCTCTGCCAAGAAGAAAGGTCTTTGAATTGGAAAGGACAAAGCAAGAATGTCCAATAGTGGGCTGATGCTCAAGATCAAAGTCATAAGAGAGTATCTCATTGCCCTCAATGAATTCAAGGCCCCTGCCCCAGATATTCTACATCCCTGACTTTTGAAAGAACTCGAGTATGGGATTGCTAGGGCTATGTCAGTAATAAAAGAAGGATGATGGCAAACAGAAGGACTGAAGAAGGGGAAATGTCCTGGTTTTCAAAAAGGAAGAGAATGTAAGCTTTGCACTATCCCATGCCAATGAACTTGACTTGAATTCCTGGCAAAATTCTAGGCCATTCTATTAAAGGTGTCCTTAGTTCAGCATCTAGAAAAGGAAGCAGTGATCACAATGAGCCAGCATGGTTTTATCAAGAACGCAAGAACTTCATTGCTCTTCCACCTTTTTTTTTTTTTTCTGATTGTTACTCGACTGGTCCTTCTAGGTAATAGAGTTAGATATAATTTACTGAAATTTTTGAATAGTGTTAGACAAAGGAGCTAATGATATTCTTACGGAAAATATGTAGAAATATGGTCAAGTGATAGGATAACTAGATGGAATTCAAAATGGGTTAAGTGACTGTATTCAAAGAATGGTTTGTATGGGTTCAATGTTAGTTTGGAAGAATATAGGTCTACAGGAGAGTACTCTCTTTAAGAAGGCAGGCTTGACCATATGTTATTTACCATTTTTATCAATCAATTGAATAAAGAGATATGATAAATGTAGAGGAATAAGGATAGAGAGAACACTTACCAAATTGCAAATGACACAAATCTGAGAGGAATCATTCACATCCCTAATAACAGAATCAAGATTTTAAAAAGATGAACTGAAAATTTACAAAATTGAAGCAGATCTAATAAGATGAAATTTAATAGAAACCATGTTTCAATAAAGATTTCCTGGAGCAGATGGCAAAAACAAATTGTAAATGGATGAAAAACAGACAGAGGAATTGAATGCAGTAAATGCTGAACTTTCATTGATTTCAAATTGCCTAGAAATATATGATCAAATTAGGCTGAAACCTGGGAAAATGCAAAGTCACACTAGGATTCAAGAAATTGCATTCATAAACACAATATGGGGAGGTATACTATTTGAAAAAGATCTTGTAGTTTTAGTAGACTGCAGGCCCAATGTAAGTCAATGATGTCAAGCAAGCAGACAAAAAACCAACTACATTCTTGGGCTACGTTAAAGGAGGATTAGCTTCCTTGAATAAAGGGTAAATAATGCACTGTACGCTGCCTTGTCCATGTTTAGAGCATTTGCACAGTTCTGGGCTGTGCAGTTTAGGAAGTACATTAATAACCTGGAGAACATAGACAGGTAAAGAGTCTCTAGTACGTGTCATATAGTGATTGAAGGAAGTAGGAATATTAAATTAGGGGAGGGGTGAGTATGATGGCTGTCTTCAAGTCCTTAAAAGTCTGCTACATAGAAGGATTAGAATTGCTCTGCTTGACCTGTAGGGGTAGAATAAGAACAATATGCAGAAGCTGAAAAGAGATGAAATGAGGCTTGATGTCCAGAATGCTTTCTTAAGATTTTAGCTATCCCAAAATGGAGTGGGCCACCTCAGGAGACAAGGCATTTTCATTCATTGGAGGATTTCCAGCAAAGTTGTTGGACCATTTGTTAGGGCTGTCTTAGGGAAGATTCTAGTCATTATATATATTGTTGCAACTAGTTCTACTTAGGGCAGCTAGGTGGCGCAGTGGATACAAGGCCAGGCCTAAAGTCTGGGAAACTCATCTTTGTGAGTTCAAATCCAGCCTCAGATATTTACTAGCTTACGTGATCCTGGGCAAGTCACTAAACCCTGTTTGCTTCAGTTCTTTTATCTATAAAATGAACTAGGGAAGGAGATGGTAAATGACTGCCATGTGTTTGCCAAGAAAACCCCAGATGGGGTCATGAAGAGTTGGACAACTGAAAAATGACTGAAAAACAACAAAGAGAAGTTCTACTTAACTTCACTTGGCACCAGTTTTCATAGCTATTTCCATACTTCTCTGTAGCCATAACATTATTTCTTACAGTACTCTGAATTTGTAAACCACATTATTTTTATTATTTTCCAAATCAATGAACATTTACTTTGATTTTAGTTTATTTTTAACATGACAAAAACATTCCAGTAGATAGATAGACTAATTTCTTTCTTCAATTGCTTTGTTTCATGTACCTAATAGTGGAACCTCTGGATGAATGAATATGGACATTTTAGTAACTTTCTTGAACATGATGAAAATTTGCTTTCTGGAATGGATAGATAAATCATGGAGCCAACATATGTCAAATTAATGTGCCCATCTTTCCACAAGCCCTTCCACATTGACTGTTTCTATATTCTTTCATCTTTGTGAGGCTTTTCTCATTGTGAGGTAAAACCTCAGAATTTTTAAAAATTTGCATTTCTCATATTCTCAGAGATTGAAATTCTCTTTCCTATGAGAAATTCTCTTTCCTATTTCCTACTCTTAAGAGTTTGTATTTCTTTTGAGAACTCTTGGTTCATACACTTTGATTAACTTATTCACTGGGGAATGACTTTTAGTCACTTGTGTTAATTCCTTATATATTTTGGATAGCAGAAACTTTTCAGAGTCTTACATATAACCTTAGGTATTATATGAATAACCCTGGGTCCTCCCACTCAGAATCCATATACCCTTAATCTTTCAAGAGGTGATTGGTGAATTCTTTCAAGTTCTATTTTGCCCTCTGGTTCTAGAATATCAGGGCAATTTTCCTTGAGAATTTCTTGAAGGATGGTTTCTAGGCTCTTTTTTTGATCATGGATTTCAGGT
>CM053585.1:76421442-76432377 GCA_028646515.1 Pseudochirops corinnae
TTGCTCTAATCTAATTTTGAAGGAATTATTCTCTTCAGTGAGTTTTTGAAATTCCTTTTTCATCTGGCCAATTTGACTTTTTAAGGCATTCTTGTCCTCATTGGCTTTTTGGATCCTTTTACCACTTGAGTTAGTTCATTTTTTAAGATGTTATTTTCTTCAGTATTTTTTGGGTCTCCTTTAGCAGGCGGTTGACTTGGTTTTCATGATTTTCTTGCATCATTCTCATTCCTATTCCCAATTTTTCCTCCTCTTCTCTTACTTGATTTTCAAAATCCTTCTTGAGCTCCTCCATGGCTTACAACCAATTCATATTTTTCTTGGAGGCTTTTGATGCAGAAGTTTTGACTTCATTGACTTCTTCTGGTTCTGTTTTGATTCTTTTTGTCCCACAAAAAGGATTCTATGGTCTGATTGCTTGTTCTGTTTGTTCATCTTGCCAGCCAGTTACTTGACATTTGAACTCTGCCACAGCAGAACTCTGCTTCCAGGGTGGAGAGAGCTGTGTCCCAAATTGCTGGGGTTTTTACAGTTGTTGTCAGAGCTATTGTCCAAGCTATGAGGAGGGCACCCTCTTGACAGTCACCACAAGCTCTGGCTCACTGGCCACACACCCCAGGACCATCACCCAAGACTGTGACCTAGATCCAAGCAGGTCAAAGCAAGAGTTATTACCTTCTGAATGGTCGCTTGGCCCTTCTATAATCTGTAGGCCAGGAGCTCCAGAGGCAGCCACAAGGTAGCAGCTTCAGCCACTGTACCTCTGCCATCTCTTGCCATGGGGGCAGGGGCAGACCATGCTCTTCTATCACTCAGTTCCAACAGAGTTCCTCACTGACTTTTTATTTTTTCTTTGGTGTTTATGGGTTGAGAAGTCTGGAAGCCACCATAGCTGCTGGTGATTCACTCTCCTAAAGTCTGCTCTGGCCAGTCTATGCTGCTGGTTGGGGCCACCCTGGAGCTGGGCCTGCATGGCTCCTAGCTTGGTGCAGTAGACCTTTCCTGTTGGCTTTCCAGGTTGCCTTCAATGGGAGATTTGTTTCTGTCTGTCACTTTGTGGGTTCTGTGGCTCTAAAATTTGTTTTGAGTCATATTTTACAGGTATTGGAGGTGGTTGGAGTGGGTGCTCAGCAAGTTGTTGCTTTTACTCTGCCATCTTGGATATATATATATATATATATATATATATATATATATATATATAGTCTTAAGAAGCTTAGTCATCTGAGGTTGAAGCCCATATAGATGCAAAATAGTAATTCTGAAATAGAGAGTGGTCGCTAAAGGTAGTGAAAAGAGTGACTTTTGACTGTTTCATAGCAAGAGAGGAAAGAGGACATTTACAAAAAGAACTCATTATTATAAAAAATATTATTTGGACATTTAGTGTGAAGACAAAAAGTCCTGCAAAGTTCAATGGACACTGTGTTCATCACTGTTATGGCACATTAAAAATAACTGATGTTCATAATGATGATTATAAATCATCACAAAAGATCATTAATGTTCAGTGTACTCTGTTTATCAAGGCAGAACATTGTGTAATACATTTTAGAAAAATTTTTATCTCAAATGGTTAAAATAAAAACAAAAATGTCTATTGACTCATATTAAAGGAAGTAAATTAGAACACTTATCTATTGAGAAATAATAATTTCCTAAGTGGTCAGGATTTGCCAAAAAGTTAATGAAATAATACTTTTTTCCTTTATTTTTCACCCATTTTGGACCTTTTATCTTCTATTTATCTCTTTTGTCACCATGACATTTCTTTAAAAAAAAATCATAGAATTTTAGAGCTGGAATGGTCTTTGAGGATCATGTATTTCATGATTTTTTTTTTTTTAAATCAATGCATGAGTTAACTGAAGGCCCAGAGGGGAAAATGACTTGTCTATCTCCATGCTTTACTAAAGCTCCTCTTTCCTCCTTACCCCTCACTTTGGGAATATTTCTTATGTTCATTTACCTTTCTTAGAATCTCTAGATTCCCTCTGAGATTCACATTAACAATTCTAACTGACCTATTTTCTACTTGTGCATTTTTAAATTAATTAATTTTTAATTTTCAACATTCGTTTTCAAAACATTTTGAGCTCCTAATTTTCTCCCCTTCTCTCCCCTCCTCCCATCCCCGATGGCATGCATTCTGATTACCCCTTCCCTCAATCTGCTCTCTCTTCTATTGCTTCCCTCCCCTCTCTAATCCCTTTCCTCCTTACTTTCTTGTAGGGCAAGATAGATTTCTGTATCCCATTGCCTGTATATCTTATGTCCCAGTTGCACATATAAACAATTTTTAACATTTGTTTTTAAAACTTTGAGTTCCAAATTCTCTTCCTTCTTCCCTCCCCACCCACCCTCATTAAGAAGGCAAACAATTCAATATAGGTTATGCCTATGTAGTTCTGCAAAACACTTCCACAATAGTTATGTTGTGAAAGAATGACTATATTTCCCTCCATCCTATTCTGCCCCCCACTTATTCTATTTTCTCCTTTGACCCCGTCCCTTTTCAAAAGTGTTGCTTCTAACTTCTCCCTCCTCCAATCTGCCCTCTCTTCTATCATCCCCCACACCTTTCTTAACCTTTTTCCTCCTACTTTTCTGTAGGGTAAGATACCCAATTGAGTGTGTATGTTATTCTCTCCTTAAGCCAAATCCGTTGAGATTAAGATTCATTTATTCACTCTCACCTGCCCCCTTCCCCTCTACTGTAAATGCTTTTTCTTACTCCTTTTCTGTGAGATAATTTACCTCATCCTATTTCCCCCTTTCTCCTTCTCCCAATATATTCCTCTGTCACTCCTTAATTTTATTTTTTAGATATCATCCCTTCATATTCAACTCACCCTGTGCCATCTATCTATCTATCTATCTATCTATCTATCTATCTATCTATCCCTTCAACTACCCCAATACTGAGAAAGATCTCACGAGTTACAAATAATCATCTTTCCATGTAGGAATGTAAACAGTTCAACATTAATAAGTCCATTATGATTTTTCTTTCCTGTTTACTTTTTCATGCTTCTCTTGATTCTTGTATTTGAAGATCAAATTTTATATTCAGTTCTGGTCTTTTCATCAAGAATACTTGAAAGTCCTCCATTTCATTGAATGTCCATTTTTGTCCCTGAAGAACTATACTCAGTTTTGCTGGGTAGGTGATTCTTGGTTTTAATCCTAACTCCTCTGACCTCTGGAATATCATATTCTAAGCCCTTGGATCCCTTAATGTAGAAGTTGCTAGATCTTGGTTATCCTGATTGTATTCCCACAATATTTGAATTGTTTCTTTCTGGCTGCTTGCAATATTTTTTCTTTGATCTGGGAACTCTGATTTGGCTACAATATTCATAAGAGTTTTCCTTTTGGGAGTTCTTTCAAGAGGTGATTGATAGATTCTTTCAGTATCTATTTTCTTCTCTGGTTCTAGAATATCAGGGCAGTTTTCCTTGATAATTTTTTGAGAGATGAAGTCTAGGTTCTATTTTTGATTATATCTTTCAGGTAGTCCAATAATTTTTAAATTATCTCTTCTGGATCCATTTTCCAGGTCCATGGTTTTTCAATGAGATTTTTCACATTTGCTTCTATTTTTTTCAATTTTTTGGTTCTGTTTTATAATTTCTTGATTTCTCATAAAGTCATTAGCTTCTATTTGCTCCATTCTAATTTTAAAGGAATTACTTTCTTCAGTGAGCTTTTGGACTTCTTTATTCATTTGGTTAATTTTGCTTTTCAAGGCATTCATCTTTTAACTGGCTCTTTGTATCTGTTTTTCCATTTGGATTAGGGATTTTTTAAGGTGTTATTTTCTTCTGTGTTCTTTTGGGTCCCTTTAGCAAGGTGTTGACTCATTTTTCATGATTTTCTTGCATCACTCTCATTTCTGTTGCCAATTTTTCTTCTACTTCTCTTACTAGATTTTCAAAATCCTTTTTAAGCTCTCCCATGTTCTGAGATCAATTTATATTTTTCTTGGAGGCTTTTGATGTAGGAACTTTGACTTTGTTGTCTTCTTCTGATTGTGTTTTGAAATTCCTTGTCACCAAAGTTAGGTTCTATAGTCTGAGTTATGTTGTTTGCTCATTTTTCCAGCCAAATACTTGACTTCCTAGCTCTTTGTCAAGGTAGGATTCTGCTTACAGTGGGAATGGGTATGGGTGTACTGACCCAAGCTTTGGGGATTTTATACAGCTCTTTTCAGAGATACTGATAGGAACCTGAACATTTTCAGCTTTTCCAAGGTGGTATGCTCAAAGGAGAGGTTTTTATTCCTCTCCTGGCCTGTGCTCTGATCTGTGAGTGATCCCAAGCACTCTTTTCTGCCTTAGAAGGCAGGATTCTTTCTCCATCGCAGCCACAAGCTCCACCACACCAGCCCTCCTCCTCACACCAGGAATGCCACTGTGACCCAGATCCAAGCAGGGCAAAGCAAGATAATCTTACCTCAGTGCCAGCAAAGAGATCCCTGCAATCCCCCTATGATCAATTGCTCGATCCCCTACTCTCTGTGGGCCCAGAGCACTGGAAGTAGTCACTGCTGCTGTGGCTTCAGCCACCATCATCTCCCCACCCCAGGGCTGGGACCAGACTATGCTACGCTTGTACCCAGGTCCCTCAGAGTATTCCCATTGGTCTTCTATGTTGTCTTTGGCATTTGAGGATTGAAAAGTCTGGAGACTGCCACAGTTGCTAGTGATTCAATCCCCTAAAGCCTCCTACAGTCCTTTCTGTGCCAGTGCAACCCACACTAGACTGTGATTTGCTCCCAACCTGTTGTGATGCACCCTTCCTGTAAACCTTCCAGGATGTCTTGGGTTAGAGATTTCTCACTCCATCATTTTGTAGGTTCTGCAGCTCTAGAATTTGTTTAGAGTAATTTTTAATAGGTATTTGGAGGAGTTTGGGGGAGATCTCAAGTAAGTCTCTGCATTTACCCCACCATCTTGGCTCTATCCCCCTAAGAAGTTCACTTGTACATTTATAATCTTCTTTCTCTGCACCTCCCCTTTCCATAACCTTCCTTGCCTTTTGTTTGCTAGACTCTGCTTCCAACTTCTCTGGCTTACTCTTGAGATATTTTGAGCATCTTGTTTCCCTCCCTTTTCTCTCCTATTGCCAAAAGGAATTTGTCCAGGTATGCTATAACTAGACTTAGTATTGCCTGCCACAATTAGCTTTCCATCTTTTCCTTCTTTCCTAGACAACTGAGTGTCAGGAAGATTTGAATTCAAATCTGACCTCACATACTTGTTAGCTACATGATCCTGGACAAGTCACTTAACTTCTGGTTTCTCCCAGTCTCTTCAATAACAAAATGTTGATAATAATAGCAGCTACGTCACAGGGTTGTTTTGAGGATCAAATGAGATAATAATGGTAAAGCGTTCAGCACAGTGACCAACATATTGTAGGTACTGTGCCATATAAATGTTTATTCTTGTTTCCCCTATCTTAATTCCATTTTTTCACATTTTATGTGTATTCTTCTATGAGAGATCCTATGGGCCACGTATTAGATAGAGGGCTAGATGAGGAACTTTGCTTTACACCCCTTATCTCTTCACCTTCTTTTCTTTCCTCAATAACCCATTGACCTTGAGGATATTTGCCACATCGATATATAACCTTCCCATAGATTTCAGAAATCTGTCTAATAGGCCATATCTTCCCATAGTCTTAAAAGAAAATTGTAATCTGCCTAACCTAAAATAGCTTTCCAAAAGATAGACAATATGGTAATGCAGTAAGAGAAATTAATTTTGAGTTAGAGGTAAAATATCCAAATTCTGACTTTGTTGTCTGCCACTTGTATGATTTTGGTAAGTCGGACTGCATCAATTCCTAAGGGTCTCCTTTCCTTGATTCTATGAAATAGTCTTTTTTTCCCTCCCTACTTCAGTATATCTGGTGATTTAGTTCATTAAGCAGCTAACTATTTTGGCTGCTTTATGACAGGATATTCTCTGCTAGCTTCACCAGTCTTTATAGCATAAACATAGTAATAAGGATACTAATGCTTTCTACTTTCTAATATCTTCCTTCTACTCTTAAAATTACTATTGAACTATTCTTGTTCATTGCTCTACTCAGATTCTTTTCTCCCATATGCCACTGAAAACATCAGCAGAGGTATATCTAGGTAGTTCTCAATTTCAGAAATCCTGGAAAACAATGAAACCTTTCCCCCAAGCAACATTCTCCTCTTCCACAATGAGATCTTGCTGCTCACTTCCTGAGCTATGATGTTGACCATGAAATAATTAATTAATTTTTTACTATGTTAACCAAATCCTTGCCCCTTCTGTGTTTCTTTTCTTGTTCATATAATAGTTCTGTAATCATTTCTCTAAAATTATGATCCTCTAAATTCTTCTAATACCTATACTTTCTCTTTTAGTACAATAACAATCTATTTACACTGACCTTTTTTCTCTTTTTCTTACATGAGATGATTTACACTAATTTAGAGCTGGAAGGTACCTTCAGATCTAACACCCTCTTTTAACAGATGAGCAAATTGAGGCTCAAAGAGGTTAAGGTACTTGTTCAACTTCCCACTGATACTAAATGTCAGAGGTGGGGTTACTCTTTTTAGCTTTCTTTAAGCTGTACCATATTAAGGTATTCCTGTTTTTTAGGATTTGGGTTATATCTCCAGTGGGTCTGTTATTATCTTTTAAAAAAAATCTCAGCTTCTATTAGTTTCTCTAAATTATATTAAAGATCTATGGCTGAAATGCATTTGGGGAACTGGACACAATAATCCTAAGATTTTCCTTGACATGATAAACATATTTTTATCATAGAACACCATAATGTCTGAAGAATCAAAATTGCAGGAGATTCAGAGAGCAATGTTTGTGTATTGCACGTGTTATACACACATATGTATATATACACATACACACATATAATCTGTTGTTGGTATGTAGTTGTTTTCAGTTGTGTTCAACTCTTCATGACCCACTTTTTGGGGTTTTCTTGGCAAAGATACTGGAGTGGTTTGCCTTTCCAACTCATTTTACAGATGTGAAAACTAAGGCAAACAGCATTAAGTGATTTGCCCAGGGTCACACAGTTAATAACTGCCTGAGACCAGATTTGAACTCAAGTCTTCCTGACTTCAGACCAAGTAGTCTATCCATTGTGCCATTTATCTGCTATACACAGACACACAGACACACAGACACAGACACTCACACAGACACACACACACAGACACACACACAATCTCACACACACAGTGTGTATATATATATATATACACATATGTACATAAATGTGTGTATAATGTATATACAATGTGTCTACACACATTGAATATATATACATTATATGTGTACATACATTGTATATATGCAATTATACATTCATATATAACATTACACATATATAATTGTATACACATTATATATGCACATTATATTTCTATACATATATGCATACAAATATACAAAGATATGCATATGCATATTGTATACACAAATTACACACTGGGTAGAAGTGGACTGAGCTCTGTTACAAAAATGTCTTATGAGGAGGAGAACAGCCTGAAAACTTCATCCAGGGAAATGTAAGATAGGATAGGCCAGTCATAGAGCAAAGTATAACAGGCAAATTGTCTCAATGCTGCGCTGGTACCAGTGGAAAATTTATGGTGTTAGAGTTTGTTGGGTAGATTTTTCAATGGAATTTTATAGCAAAACATGGATAAGACTCACACAAGAGGGGAAGGTAGAAATGGGCTCCAATATTAACCTTTGGAATGGGGTTCCACATCAGAGAGATCGTAGATTCATTGGAGTATTGAAATATAATTTTCTCTAAATCCTCTTTCCCTTAAAAAATTCTTTTGTGGATTTCAGACATGTCTTTGGAAGTAAATGTTTCCTATTTCTTTGACTTCTTTAAAAGCCGTCATTTAATCTGATTTAATAATCAGAATTTAATCAATGCTTCCTAAATGCTAAGCACTGTCATGGGGAAACAAAGACAAAAAGGAAACTCCCTACTTGGAAGGGTCTTCTATTCAATCAGGATGGAAAATGTATACTTATATAATGATAAAATAAAAGCAATACAAGATGCTGCAGGAAGACACAGGTAGCTGGAGAGATAAGGAAATGGCTCCTGAAGGAAGCGGTACTTGAACTGAACTCTCAAGCAAACCACAGGTTCTAAGAGACAGGTTTGAGGAGAAAAGGGCCTTCTGGACTTGGGGGACAGACTATGCATATGCAAGGGGACGGGCTATGGAATGTTATGTGTAAGGAGCAATAAAGAGACCTCTGTTGGTTGGGCCACAGAGTACTATGGGACTATTATATAGGAAGATTGGTGGGTGGGAACCAGATTATGAAAGGCCTTAAAAACTAAGCAGTAGAGTTTGTATTTGATCCTAAAGGTAACAGAAAACCATTGATTGATTAAACTTTTGATTTAGAAATAGCCTCATCCCACCACGTTCTCTTACTGCATTTCTTCTTTGTAACTTGCTTCTCAATCTGTTTTTGTCTTCAATTTTCCCTTGTCAAAACTGAAATCCATCTTCTTTATTTCCCCTTTCCCTTCTAAAATAAATCATTTTTTGAACTGAAATTCACACCAACCATTTTACATCATAGGATTTGAATTACTGCAGACATTTCCCTTGTCTTCATTCTGTCTCAAATAATAACTTCTCTCTGCACAATCTCTTGGTGGGCACCTGCTTTCAGAGGTCATCCAAGTATCCTCTCTCCCCAACAGTATCTGTGTAGGAAAAAAAAAAACTATGAAAATGTTCATTCAACTTTTTTTTATTTTTATAAGCTCTGGAGCTGGAAGAGATTTTAGAGGGCATCTAGTCCAACTCTCACCTTTTGGAGATGAGGAAACTAAAGCCCAGGGAGGTTGTGATTTGCCTAAGATCGCACAGAAAACAAAAATTTAACCCAGTTTCTCTGACTCCAGAGTTTATGCTCTTGCCACTGTACTATGTTGTACTCTTTTCCCCTGAAGGTCTAAAGGAAACACCAGATTGACAAAGCAGATCCTTTCCAAACTTTTCTCTATTACTTTTCCAGCCATCAATATCTACTATCCTTTCTACCCTTCCATAGTATCTTGTTCCCTCTGCTCCCCTTGTTCACTGTGCCCACAAAAAGCCAAACTTCTTCTAATAAGCATTCTTCACTTTTTATCTATTCTTCTTCTGTATTGTCCATCTTTTTGTTTTTATGAAAATCTATAAGAATGACAATAAGTTGAATAACACAGGAAGCACTCAGATGGAGTGAACTCAGATTATTTTTCCTTTTTTTACATCTTAGCAGCAGTTAAGGTTGTGATAAGGGTCAAAAGTTCATGGTGGAACTTTTAAGAAGGGAAGAAATCAGGGGAAAGGTAATGCTTAGAGAAAAGAAGGAAGAAAGGGGAAAAACAAAGAAAATAGAAGGGGAAAAAGGATAAAGGAAAAAAGACCATAATTCGATTCAACAAATATTTACTTACTATCTACCAGATGCAAAGCACTATGCTAAGTACTGATCAGTCAGTCAACAAGAATTTATTAAACCTATATAATTTACCAGGGACCGTGCTAATTGTTGTGGATACAAAGCAAAGCAAAAACATGGTCCTGCTTTCAAGGAGATCATATTGTACTGGGGAAGTAATATATATATAATTATTTAGATATCCACAGGGACAAATGATAGGTAATGTCAGAGGAAAGGCCCTAGCAAAGGGAATAAGAATAGGAAAAGGCTTTCTACAGAGGGTTGGATTTGAATACAGTCCCTGCTCTGAAAGGGGGTTGCTTTCTACTGGGGGGATACCATATGTACGCAAATAAATTAGTTTAAGGAGAACTTCGGAGGGAGACAGTACTTCATACTAGGAGCATTGGGAAAAGAACCACATAGGAAGTGATAGCTGAATTAAGGCTTGAAAAAAGATATAGATTCCAAGAGAAGGAAATGAGGAGGGATGGCATTCTCCAAATGCAGTTCTAATTACTCCAAAAAATGGCTTTTGCATCTCTTTAGAGGCTGGGGATTGGAGTTTTGAATTCGGAGTATGCCTC
The DNA here is from genome assembly GCA_028646515.1 of Pseudochirops corinnae. Lineage (NCBI taxonomy): Eukaryota > Metazoa > Chordata > Mammalia > Diprotodontia > Pseudocheiridae > Pseudochirops > Pseudochirops corinnae. The sequence continues at coordinate 76,431,521 of CM053585.1, forward strand.
ATAGTTAGGTTTGGCTAGACGATAGAGTTTATGTGAAATAAGGCCAGAAAGATAGGTTGGAGTAGGATTTTGTAGGGCTTTAAAGTGATTATATTTTATGAATGAGAAGGAAGAAAGGAAAGAAAGAGGGAATGAAAAGAAGAAAGGAGTGGGGAAAAAACCATTTATTAAGCACTTACTACTTGCATAGCAGTAGGAACACAGATAAAGAAGTAAGACAATCCCTATTCCCAAGAAACTCACATTTGAATTGGGCAGATACACATGTTGAAGGTTTCACCTGCAAGTAAGATGGATAGGTTCCATGGTTCTTAGGGTGCATCAGCAAAGCAAATGGCAATGCCTGTTCTTTTATATCATTTGCATTGTTAAATCATAGCAGTTTCTCATATTGAACTATTTGACAGTGTCAAGGATTTTGGTGGCAACAAATTTTTTGGGCTTCACTTGCTGTGGCTGGAGCCTCTGCAGGAACAGTTGCCAGGTTTTATTTCCACAGTGTTTGGCTCCTAGGCTGAGTGCACTGAACTGGAAGCATTGCTATTCTGAAGGTTTTTGGGTTCAGGGTACTGGGCTGTCTCCCTCAGATTCTGAGGAGAGATAATGTTCAAGGCAATGGTGGTGGTGGGAGGTGATTTGTCTTATCTGGCAACTACTGTCTCTCATCTCTTTGCCCTGTGTGGCAGCTGGTTGGCAGAGTTTTTTGTTTGTTTTCATCCTACAGGTACTGTCTACCTTTTCCAGAAGAGAATGCTCCTTCTGTAACATTCCAGTGTCATAAAACTAGCTGGAAAGGACTTTAAAGATCATCTGGTCCAATTTTGCAGATGAAGGAACTGAATCTCAGAGATGTGCAG
>CM053585.1:76432477-76442916 GCA_028646515.1 Pseudochirops corinnae
GTTTGTTTTCATCCTACAGGTACTGTCTACCTTTTCCAGAAGAGAATGCTCCTTCTGTAACATTCCAGTGTCATAAAACTAGCTGGAAAGGACTTTAGAGATCATCTGGTCCAATTTTGCAGATGAAGGAACTGAATCTCAGAGATGTGCAGTGACTTGCCCAAGATTACCAAAGTATAAGGAGCAGTGGTAGGATTCACACCCAGGTCTTCCAGCTACAAAGCCTGAAGCATTGCTGAGTGCTTACTATGTGCCAAGGATTGTGCTAAGTGCCAAGGATGCAAATAAAGGCAAAAAACAAAAAACTCAAAAACCAAACCAGTACTTTCTCAAGGATCTGACAGTCTAATACGAAAAAGAATATGCACACATGTACAAATTTTATACACACACACACACACACATATATACACATATATAAATTTATATCTATATATACACACACATATACACACAATATATGTATGCATGTGATGTGTATATATATATAATGTGGATATGTATATATACTACATATGACATAACTATACATATAATATATGTTATATATGATAAATCAGAGATAATCACAGAGGAAAGGCATTAGTATTAAGGAAAATTGGGAAAAGCTTCTTGTAAAAGGTGGAATTTTAGTTGGGACATAAAGGAAGCCAGGGAAGAAAAGAGACAGAGATGAAAAAAGAGAGTATTTCAGGCATGGAGGGCAGCCAGTAAAAATGTATGGAGCTGGGAAATGGAGCATCTTGTGTGAGGAACAGCAAAGAGTTTATAGTCACTGGATGGAGGAATGTGGAGAGGGGAGTAAGTTATAAGAAGACTGGAAAGATAAGAAGGTCCCAGACTGTAAACGGCTTTAAAAGCCACATAGAGAATTTAATATTTAATCCTACATGTAATAGGGAATGACTGGAGTTTATTGAACAGGGGGAGATTAATTTGAATAGAAGTGATAATTGAATCTGAGAGAGTTGATATGACTACCAAATGACTTGGTAGAGGAGAAGAAGAAAAAAGAGGGCTCAGGACAGAGCTTCGGGGAATATACACACACAGATGGGAGACGTAACATGAATGAAGATGCAGCAAAAAAGACTGAGAAGGAAGGGTTCGATAGGTAGGAGGAGAACCAGGATGGAACAGTGTCATGAAAACCTAGAGAGAAGAGATTTATCAAGGAGAAGAAAATGATGGAAATATACAAAATCTTCTGCTTGGCATTCAAAGTCCTTCATAATCTTTACAACTCACTCCTATATTTCCAGTCTTCTCATGCCTTGTTCCCCACCACATACTCTTGAATCCAGTGACGCTGACCTCCTGGCTATTCCTGAACAAGACACTCCATCTCTTGGCTCTGGGCATGTTCTCTGGCTATCCCTAATGCCTGGAATATTTTCTCTCATCTCCAACTACTAGCTTTCCCGACTTTCTGTAAATCCCAGTTAAATTTTTATTTTCTTTGGGAAATCTTTTCCAACCTGTTTTATTTCTAGTAACTTCCCTCTATTAATTATTTCATATTTGATCTGTATATAAGTTGTTTGTACATATTTAACATTTGTAGTCTCAGTTAAATTGTAAATCCTTATGGACAAGGACAGTTTTTTGTCTCTTTTTATATCCTAAGTGTTTAGCGTAGTGTCTAGTATGTAGTAGGTGCTTAATAAACGTTTATTGATTCATGGATTAAAAATGTCAATGGCTATAGTGAGGTGAAAAAAATGAGAGAGGAGAAAAATCCATTAAATATGGTGATTAAGAGATCATTAGTAATTTTGGAGATGACAGTTTCCATTGAATAATGAGATCAGAAGCTGGACTATAGACAGTTAAGGAGAGAATAAGAGGAAAGGCAATACAGGTAATGAATGTAGATAGGCTTCTCAAGGAATTTATTCTAATAGTGGAGGAATATAGTAGGATGATAGCTAATAGATCTGGACAGATCAAGTGAGGGGTTTTTTAATTTGTTTTTTTGAGGATGGCAGAGATGTGGACATGTAGGCTATAGGGGAAAAAAAAAACCCAGCCAGTAAATTGTTGATTAGTGGTAGAGCGGAGATGATGGAGGGGACAGTGTGTTGAAGTTGCCAGTCTGGAACAAGACTCTTATGTATATAGAAGGGTTTGTCTTTGAAAGGAAAAAAACTAGCTCTTCATGATAGGGGTGAAGATGGAGGCAGTGGAGAAAGGCATCTGAGTCATGTGAGATTAAGAGGAGAACAGTCAAAATACGTCCATGAGCCAAAAGAAGGTGAAGAATCCCTAATTCTAGAATACAGCTCTCTTCATTTCTAATTCAGGGGTCTTTCCACCTGAGTGCTACAGAGATTCCTGCATGAGGCCTGACAAAGGGCTGCACTGGGGAAGACTCCCAATGCTGGGTGAAATAGAGTGGGATGAACCATATCCAATAGGATCAGGTGCCATGACAGACTACCTGGGACACATCTAGAGAAGTGTACATCTGACCCATTTAGGTATCAGCCTGGCCAGTTCTGACTCTGGTTTCTTTTGGGCCTCATTATACACTTGCATACCATGTCTTCTCTGGGTCACTCTCTCTAGCACATTTTTTTTTTTTTTGAGCAAGGAAATTTATTACCAACTGTCAGAAATTTTTCATAGGGTCATAAAAAAAGGCTTCCTCTAATATAAGCATCAGTCACTGCTTCAGAGACCATCTCAATGACTTTCAAACAGAGTTCTCCAGGTGGAATAGCTGGCTCTGAAAACTAGTAGTGTTAATAAGGAGGAGGGAATCACCCTTCTGGTGATCTGTTTGTTTTTGTATTTGCACAGAACTCTTCTGAGGCACAGTGTGGGAGCCAGTGTTTGCAGAGAAAGGATCCTTTTTTGTTGTCGTTGTTCAAACAAGGCATCACATTCTTTAGTCTTCAAAAGAGATTGGTCTGGAAAGTTCTCTTTAGCTTTGTATATAGTCCACCCTGCCCCTCCCCTTTCTTCCTTTCACCTTTCCCAAAGAATCAGTTGAGGGAGGAGGGGTTCTTCACTGAGAGCAGGACATGTGGATGTGTACAAAGTCAGCTTTTGGAGAAACTGCAATGTTTGGAAAGTTCATTTTTCCTAATGCCACTTTCTCTTTCCATAAACTTTGACTCAGTTGATTACTTTTCCTCTCCTCCATTATATAGTTATCTCTTGATGTCTTTGCTTATAAATCACAGAATTTGAGAGTTGAGATGCATGTCAGTGGCCATTTAATCTGGTTCATATAGAAGAGGGATTCCCACTCTAATATACCTAAAGAGTGGTCATTCATCCTTTGAAGATCTTTGATGATGGGGGACCCAACAACTCCCAAAGAAGCTGTCCCATTTTGAAGCAGGTCAAATTATTAGGAATTTTTTCCTGACATTGAGCCTAACAACAACTTCCACCCAATGCCCTTGGTTCTACTCTCTGAGAACAGAGACTAAGGCTATTTCTCTTTCATGTGACAATTCTTTAAATACTTCTTACAAATCAGCTGGTATTTTCTGAGTTCCAGTTATATATAAGGACCTATTGTTAACTAAATCACTTGATATATTTGTCTTATAATGGGGGAAAAAAAAACTGTGATCTTTGAGTGAAGATCTAGATTAGTTTGTTTCTGGCAATTGAAGGTCATAAAGGGACCTGGGGAAATTTACTCAACTTCTTGAGGTCTTTGATTCTTCATCTGTGCAATGGGTTTAATAATGATTTCACTACTTATCTCATTAGATTATAGGATATAAAATACAAAGGGACCCAGAAGGTCATCAAGGCCTACCCCTTCACTTTACAAATGAAGGAAACTACAATGAAAAGAGGCACAAATGGCTTAGAGTCCAGAAGAAATGATCACACACACACATAGGCACACACACACACACACACACACACACACAAACACTTAATCATATACATACAAGCAGATATACTACAAAAATTTTATAGAAAGCATTTGTGCTTAATGGTGGAATTGTGTGCTGTGAGATTGTATAAGAAAGAGTTCACTGGGAATCTGGGAAGGCTTCCTGGAGGAAGTGGTATTTAAATTGAGTCTTGGCAGGATTTCATTGGGTAAAGATTAGAATGAAAGGGACCATTCCTGGGAAAGATAATAGAGGTAGGAAATCATTGGTTGTATTCAAATAATGTGAGAAATTTAGTTTAGTGGGTACACATGTACAGGAGGCTAGATTACTGAGGTAGGGTGGAGCCAGATTTCAGAATGCTGAAGGGTATTTGTCTTGTAGGCTGTCTTCTATTCTGCCTATAATTAAAACTAATTGGTTTTGTCACTTCTTAGGATGGAGCATAAAATCCAAAGTGCAATTCCTAACAGAAAAATGTTGGGCTGCATAATATTCTATATAATTTCTTTTAATCCTTGATCCCACCACACTGTGGTTGTGGGAGGATGTGTCATATTGGCTTGACCATGAGAATTTGGGATAGTAGATGTTGAAAGCAAATTTGTAACAATAATATCTCCAAGGCTAATGATAATAGGAAGGGAAGTTCTTGTAATACAATCCTCCTCTACTGCCCCTGCCCGAAGAACCTCCATCAAGATGGATAAAGAATTTAATGTTTAAAAGCTATGTTTCTGAGTAGAGTTCTTTTTGAAATATTCCTGCTATCTTAAGTTCATATAAGGCATCCAGGGGTGAGGAACCTGTGATCTTGAGGCCACATATGGCTTTCTAGGTCCTTGGGTGCCACCTTTTGACCAAGTCCAAGTTTTATAGAACAAATCCTTTTATTAAGGGGATTTTTTCAGTGAAGTTTAGATTCAGTCAAAGGGTTACACTTGAGGACCTAGAGGTCCACGTGTGACCTCAAGGTCAAAGATTTCCCACCCCTGGTGACTTTTAGAGAGGAAGTGTTGCAAAGTGGATTGGGTGTTGGTCTTTGGGTCAGAAAGATAAGACATAGGGTTGAATCCCACCTCCCACAATGACTAGCTATATGACTCCGGGCAAGTCAATTAATCTTTCTCAGCCTGAATTTCCTCCACAGTAAAATCTGGTAACAATAGCATCTATCACACAGGTTTACTATAAGGACTGAATGAGCTAGGTATATGTTAAGCATTTTGAAAAGTTTAAAGTGCTACATACATGTAGGCAATTGTTATTATTATTGTTCTTACTCTGTTCATCTCGTATTCAATGAAGTTCAAATAGAATGGTCCTGGGAGAAGCCACTATCCTAATTATGTCTATTTATGTTAATATTTTGCATACTATAGAGAAGGCATGCTTCATCGACTGCTTTTGTGATCAAATAAAGATGTTTGGATGTTACTTCTTCTTCCAAGGCTCACAATGTTTTGGGAAAACTCCAGTAGCAGATAGGTCTATAGGAATGACCTGAAACTTTATCCCGTTTGCACATATTTCTGATTTCTACTATTCCAGCTCTATATTTTGAAAGATTTTTATTATTTGTAAATGAATGGTAAATGAAAAGTATGGCAATATCTATTAAAATGATCTTAAATTTTGGTGAATTAATGGTTTGTCCAAATGATTGTGTCCAATACCTTCATCTATGTTGGTGATGGTCCTGAAGTTTCAGTGTAGTTTATTTGTTGAAGTCTCGATGATATTTTGAAATTTGTATTAATAGCAGAGGGATTTATCACTTATGAGTTTATAAAGGATTTGGGAGCTTCTGATGCATAACTGTGGCCACATGAGCATGTCTTTCCAAAGTGCTTCGTAGGTGGGTTTTTTTTTCTTTAATATGTAGTGTTATCTTACAGAATCTCTGTCATATCCTTGCACCACACACACACACACACACACACACACACACACCTATGTATGTGTGTGTGTATGTATGTATATGTATATGTATATGTATATATATTCAGGAATGCATCTAAATTTCTTAAGGAAAACTTTCTGTAATTTTTTGAAACAATAACCCAGTCTTATATTCATATGATATGCTCTTATCTTTCTGTAACAAATACATATACTCAGCTTAGGTGCTTTTTTTGTTGAGATTTTTTGGTTGAGTTCATATGGGTTTCACTTATGGACCTTTCAGTTTCATTCTTGCATCATGACTGTTCCAAACCTTTAGAGATCTAATGAGAAGATGGAGAATGAGTATCCTCACTGGCAAAATGAGGATGCTTGACTGATCTCTAAAATCCTTTCCATATCTAGACGAATATGATTCTATTATTATTTTAATCCTAATAGTAACTCTGTTACTCTATTCATCAGACTGCTAAGTCCTCATGTTTCTCTGAATCCAGTCACTAAGTCAGCTACAGAATAGACATGGTTTCTCCATGGACACTGTGGTGCAGTGGAAAGAACTGGTTACCAGTTGGACCAGTAGATGTAACTCCAGTGCTGACTCCAGCTCTTCTCATTACTATATGACCACTTGATGTGTCTGTTACATGGGACCAAGAATTCCTATTCTGTCTACCTAACAGAACTGCCATGAGCTTCAAATGAGAGACAGTCTGTGAAAGTTCTTTGAAAAGTATAAAGTTCTGAGCAAGTATAAAGGAATGCATAGACAAGGGCTATGAAGGATATCCTGCTGTCAGGGACAAGCCAAGATAGGCTGTGACACAGCCATCTGGTCATCTTCTCATCTCCATTTGGAACATCTGACATTTATTAGAGTAATGGAGAATGGGCCAGGGACAGTTCCTATCAGGATCACTGACAGTTCGGATTATGAAATGACTGTTTATTTGAAAACCAAGGTGACTACATTTTCTCAGGACCAACTTATGATAAACCAACATTGATTCCAGATTTAATAGAGAAGTTTTGGAGCTTATTGAATTGGGAAGAGTGGAATTCTTTAGACTTTTACTTTAAGAAAATCACTTTGCCTATTTTGTAAAGGACTGACTTAAAGGGACTTGAGTCAGGGAGACATTAGGAGGCCATTGAAATAGTCAGGCAGGAGGTGATGAATGCCTGAACTTGTCAGTCAGTAAATATTTATTAAGTGTATAAGCTCTGAGGATTTAAATATGAAAAAAGAATGAGGTTCTATGCCCTCATAGAATTTACAATATAATGGGTAGAGACAACACAGAAAAGGAAACTAAAAAGGGAGAGGGAGAACTTTGTGTTCACATACCTCCCTCCCTCTCTCTTTCTCTCTCTCTCTCTCTCTGTATGTGTGTGTATATTTCTGATGGAGAAGTCAAAAGTCAAAAAGAGTACAATCAGGTAGGAAATGAGGAGATGGCTGGCCTGTGTTCTCTGCTTAAATGGAGGTTCTGGAGCTCATGGCTCTACCTTTCAATCAGAGAGTCAATCAGTACTCATGAGGTTCTAATTCAATCTTGTAGGATGATGAGATTTCCCAATGATGAGGTTGCTCAAGGCATGATGGAAAAATTGAGAGGAGTTCAGCTGGTGAGAGACAAGAGTCAATAGAAGGAAAAAAGATATTATGGAAATAGATATGAGAAAATTTGTCAGCTTTTTGGATAAATGAGGTGAGATGGAAGAGTCAAAGATGATATCAAACCTGAGATTGAATGGGAGACTGATGGTGTCTCAATATAAATAGGGAAATTCAGAAGAGGATTTGCACATGGGAGGTAAAAAAAATAAAATATGTAGTACAGATTCCAATCCATCTATGCCTGATCATCCTATGTGACTAATTCTGTCCCACTCAAAATGAAAATGGGGTTTGGAGACAGACTACTCACTAATAACTTCTCCAGAGTACAGAACCTACAGACTCTTAGGGGTACCTCTTGCAACCATTAGGTAATCTCAAAGGTAGGAAATGGGTATGTGGAAGGAGGGACATTTTCCCAATGGCATCTGCTTAGTCCCTGCTTTAGATGCCCAGGTTTTAGTAAAGTTAAAATTATACTGAGAGACCAATGCCTACCACATAATGGAAGAGGTTGTTAACTTGCATAGTGGTAGGAGGGATTGGAGTGGGCCATCATCATGAAGGTTATGCTTGATTGTATTGGAGACAAGCTCTATGATTCTCTAACATAGAGAAGATGTATTGTAATTCATTTTGCCACTCTCTAATTCAGGAATTCTTAACCTTTGTTTTATAATCTCATGAAATTGATGAAATATTTTTGACCATTTGGAAAAGCCTATGGACCCCTTTGTAGAATATTTTTAAATATGTAGAACCATAAAAGAAATCAATTATATTGAAATAAAAATGCAGTTGTTTTCCCCCTCCAAGTTTGCAGATCACATGTAATTTATTCATGGATGCCTTGGGGGTAGGTGGACCCTAGGTGAAGAAATCATGCTGTAATTGGTTGATGGCATACTGTGTGGTGTCATTCTAACCTTCCTCCCCATAGAAGCTGAGGACCACACTTTGGAGGTCATAGGTTCAGCGGATTTAGTATTTGGAATGTACTTTCGAAAGAGGAAAACTCACTAGAAAACTTTCTAACTCTTATTGCATGTGTGTAGACTTTAGGCAAAATCAACCCAGAAGATCAAATAAGATATACAGTTAATATTTGGCCATAGTCCACCTTATCTTGACCATCAGCAGCAAATTGTCACATCATTCTTTATTGTAGACCCAGATTTTGTGTTTTTAAGATCACTTAATGTTTTATAGATTAAGTCCTTGCCCAGCAAAAGCAGTTTTGAAGCCCCAAACTTTCCTGACACTAGCCAAAATGATAGTCAAGTGACAAAGCTATAACTAGGAATTCTGTACGTGGGGCAAAAAGCAGGAAAGGAATACTCAGTTACTGGGGGATGATGGAATGAGACAGAGATCACAGATACCAGAATAAAATCAGATGAGAAGGAAGTAGAAATCTATCTAACCTCCATAAACCACTTGGTAGCTTCCTAGTTTAATTACCATTACTAATTAGGTGCTATTTGGACCACAAGTCATGAGTTAAAGGGCCCTAGGATGTTCACAGTGACTTAACAGCCCTCTTCACCCAGCTGTCTCTCCTCTCCATCATCACTATCCCTGTCTGATTGTAGGCACCACCATTGACTTGCATCTTTCTATTTTTCCACTAAAAATGAGAGATGCTTAGGCCCTGAAATGATAAAGGTACGTGCTTCTCTATTGAGGTACAAAGGAGGTATGGGCTGAAAAGAGAAATGACCTTGTGAGGTAGAACTGGATTAGTTCTTATAGGAATCCATTCCATTTGGTTCTTATGTCCTGGCTCCCTAAGTCAGGCTAAGCTTCTCTTCTATCATAGAGGAAGCTTTTGGCACAGAGACAGATTGACAGGGAGTCTTGGTACTTAGGATGTACTCAGTGCAGAAGTTTAAAGATTCAGGGACCACAAAACATTCATATCCTTGAACCTAACTTTTGGCTTTGGGTTGTTTGGTCACTAGAATAGGGTTGCTATGGACCTGCAACCTTAGGAGACCCTAGCACAGGGTACTAGGTACTCTGCAATAGACATGATTCCATAGCATTTGAATTTAAATTTTAGGAACAACAAGGGATTGCCATCCATCACCACTTTAACATGGAGGTTTTGGAGATCCCAAATCCAATGCATAGACCTGTAGCAACTCCCCTTATATCTTTCAAGGAAGTGTTTGCTTTGGGCACTGATTAACTTTAGTACCCTCTAAACTCTGACATCGAACCAAAGATCTTTTTGCCCCACCCAAGTTTATGGCTCTGATGGATGGCTATTTCAGTCCAAAATTACAACCCAGGGAACCAAACCCTTGTGGGCCTAACTATGGAAGTTTTGTGGGTTATTAAAAATGAATATAACATAATTCCTTCTCTTTCCATTAGTATTAGGAGCCATTGGTCAGTGTTGTATAAACTCAACATTGAACAGACTTTAGACAACTTATGTTCTTACACCAACACTGTTGGAAGAAATGCTTGAGACAGATTAGTCCAAGTCCAGTGACCACACCAGAACAGTGGGGCCAAAGCTTACTCCTTAGTACTTGGACTATTGGGATGTGTCTAGTGCTGCTGAAGTAGAGAACTCCCCTAAAACCATAAAGGTAGGTGATTAAGTAGTCCCAGGAGTATCAATTCTGGCTCATTAACCAGCCTATAGATTGCAGAAGTTCTGAGGTGGGGGATTGATGAATAGGAAGAAAAAAGCGATAAAAAGTTTTGGACCTTCCAGCTATGCTACTAGAGCTCTGATACTATGATTTTTTGTTTGAAAAAATAAATTCTAATTCCGTCATGAGTATGAACCTTGAATGCCATCACTTCCAAGGACTGGCATCCCCTGTCCTGGTTCCTCAATCTGTTGGGTCCGCTGGCAGAGGGTGATGATCTCATTAAGTTGTTCTCTCAGTTGAAACTTTAAAAATATTATGTCACATTCTATTTTTTAAAATGAGAGTATTACTTCCCTTGATGAGAAATAGTATGTGGATAGGTCTTTAAAAATTAAAACAATTGTGTCCAAATTTTCTCTTTCTCTCGATATATATGTGTGT
>CM053585.1:76443416-76469170 GCA_028646515.1 Pseudochirops corinnae
ATATACACACACACACATACATATATAATGTGTGTGTATAGTATCTCTACAAAATTTATAAAACTATGAGAATGCTGGTTGCAATTTATTTTCAGTGGATACCACTGCTATGCCTATCTCAATACCTCTCCCTGAACCTGCCATGATTTACACGTGGGTGCAGGAAACAGAGGATAGTCAGTAAGACTCAGATACTTGATCTTGCAAAGTGCTTTGGAATAGCAGAAGACACAGTCTTTCCCCAAGAAATCCATGAGGTATTCTGTGGTCCAACTCTATTCTCTCATTAGTTTAAGGGTTGTGCCTATTATAACATCACCAAGTTCTTTGTCTTACATAGACACAACAAAAGAAAGAGTCCTATAAGTTCATTCCTTGTTTGAAGATTTCACATAATACAAAGAAAACGGTATTAACAACAATAACATGTTCAGATAGTACTATAAGCTTGAAAAAGCATTTTCTTCTCAACAGTCTTGAGGTATATGTATTAGGATCTCCATTTTACAAAGGAGGACATGCAAGCTTTAAGTGACTTGATTATGCAGATAATGTGTCTGAGACACATTCATTCCTGACTCCAGGAATAGGGTCCTTGGGTATAATCTGTCTCTCTTCATATGGCTTTCAAGTTGTAACTATAGACAATGCCTCAGATAGTACTGACTCACATAGCTATTATTATGTCCTTGCTTTATTCTTTTTGATCATAGATTCAGTAGGGATATTTGTCATATTTTCCTCTTTTTGGTGGAAACAAAACAAATTTCTCCCAGAATATTTCACCAAGATGGAGAGTGAGATCATTCTTCAGACTTGAAGGGAAGCTTCTCTATTCTACCATCTGTAGTGATCTTCTTTCTTGAATGAGACTTGAAGATAGCTACCTAAATATGGATGCAAGTTTGGTGAAACTATTACCTATCACCTCTGAGCAAAAAAACAAACAAAGAAGCACACAAATAAATAGAGATAGATGAATAAAATAAAAGAAATTTAAAAAAACCTTAGTAATATTGAAGCAATAAATTTTGAAATTTAATAGCATCACAAGAACCATAGGATACAGAATAGGACTGAACATTAGAGATCATCTAGCCTAATTTCTTCATTTTACAGATGAGGAATTTCATAACTTTCTCAGGATTATTTACTTTGATTTGAAAAGTCTTCTTTTCTCTCACTTTACAAGCAATATGAAAGAGATCAGAACAAAGCAAAACAAAATGTCCTCTAAACCCCATCCTACTACTGAGTAAGAACTATAGACAACCATACTACCCAGGTATCTTGGTATGTATTGGAATAAGGAAAATGTACAAGGTCACCAATTCCATGAGATTCCATCACTACCTTCTCAAAGAGTTAATCAGCCCACATTTATTTACCAGGTACTTACTATGTGCCTAATCCTGTGCTATGTGCTATAGGCAGGAAGGCTACAAAGACATATATTAAAATATATGTCATATGTAAAGAGACAAGGCTCATATAGGTAACACCATAGTAGGTCACCCAAATCACAAAAAATTTTTAAGTGCGAAATTGTGTAAGACAGATTCTAAGGGCTATAGGGGACACAAAAACATAGAAATCACTGAGGACTACAGTAATCATTCATTGGATTATCAATTTAGAATAGCCATCAAGTTCAACTGCCTTATTTTAACATAATGAGACTGAGGCTCCAGGAGAATAGATGACTTGCCCAGGGTCACACAGTCACAAAATGTCTGAGGGAGGTTTTGAATCCAACCTTTCCTGGTTCTAACTCCAGTAATGTACTCATAACTTCATGTTTCCTTGTTCAAGATTTCCTGGAAAATGTGGGACTTGAATAGGACCTTGAAAACTGTATAACTGACAAATGGAGTATGAGGAAGGACATTAGAAATGTGGGAAGTTAGAATGCATTAAGTAAAGGAACATGACTAACCAACTGACCTCTGAAAGTCAAAGATTCATAATTTTGGCCAATGATGAGCATCTTCCAGGGAGTTTTGCTTGGGTCAGGAGCCCTACAAAAGGCATACGTGTATGGGGATAGGAGAGAACAGTCTATCTTTTTATCATCATGCTGATGCTTTCAGTTATCCAGGTAATTTGACCACACAGATTGATTTGTCTCCTACTGATCCAGATGGAGAGAGTCAAGACATTTAACCCAGTGTCAATGGCTAGAATTGTCAAAAACAAAAATAGGAAGGACAGCAAGCCAAAACAGGTGAAAGTCCTAAGCAGTTCAATTGCTATAAGCCACCTTGAGACTGGGAATATCCAGGTTGAGCTGGATCTCTAAAATCTGGGGCTACATTTCATCTGATCTCTCTTTTCTGAATTCCTTGAAGAACATGGCTTATTCTAGCTTAGCATGTTAAAGCTATATGATAACTACAAAAATCCTTGCTCATTGCCTATTCCTACATGACATGTTATAGTGTGATATAGCAGAAGGGACAGTGGCTGAGGAGTTGAAGGACAGGATTTCAAATCTCATCTTTGAAGTTTGTTATCTGACCTTGGGTAAGTCTTTGAGATCAATTTTCTTCATCTCTAAAATAAGGGCATTGTACTAGATAACCTCTAAAATCCCTCTAGGTCTATGATCCTATGACTTAGAATATTTGTGGTGAATCATTAAGCCTTTGTTTACAAAATTCTTCTCCATCGGCCAGAGGATCCCTGGGAGTATGATTAAGTTACAGTAGAACTTAACTTTAAGATGTCATTTTCAAAACTAGACTGGAAAGGGAGATGGTAGGCAGGAACAGGGGAAAATATTTTAATTTTGTTTTCCCTTTCTAATTAACTAGGGCTGCCAAATCTCTCTTTGCTTTGGGAAAATAACCCTTAATCTTCACCAATGAGGGCAATCAACACATCTACTAAATAAACACAGATCAATCAGAGAAGCAAGGGGAAAAAAAGGCCTCAGCTTTGTCTTTTATTCTCCCTAACTGCCCTTCACAAAGAAGAAATGGCTGTGTCTAGAAGGGGCAGGGATATTCTCTGAATGTCTCATCCAAATGCTCAGAATGCAAGCAACACAGCATCCCCTACTGCCAAGAAGGGGGACTGGGAGGAAGGAAGAATGTTTTAATTCAATAAAGCTCAAATCCAGGAGGAATCTTCCAGTATAATAGTGGGCCCCTCCCTCGGTGCCCCTTTCTCTTTTAGAGTTCTGCTTCTCCTGTCATTTGTTCTTATGAGATGAAGCATGGATGATGATTTACACCAACACCGTTGATCAAATGACACACTGCATTGCGTTATGACTGGTAATAAAGAAACATAAAAATGTCTCCTGGATCAAACTGACAGTATCAATCTAGATAGAAGCAATCCAGCTCTAAATCACCATGCCTATGGCAGTCAACTTCCCCTTTTCAAAAAGCTGGGTATTTTTTTTATCCATATAAAGGAAGACAAATATACGACACATGAACACAGGCTCTAGGCAAAGAAGGGTTCATTCCAAAGGGACTTGTATTGTCACAGAGCCAATTAATTTGGAGAGATCGAGGGTTGTAGTTTTTCTGCTAGAAAGCAAACAAAATTCTCCAAAGATTGGTTTGGAGTACAGGGTTGGGGGTGGGGGTGTTATTTTACAAGGTACCAGATCATAATACAGGACAAACAAGATGCTGCTCATCATGCTGGTCTGTAACAAAGTCAAAAGGATGGATTGAGAAAAAACCGAACAGAACCCGATTGCCAACGACTGTGCTGAACAATTTCTGATTTCCAAACTAAATCCTTAAAAGACCATATTCCCACTCAGGTATAAATCACTAAAGGTATAAATTTCCCAGCTGAGAAGCAAAACATGTAGGTAACATTAGGATTTAGAATTTCATGATTCCCTAGGATAAAACTAAAGCTAGACTGTTCTATGTGTAGCTTTTTGTCAAGGCCCTGAGTGTTAGCCTGTATTCTTGATGACTGAGAAACATCTCCTCAGTTGTGAATCTTACACATTCTTGAAGAATGAAAGTAAGAAATTATCATCTGTTCAAGTTTATTCTCATTTCTGACAAGGAAATAGCCTCAATGCTGGCTAAGGCAGTCTTTCAACATAGCTTTTTGTCAATGTGTGTTTAAGAAACAGAAATCAGAGAAGTAGATTAATGTAATGAGATTTTTAAAAAGGCCCAGTGAATTTACAAACTAATGCCACTGCCCTTCTTCTCATTTTCCCACTGGCCAAAGCAATGCAGTTCATGAGGAGAGTAGGACTTCTGGGTACATGACCAGCAAGATGGTAGACTAGACATTTTCTTCAATCACTATGATCTTTCAAAACTCTCCAAAACAGAAATCATGTGCTAAAGATAAATCAATTTTGCCTGTTTTAATGGTCTATGACATCAGAATCCAAAAGAAGTTTTTTTTTTTTTAAAAACACACACACACGGGATCTGACACTCATAGACCCTGAGTTCACTCAGCATCTCTCCCCTACCTCTCATACTACTCATGACAAGACTGCACCTGTAGACTCAAGGACATAATATAGGCTTACATGAAAATCCATCCCTCTGCCTCAGGCATCCTCCCTTTCTCTAGTGCCGTAGAAAACCTAGCTCCAGGTTGCAGAAGTTTGTTTAGGTGCCCAACAGCCACTTTGGCAACCATCCTTCAAAAGGAAGAGCCAACTAGAAGCTGCAGTCTGGAAGCACCAGTGTTGGAAAACTCTGAACTGCCAGTTCTAGGAAAAACAGACTTTGAACTGAAGATGCCAGTAGGTTCTAAAGTGATGCTGCCAGACCAGAGAACTAAGGAACAGAGAGAGTGGGGCAGATTGTGAGGATGGTACACCATGGAGGGAAAGGGTACAGCATCCCCCTGGGGCCAGTTCTGACTGCCCACAAATCACTTGGGTCAGAGACCTAAAGTGGTGAATATTGAATTGCTTAGTGTGAAAAGAGACTGAGATGCTTTAAGATTTAGCTCCCAGGAAAACCACAACTAGAGGGGAAGGACTCAGGAAGTAAGTGATAAGAAAAATAAGGGCAGGGGGCGAGACAGAAAGTACCAAAGATTTCCAGAAGAAGAAATGTCAAAGATTTTGTTCCTAAACAGATAAATTAATAGGAAAACAGTAACAAAAAGAAATATGACCTATAGATCTAGTAACTTAGTTCAGGAATTTATGAATAAATACTTCTAAACGAAAGCCAGTGATCTAATACTTGACGAGACAGAAGACCCTGTGGAATCTGAGGAACCTGTGGAACCCCAGCATGCTTTTCCTAAAGAGTTTAAAACAGAAATGAGAATTAAGAGAGCAGACTTTATGTCCCGCACAGCAAAAGTAATGTGCAGAATAGAAAAACCTGAGTCTGCCATGGTAGACCTGACCAAAGAAACAAGAGGGAACAATAGCTTGGAAATATAAATACAAAGAAATAAAGATCAACCTAGAAGAAGGGAAGCAAAAAAGAAAAACACTGAAAGAAAACCTGTTCACTATGCAGGCAAGACATGTGGATCTCAAAGATGGATTGCACAAACTGAGAATCATAGATGTCTGATAAGAGCACAAGAGTACAAAAAACACTTCAAAATCATAATGAAAATAATAGAAGGAAACTTCCCAGAATTTCTCAACATAGAATAAAAGAATTCACAGGTCACCTCCAACAAAACAAAACAAAACAAAGCAAACAAAAAAAAAACAACCCGAGAAAACAAAACATCCTTGAAAATCCAAGGCTACAAAGTCCAAGAAACATAGTGGTTAAATTTAGCAATTCAATTCTGTAAGGCAGCAGGATAAAGACCATAAAACACCAATGTAATGACATTCAGATGATGCAAGATTATTCCATATTCACTAGAAAAAGGAGGAGGGAGTATAATAATGTGTTTTCAAGAGCACTGGAGTTCAGGGTGCTTCCCAGGGGAATCTATCCTATAAATCGGAGCTTAACCATACAAACCAAAAGTTGAATGCCTAATAATAAAGAGGAGTGTGAGATATTTTTGGAAAAAAACAACAGGATTGAAAAGATTATATGCTTCTCAAATGCCCGAAAAAACAGAATTTCAGGAGGAGTGAAGGAACACAGATACCAGCAGCAACAGAGTGCCAACAGAAAGGCAATAAGAGACTTTTTTCTAAAGGTATACAAGGAGGCAGGAGTGAAGGTGGAAATCTGTTAGAGGTAATAGTGAAGAGGTGGACAGAGGGCTTTATGAATAGAACTTGGTTATGCTCTACCTATAAGTGAATGTTTTTCTTTTTTTTTTTGGTAGTATATTACAGTATGGGAAGGTACATGAAAAGGGGGAGAGGAGAGAGAGCAGAAAGATCGGAAGGAGTGAATTGTACACCAGAGTCAAATAAAGGATTAGCAATGAGTGGAAGGAAAATGACTTCTGCTGACTCAGAGAGAAGCCAGCAGGTGAGTATGTGGAGAGAAAGATTGAAAATGGGTGGGGGAAGGAAGGAGACTTTATTATGGGGGTTCCACTGACAAATGCTCCTATGAGTGAAGGGAGATGAAGACTTTAACTTTGGTTCAGACCCGAGGGAGTTGGTGCCTGGAGGAGTGGGACAGCATGGAGACAGGGAGGAAATTTCCAGGCAAATGTAGGAAAAAGTGAACCAAAGGCTATAGATCAGTGTGGGGAGAGGGGCCCTACCATGGGGGAATGTCCTCTGTGACACCAAGAATAATTTGCATTGTTCTGAGAGTGAGACCAAACAAACAAACAAACAAAAAGGAAATATGTGGAGTAAGCCCTATAAGGCAGGGGCAGAAAGCACCTAGAGAGAAAAATCTAGAATGGATATCTGGGAAGCTTTGACTATATAAAGGATACAGAGAAAAGAGAGAGACCAGATGATCATAGTGTTCCTGAATCAGAGAATGAGGAGTTAGAGTAAATAGACAGAGAAGATGGATAATGAAGAGAGTGAAAGAAAATGAAATTTTCAGCACAAAAATGAAATACTCCCTCAACCCTCTGCCACTAATGAACAGGAATAACTGAAGGGGAAGGGAAGGGGGAATCTACTTGACTAACAGAGGAGAAAAGAGAGGGAAGAAATATATAGCCAAATAAAAACAGAAGAGAGGAACATATAAATAAAACCCTAAAGGGAAGACACTAATAAACAAGAAGAGGGAGTCAAGGAGTAGGTGAAAAGAGTCAGTGGGAACAGGGCCACTTGAAAAAAAAAGATTATAGCAAAATAATTGAAGGAAAATATTACTGATTTTTTACAGCAGAAGAGGGGAAAATCACAACTTGACAAAAAATAGAGACAAATGGAGAAAAATATAAACCTAATTCCTATAATTTTAAATGCAAGTGGATTAAACAATCCAATAAAATAAAAAAGAGTGACAGATTGTATAAGAAAACAAAACACCACAATCTGTTGCTTACAAGGAACACATTTGAAAACAAAGACATACAAAAGATAAAATTGAGAAATGGAAAAAATAACAATGTATCAAATGAATTCCAAAAAAATGAAAAATTGCTATATTATCAGCCAAAGCAAAAACATTCAAAAAGTAAAAAAGGACAAGAAAGGCAACTACATTATGTTGGAAAGAATCATAAGCAATAAATCAATATTACTAATAAAATTACATGTTCCAAATGCCTTAGCATCAAATTCATAAAGGAAACATTATCTGAACTTCTGGTAGACATAGACAGTAGCAGAAAAGTTACTGGAGACTTCAATATCTCTCTTTCAGTTTGGGATAAATCTAACCAAAAGATTAACAAAAAAGAGAAATAAAAAACTGAACAATTTTCTGGAAAAAGTAGAGTTAAAAGACTTATGACTTCTTCTAAATGGGACATATTTCTCTGTATCACATGGAACTTATACAAAAATTGAGCATGTACTGGGATACAGATTACAATGCAGTAAGAAAAGAAATTAGTTTAGAGAACACAAACTAAAAATGCAGACACAAATAGAGACAGCAATAAAATCTCAAATAAAGAGACACCCATGGAGTAAAAAGGATTGGAGCAGATATTATTATGCTTCATTTGAAATAAAGAAGGCAGAGTTAACATATGTAATTATGGTTTCAGACAAATCAAAAGCAAAAATAAAACTAATTAAAAGTGATAAGCAAAGAAACTATGTTTTGCTAAAAAGATCTGTGGACAATGAAGTATTATCAATACTAAATCTATATGCAGCAAATGGTATAGCATCCAGAGTTTAAAAGAAATGTTGCATGAGTTATAGGAGGAGATATACCTTTAAACTATATTAGTGGATAACCTTGACTTTTCCCTTTCAGAACTAGATAAATCTAAACATAAAGAAATAAGAAAGACAGTAAGGAGAGGAATAGAATTTTAGAAAAGTTCTATACGGCAGATGTCTGGAGAAAATTCATAGGAAATAGAAAGAAACATACATTTTCTTCGATTTCCTCAATATACAATTTCCTCAAACATACCAATTTCCTCAATGGCATCTTCACAAAAACTGATCAATTAGACATAAAACCTCATAACAAAATGCAGAAAAACAGAAATATCAAATGCAAACCTTTACAGATCATAATGCAATAAAATCATACTCAATAAAGGGCCATGGCAGAACAAGTTAAAAATTATTTGGAAACTAAATAATATAATCCTAAAGAATAAGTGGTTCAAAGAACAAGTCACAGAAACAATTTATCCAAGAGGAATGACAACAATGTGAAACAACACATCACAATTTGATAATTTCACAAAAGAAATACTTAGGGAAAAAATCTTTGATTCTAAATGATACAGAAATAAAAGAGAGAAAGAAAATGCCAATGAAATGGACATGAAAATGAGCAAACAAAAAAAAAAACCTAGAAAAAAGAAAAAAATTAAACATCCCTGACTAAGCACCAAAATGAAAATCTGGACAATCAAAAGAAATATTCATAAAATTGAAAATGTTTAAAAATCCAAATAATAAAACCAGGAGTTTGCTTTATGATTAAACAAAACCATTAAAATAGACAAACCATTGGTTAATTTGGCAAAAAAAAAAAAGATAGAAGAAAACCAAATTATCAATATCAAAAATGAAAAAAATGAAGATGAAAATTTCACTATAGAAGATGAAATCAAAACAATTATTAGGAGTTGTTTTGCCCAATTTTATTCTACTAAAACTAATAATCTAGTTGATGAATACTTAGAAAAATATAAATTGCCTTGATTAACAGAAAAGGAAATAGAATAACTCCATCTTAGAAAAAGAACTTAAGCCATAAAGGAGCTCCTGAAGAAAAAGTCCCTATGACCAGATGGATTTCAAGAGGATTCTGTAAAATATTTAAGGAACAATTAACTTCAGCATTATAAAAACTATTTGAAAAAATAGGTAAAAAGAAATCTTACCAAATTCCTTTTATGACACAAATGTGGTTTTGATGCCAAAACCAGGGAAAGAAAATTGTAGATGAATCTCCCTAATGAATATTGATGCAAAATTTTTAAATAAAATATTAGCAAGGTGATTAAAGCAATACATCACAAAGATCATATGCTATGACCAGCTGGGATTTAAACTAGAAATACAGGACTGGTTCAATACTAAGGAAATTATAAACGTAATTGACCACATTGAAAATAAAATGAACAAAAATCATACCATTATATCGACAAATGTGGGGAAAGCTTTTGAGAAAATACGTTTATGTCAATTTAAAACACAAGGAAACATAGGAACAAAATGAGCCTTCCTTAAAATGATAGGTTTCATCTATCTAAAACCATGAATAGCCTTTTTCAGTAATGGGAATAAATCAGAAGCCTTTCTAATAGTGCAGGGGTGAAGCAAAGATGTCTATTATCATCACTATTATTCAATATTGTATTAGAAATGCTAGCTATAGCAACAAAGGAAAAAAAAGAAATTGAAGGGATAAAAATAGACAACGAGGAAACAATATTATCACTCTTTGCAGATGATATGATGGCACGCTTAGAGAACCCTAGAGAATCAACTAAAAAAGCTAGTTGAAATAATTAACAATTTCATCACAGTTGCAAAATATATAATAAGCCCACATAAGTCATCAGCATTTCTATATATCACCAACAAAAATCAGCAGGAAGAGATAGAAAGAGAAATTCCATTTAAAATGACTCCAGACAATATAAAATACTTGGGAGTCTATCTGCTAAGACAAACCCAAGGATTACATAAACGTGATTATAAAACACTATTTGCAAAAATAAAGACATATTTGACACTTGGAGAAATATTAATTGCTCATGGGTAGGCTGAGCCATTATTATAAAAATGGCAATTCTACCTAAATTAATTTATTTATTCAGTGTTATATGAATCAAACTACTGACAATTATTTTAGAGAGCTAGAAAAAGCAATAATAAAATTCATCTATAAGAACAAAATGTCAAAAATAAGAAGATGGAAAAGAAATGTGAATGAGTGAGGCCTGGCTGTACCAGATTTTAAAGTATATTACAAGGTGGTAATCATCAAAACAATCTGCTACTGTAGGCTAAGAAATATATAGATGAGGAGAATAGATTGGGTACATACCATACAGTAACAAATGATCATAGTAAAAATTCGAGCCTTGGGGGCAAGAACTCATCATATGAAAAAACGTGCTGGGAAAACTAGAAAGCAGGAAAGCAGACTGTAGGCATAGATAAACAATTCACTTAGCATACCAAAATAGATCAAAATGGGTACATGATTTAGATGTAATGGATGATATAAATAAATTAAGGAAACATGAAAAAACTTATCTGTCAGATCTATGGATAATGACAGGGTTAAAGACCAAGGAAAAGTAGAAAGAATCATAGGAAATAAAATGGATGTTGAACTCATGCCAGCACTTAGCACAGTGCCTGGAGCTTAGTAAGTGCTAACAAATGCTTATTGCTTCACTATCCCATGATTCAAACTATAGCTCCCTTTCCACTGCACCACACTCCCAACCAATTTACTTAGTAAGTGAAGAATAATATGACCCTTAACTTAGATTTTATCTTTACAACAACACTTTGAGGTATAGTCTTTTATTATTCTCATTTTATACTTGAGTAACCTAAGGGTCAGATGGATTAAATCATTTGACTAGCATGACAGAATCATTGTGTCTAGTTTTTATTGACTCTAACTCCAATACCCAATCCACTACATTGCACTGTCTCTAAAGTGCCAAAGGATGCTAATAAAATATCACAAAATCTCAGAATTGGAATGAATCTGAGGTCATTTAGTTCTAACTTTCATGCTGATCCCTCTCTACACAGGGAAATATAACTAGACACAGTTTAAAAAGAATAACTAAAAAAGGGTTCTTTCTATAGTGTCCTCAACAGAGGAAGCTGGTTCTACCTTAGAGTGTTGAAACAGAAGTCAGGAAGACTTGAATTCAAATCCAGCTTTAGACATTTACTAGCTGTGTGACTAAGTCACTTAACCTCTACTTACCTTATGTGATGAAACATGGGTAATAATAACTATATTCCAGGGCTGTTTATCAGTCAAATGAGATCACATTTGTGAAGTGTTTGGTCCAGTGCCTAGAACATGGTAGGTGCTTAGTTAACACTTGTCTCCTTCCTTCTTTCCTTGAACATGTGATTGCCTTCTTTCTGACTGAAGATCTCCAAAGAGGAGGAACTCATTACTTGAGATAGCCCATTATATTTTTGCATAGGGATAATTCTTAGCATGTTTTTCCTTTACATCAAGGTAAAATTTTCTTCTTTGTGACTCCCAAGTATGAATTCTCCCTCTTTCAGCTTAGACCAAGAAGAACAAGTCTAAACCTTTTTCCACATGACAACTTCTCAAATACTTAATAGTTGTCATATCTCTACTTAATCGTCTGTTGTTCACATTTAAGATCCCTTTTTTTCTTCAAACTGATCGTTATAATGCTCTTCAAAGTCCCTGAAAACCTTCCTCCACATGGCAGGATCTTTCCTAATATGTGGTAACTAGGACTGAACAAAAATTTCACAAATGGGTGAAGTACAAAGGTTGAAGTACTACCTCCCTAGTTTTTTAAAGCTACCCTTTATGTAGTACTTTAAATTTTGCAGAATTCTTTACATATATTAATTCCTTAGATTTTCACAAGTCTTTGAGTTAGGCATTATTATTATTTTCCCAGTTTTATAGATGAGGAAACTGAGGCACAGAGGGTTTAAGTGACTTGCCCAGGATCTCATAGCTAGTAAGTGTCTGAGGCAGGATTTGAATTTAGGTTTTCCTGACCCTAAGCCGTATGTTCTCTCCCCTGTGCCACCTACTTACCCTTTTTAATGCAGTCTAAAATTGCATAATTTTTTTTTTGGTTGCCATTGCACACATTTGGTTCACTTTAAACTCATGGTACACTAAAAATTTAGCTCCCTTTTTAGACTATGTGTCTAGCCATTCTTCCCCATGTAATGAAGGAGCAGTGTGGAAATATGGCTTGGTCAGCTGGAACTACCATATAGACAAACCTATATGTAATTGGATTCACCTAAAATTTTGTAATGATTCTGCATCAGGATTTACAAACTGAAAGGATATCTTTTCGTATCTACAATTATATTACAATGTGTGGGAGGTGAATCGTTACATTTAAAACCACCTGGCTACACTTTCAAAATCAACTGATCTTCTTAATAGCTAGTGCGATTTAATGATAGACTTTAACTCTTCCCTTCCCCACTGAAGCCACAACTAAAAAGATAGTTAAGATATCTATTCTGTAGGACATCTATTGAAAAAATGCTCAGGCATCTCTGCTCAGTTATGCTCAAACAACTTATTTCCTACTCAGCTGTCCTCATTTTGGATCTCTGACTCCTTCCCCATGCCTTCACCCTATGTAGCCCACTCCTAATTTTCTTTTGTGTGTTGTCTTCCCTCATTAGATTGTAAGCTCTTTCAGGGCAGGAACTGTTTTCTTTTTTCCTATTTGTATCCTCAGTTCTTAGAACAGCACTTAGCACATAGTTTACAATGAACAAACATTTATTGACTGATTTGGATAGTTTTCCATGTGAGTCAAAAGTCATGTATCCTGTGAAAATTCATTCATTCATTTACTATTTGCTCATTAATGTAACAAACATTTATTACATTCAGTTCTATTCAAAGAACTGTGGAGAAGGCAGAAAGATAATTGATAGAGTCCCTGCCCTCAAGAAGCTTAAAATCTAGTATTAGCAGAAACCCTATTCAGTTCCTTATACTCACAATATCTGAGTTCCTAGAGATAAATTCATTTCCTCACTAATATTTATGCCCATGCAATAGTTCACTAACATATAATGCTATCTGTGTTGTTCAAGGTCTCATGTCAAAGTCTACATAAACCACTCTCTTCAGAAAAATCATAAGTAACAATACCTCTTCTATGGCTCTAACCAAGAATCAGGATGACAAGCTAGAAAGGACTTTTGGGATGATCAAAGGTAGGCAGTGTATTATAGTGGAAACAACACTAAGTGTTTTGTCATTAGAGGACCTGGGTTCAAATCCTACCTCAGTTACTATATGTATGACCTTGGGCAAGTTATTAACCTTCTTGGGCCTCAGTTACTTTATTTGTAAAATTAGGTAGTTGAACCAGATGACTTCTAAGGCTTCTTCCAGCTCTATATTTGAGAACCAAAGAAGAAGCTGAGACTCAGGGAAGGAGGTGTAGTGGCTTGACAGAGGACACACAAACAAGAAGTGACAGCTCTAGAATTGAACCAGAACTCCTGCATTCAAATTCAAATTTCTTCCTATGATGCCATATTGCACTTCCAAAGTCAGAAACTTTTGCTCTGTTAATGGGTGGACTCTATCAGTTTGCATGTTCTATTTCAAATGACAAATTAGGATGCGGGTATTCTTGTGTTTTCAGATGTGTTTTCAGAAGAATACACAGCACTTGCCCTTAAAGCACTTTCTCAATTCTCCCCAAAGCGGGGCATCACTAGAAGTTAAACAGAAAGAGATCACATTTCTCTAAGGTTTTATGCATCTTTCTCACAACAAGCCTTGAGTTTATTATCTCCATTTTACAAATAAAGAAACTGAAATTCTCAGGGATTTTTACTTGCTCATAGTTACACCAGCTACTAGATATCAGAGCCAGGACTTGACCCAAGACTTTGATTGCCATGGCCAGTGGCTACTTCATGCTCTATCCAAGATTCACTCTTTGATGGATGAGCTATGATAGAAAAATTATTAAATATTAATTCTATAATATCCATTGGCTGCTACTCTTTGTGGTACTCTGTGATTTATGTGGTAGATATTATCATGTGAGTGGAAAGTATGACCAAGGCCCAGATGTGCATTCTCAGTATTCAGCATTTGGAAACCAGTGGGGGTTTTTTCTTCCTCTCTGCCATTTGCTATTAACTTGCATTAGATACACGATACTCTCTTTTTGATTTGTTTGTTTTATTTTGCATTCTGTGAACAGAAATCAATTGTTCATTTGCATCATCTCTGGAGTTTAAACAAATGTTAGTTTGTACTTTTTTTATCCTCTACATTGAGCTTATTTAAAAAGTAGCATCAATCAGAGTTCCCCATAGATTGATCCCTGCCTTTTAAGTATCTGTGCATGGTAAATCTGTCATTGGAACCTGGGACATGGGTGGTGATAGGACAAAAGGGACAGAAACTTTATGCTGTTAAAGGACATATAGTCACAGAACTACAGAATTGTGAATTAGAAGAGACCCTAAAGGCCACTTAGTCCAACCCATACCTGAGTGAGAATCCTCTAGCACAGCGGTTCTCAACCTGTGGGTTATGTTCAATTTGTAACAATGAAAATACATCCTGCATACCAGATATTTACATCACGATTCATAACAGTAGCAAAATTACAGTTATGAAGTAGCATATAGAAAATAGAAAGTAGAAAATAGAAGAAAACAGAAAGTATTAATTAATTAATAAAGTATTAATTAATAAAAGTAGAAAATAGAAGTAGAAAATAATTTTATGGTTGGGGGTCACCACAACATGAGGAACTGTATTAAAGGGTCATGGCATTAGGAAGGTTGAGAACCACTGCTCTAGCATAATAACTGCAGGTAATCATTCAGTCTTTGCTCACTGTTCTTTGGTGACTGCTATGGTAGCTAGATGCTATAATGAATGTCATCTGCTCTTGGAGACACCAAACCTGAGTTCAAGGACAGGCAAGCAAGTCTCCCCCTACATTAGAATATGAGCTTCTTTAGTATAGTGATTCTTAATAGTGTGATCCATGTACCACTAAGACAATTATTTTCCCATTAAAATATTATACCCTTTCCAACTATATATCTGTGAGACTATATTTTCTTTTATTTTTTGTATAATGTTTTAATTATCTACAATTTATTTTCTTACTCTCCCATCCCTCACCCCAATTGAGAACACAAGAAAAACAAAACCTATTACAAACACGTATAGTCAATCAAAATGAATTTCCGCATTAGCATGTTCAAAAATATTTATGTCATGCTATAGTCTGAGTCCTTCACCACTTTATCAGGAGGTAGGTAGAATATTTCAGCATCAGTCATCTCTAGTCCTAGTTGGTCATTATGTTGATAAGAGTCTAGTATGATACTACTCCATCACATTTATAAACTATAACTTGTTTATCCATTCCCTATTTAAGGTCACCCCCTCAGATCCCTATTCTTTGCCATATAAAAAATATCATATATATGTACACACACACGATATGTATATATATCTCCATATATCCATCAAAGAGTGACTCTTGGATATATCATGGAGTAGCTACTGGCTAGGGCAATCAAAGTCTTAGGTCAAGTCCTGGCTCTTATATCTAGTGGCCGGTGTGACTATGGGCAAGTAAAAATCTCTGAGAATTTCAGTTTCTTTATTTGTAAAATGGAGATAAGAAGCCCAAGGCTTGTTGTGAGAAAGATGCATAAATATATGCATCGTATATATGTATATGTATGTAATCATGTATATATATCCTATCTATATATATGTGATATATGTATATACACATACATATATGTGTGTATAGTGTATATGTGTGTATGTATATATACACACACAAATATATACACATATATACATAGTTTCACTTGATCCTATTTCATGTGTAGTATGTTCCACCCAATCTGACCACCTGCTTAATGTTATTTTCCAAACTCATTACCCTATTTCCTATATATAAAAATATATATGTTTGTACTTTCTTAGGGTTCATTTGTTTAGGACTAATCCCTTCCTTAATGTAATCTTTCTTTTAACTCCCCCTTCCCCCTTTTACCATTGTCCTCCTATTTTCCTTTGTTAAAAATATTTCTGCACCTAACTATGTGTGGGTGTGTGTGCACACAAGTTCTTCCTTCTTTTGGCCAATTCAGATAAGAGTGAAATTTAAATGTCAACTGCTTCCCTTCCCTCCTCCTCCTTGTTTGTATAGGTGTCTACTTGTCCACACTAATTATGTGAGAAAAATTTCCCTAACCTTCATTTTTTTCTCTCAACCTCACTATATTCTTCTCCCTTCTTTGCAATCTTTTTTTAATATCATGGAAAGAGCAGAACCACTTCCAGGATGTTGTACTATGGGATTAGACTAGCAATAAAAGCTGAAATACGTGTTTGAGATTTTGCAAAATGTTTTATCCAATTAAGCCAGTGATACCTACTTAATTAGCCTTATTCTTGATAAAGGCTAGGGATTGGCAGTCTCATACTTTCTGTGGCAGTTAGGTAGTCCACCCAAAACCTACATTTAGGTCTTCAGCAGGATATGCCAAGCTTTCAATGGTCAGAAACCTGGCTAATTTTATCTTCTAGTAGCTACCAATTTTCAATGACAGTGGTCTTCTCATTAGTCTAGGAGCTTGAGCTATGCAGATTTATGAAGTTAAACTCTTGGTTCGGCCCCATACCCATTTTTCTCCTAAGTTTTAGTGTTATATCTCTGAAAGCCTCATGGGAATTTTGATCTGAGTATCACACAGGCATCTCAAACTTAGCATATCCAAATTGGAATTCTTCATCTTCTTCCCTCAATATATCCCTCCTCTAAAATGTTATTAATTGCATCACTCTCCTTTCCATTGTATAGCTTCACTCCTCATTTCCAAATAGTTGCATAGTGTCATCAATCCTACCACCACAACATCTCTCAACTCTATCCCTTCTCTCTACTCATAAGGCCTCCAGACTTATTTTAGTCCTTCCAAATATGTTTTAGTCCTTTATAATCTTTCTTTCTAGACTACTGTAAAGGCACCCAAATTGGTATTCCTGCTTCTGTTGTCTCTACTTTCCAATCCATTTTTCACATAGCTACTAAATTGATGGTTTTTTTCCTTTTTTCCCTCCTAAAGCTCAAGTTTACCCATGTTACTTCCCTACTTAATAAAATTCACTGACTCCCCATTGTCTCTAGGATAAGATATAAACTTTTTAGCTTGGTCTTTCTTTCCAAATCTGACTTTAACCTATAATTCCCCCATTCCATGTGTACTATATTCCAGGCAATTTGACCTACTTTTTCCAAACTCATTACCCCATTCCTTACCTCCATTATTTTGCACAGTTTTATCCCTCATGCCCAGAATGACCTTCTTCGCTGATGCCTGTTAAGAATCTCAGCTTACTTCAAGGATCAACTAATTTGTCACATCCTATGGGAAACTTTTTTCAATCACCCTAGTAGGTAGTGATGTTGCTTTCCAAATGATAGCATCTTGTGGTTACAAATTGGGACTTTTGCTTCTCTCCTGCTTTTTCTGCAATATTTTTCTTCATTTTCCTCTTTTACCTCTGGAATGTATGCTATATAAGGGTAAGATCTACTTCTCATTTTTGTGTGTGTATGTATCTTTGACACCTAGCACAGCTCTCTTTGTATATTATAAGCACTTATTACATACTTGGAGAATTGAATTAATTCTAGTTTTTTAGACTTTGAGATCTCTTAGATTATGACCCTATTACTCAATGTAGGAGACGCTGCTCCCTACTTTTGAAAGCATGCATGCCTTTTATGCTTTCATTCAAATCACTGATTTAAAATGAAAAAAAAAAAAAAGAAGAAAGAAAACAAACATTATAAAATCCTAGGAAATTCCCTAAGAAACTTTCAGAAAGATCTTCCAAGATAACATTGATTCATTAAAGGATTCCTTTGGAATCTCATCATTCAACTAGTTCTAAGTCCTCTTAAGTTTACTATTGTTTAGCCTAAATCATTCCATATTTCTTACTAGATTATAGTACAATACTATATCAAATGTCTTGATAAAATCCTAGTACACAATGACAATGAATTTCCCCAATTTATCAGGATGATGACTGTCAGAAATGGAGATGAATTTTATCTGGCATGATGCTATCTGCCCTTTAACTTTTTGATATTGACCTTACTTTTTTCTTTTTTTTATTAATTTATTTTATTTTCAATCCATGGAATAAAAGAAGAATTTCCATAACAGTACAATAAAAAAAATGATTGTGCATTATAATATCACAAATCTACTATACAATTTGCTATTCTCTCCAAATACACAACAAAGTTATGTAAATTTCCTTTCCCCCTTTTATCTTCCCTCCCCTCCCATCCTATAGATGGGTACCATTAGGCACAAATTGGGGTGTGTGTGTGTGTGTGTGTGTGTGTGTGTGTGTGTGTGTAAAATTATTCTGTACATACTTCTATCAGGTCTTTTTCTGGATATAGATACGTCTATATAGATATAGACATATCTTCATCTGTCCTTTATTTTTATTTTATGTATTTGTAATAGTCAAAATGACTTAGTTGTTCAAAGTTGTTCTTAGAACAATATCGCCCATACTGTATACAATGTTCTCTTGGTTCTGCTTACTTCAGTCTTCATCATTTCATGTAAATCTTTCCGTGGCCTTTAGTTTACATAGATCCTGTTTTTATGATCACAAACCAACACTTTAATAATATGTCCTAGAATATTGTTGGTGATGAAATAAAGCATAACAACGGGTAGGATGAATAATTTACTTTCTACTTGAAAATTCAGATATTTGCTCTCCTCTTAGGTTTGCTTGCAGCACTTCTGCTCACTTTAATTATTCAAGCATCACCAATAGTGACTCAGTAAGCATATCTATTGATTCTACTAGTACTATGGGATGTAAGTATTTCATGAAGTCTTAGAAACATGAACTCATTAAGAGAAGTTAAGTGATTACTTACCTTTTTTTTTTTTTTGGCATATCCTGGGATTCAACTCTTTGTAGGAATTTTTATTCTCTCTTCTGCTTTCTAAACATTACTCTTCTTAGCAGAGAAGGGAAAAAATATAGACTGGAGGTGTAATTAAATATATAGGGAAAATTTCATGGTAAAGAAAACTACCTCTCCCAATGAAGATCAGCACCTTCTCTTCAACTTATCTTCGAAAATCACTTGGCAAGAGGTTATGTGATTTCCCTGGGGTTACAGATGTGAATGTCAGATGTAGGACTTGAAGCCAGATTTTCCTGCTTTTGAAGTCATTAAGAGCAGATAATAAAATCTGAATAATTCTGCCTTTTCTTCATTGACCACTATCGTGGCATTTACCCTAAGCAACAGTATTAGGTCTAATTTTATCATCCACTCACCTTTAACGCATCAAAAATCAAACCAAAACAAAGGTCCCCACAATCTTTATTGCTAACTTTAACATTTGTCATGAGCCTAAGTTCATTCTGAGTTTTGTCACTTCTGACATTCTTTTACTACCATGAACCTCTTTTATCTTCATCTTTGGTTAATTGTTCTTGCTTCCATTTTCTATATGTTAGCTGTCACAAATAAGATCCCTGAGAAACAGTTTTCAGGCAATTAATAATCAATTTGTTAATTAGGCTAGTTAATAATCAATAAATTGATGGCAAGTGGTTTCTTTCAGTAACCAAAGACCCTAAAGGTGACTCAGAAATCAGGTGTGTACCTTCTGACAGGGAACTCCCCTGACAAGTGAAATTCGCTTCTGATTGGAAGACATTTAATGAGAAGGTGGGCTAAAAGTCTTCAACTCTTTCTGCTGAGAATGTAGCTTGGTCATGAAACTCTGTAGATGGCTTCCTCTGCCTAGCCTTGATGCTGCTGAGTTTCATGATCAAAGGGAAATTGCATGGGTTCTAGATTAAAATCCTGCCTCTGATACTTACTAATTATTAAGCACTGGATAAATAATTGATTCTTCCGGGCCCCGAGTACGAAATGAGTAAGTCATGCTAGCTGGCCTGGGCTGTCCTTTCCAGTTCTCTCTAACAATATTATCTAGCATTTATATAGCCCTTTAAGCTTTGCAAAATGCTTTATAAATTTCATTTCTTACATCATTATAACAACCCAGGGATGTAAGTGTAATTATTATTTCTGTTTTATGGATAAGGAAACTGAGGCAGACAGAGGCTAAATCAACTGCCCAGGGTCACACATATGGTAAGTGTCTGAGGTAAGATTTGAATTCAGGTCTTCCTGAAGCACCTAGGTTGAACAGTGAATAGAATGCTGGGCCTGGAGTCAGGAAGACTCATCTTCCTGACTTCAAATCTAGCCTAAGACACTTATGAGCTCTGTAATCCTTGGTAAGGCACTTAACCTCTGTTTGCTTCACTTTACTTATCTGTAAAATGGGAATAGTAATAGAACCTACCTCTCTGAGTTGTTGTGAGTCTCAAATGTGATGATATTTGTAAAGTGCTTAGCACAGTGCCAGGCATAGTTAGTGCTACATAAATGTTTATTATATTATTAGTATTATTATTTTTAATACTATTACTAGATCTACCCATCAATCTGCATGTGTCATGAATTTAATGCCTTTTACCATGTGAATTACATTCTTCTGAATGTTTTCTGGCTCAGTGGTGCTCTATCTCAAATATTATACCTAGAACTGAAGCCAGTGTTCCAGATGTTTCAGATTCGGTCTGACCAGGACAGTGGACATTAGGGTTACCATCTCCTTAGTCCTGGATACAGTGCTGTATTTCCTTAATGCAGCCTAAGATGGCATTGACTTTTTTGGCAGTCACATCAGTTATTGATTTCAGTTGCGCTTGCCATCTACTAACACTCTCAGACTCTTTTCAGATGAATTGCCATTTGGTCCTGTCTCTTGCATTCTGCATATGAAGTTCACATCTGGAATGTAGTTCCATGTGAGGATCAGTTGCAGGAAAACTAGATGTTCACCCAGAAGAAGAGATGATTTAGCAGACACATGATAGATGGCTTCAGCTATGTGGAAGGCTAGGTATTATATGAGAGATATTCTCCTTGGTTTCAGAGAGAGTGCTCTACAATTAAGAGTAATGGGTGGAAGATGGAAGACACAAATTTAGGATAAGGGACACTTTTCTAGTAATTAGAACTATCCAATGGTGGAATGGAATTTTGCAGTAATGAATACTCCCCTTTCCCCCTTATTCCCTGCCTTCCACTCGGAGGTCCTCAAAGAAAGAGTAGACGATCAATTGTTGAGTAGCTTGTAAAGGGATTTGAGTATATCTAGATGGGACTAGTAGGCATCTGAAGCCCCTTCCAATGCTGAGGTTCTGCGATTATTTGATTCTGTAGTCCTAGAGAAGAAACCTCAGGGATTACTTGATCCAGTTTCCAATATTTAATCTGGGAAGGTATTATTGCCTCCCCTTTAAAGATTGAACGTTAGAAAGTTTAAGAAACTTTTTCAAGCTACCACAAATGGGGTATACAAATTCATTTATATTGTCATGATTTTTTCTTGGGAAAAAACATGAAATTTCCTACTAAATCATTTTGAATGTTATGATAAACAGTTTGACAGGCAGCTGTTATTTGGTTTATAAGTTGACTTTTAAATTTTGACAGATTCTAGCTATGTTGTGTAATTAGTTTGGAAGTTTTTCTTGTTACAGAGTAGACCAAACACCATATATAAATTCAATAACCACATTAGATACACCCAAGTGGTGTAGTGAACAGAGCAGTGGACAGGTTTGCAATAAGAATAGTCTTCAACTCAAATCTTGACTCAGACCCTTACTAGCTATGTAATCCTGAGTAAATCACTTGGCCTGTTTCAATCTCAATTTCATCTAGAAAATGGAGGCATGAAAATAGCATCTACCTTACATGACTGTTGCAATAAGGAGTAAATGAGATAATGTATGCAAAGTGCTATCTAAACTATAG
Source organism: Pseudochirops corinnae (assembly GCA_028646515.1). NCBI lineage: Eukaryota > Metazoa > Chordata > Mammalia > Diprotodontia > Pseudocheiridae > Pseudochirops > Pseudochirops corinnae. Next base: position 76,465,590 of record CM053585.1, read on the forward strand.
CTGCAATTATTAACCCTTCAATATAGTATGTAACTGGCAAAACTAGCATGTGTTTTCATCTCTTATATAAAAATGAAAAAAAAAATTAGCTAACAAGAAGAGATGAATTGTGCATTCTAGTTTCAACTTTGCCAGTAACTGATTCTGTTATGGTGGGTAAGTCATTTTCCTCTTAGGGTCCTGGCTCATATGTCTCTGAAAGAGAGGGCCTAGATTTTTAAATTCTCAAGTTTTTTTAATTTTGCACCAGTGTATGTTTTTAATTGAATATATCAAATAGTCCTGTGACCCTATGACTACAGTTTTGATGACATTTTATTTTTAATAGATTTTCAAGACTTAATTGTGGAAATTTGATTGCTTCTGTTCTTCATTCCTACCTTTGTTATCTTCTTTTCAATGCTCCAGGAGGTGCCAAGGAATGATGGAGGAGAGAAAGGGAATGAGAAAAGGGAGGTAAAGTCAGTTTTGCAGACTATAGAGAATTTTTGTGGTGTAATGATTTTTTAAAACAATCTATAAGGCTTGCTGAACTCCTCCAGAAAGCCAGTCAGATTCATTACCAAGTGTTCTTTAGAACAGAATTTCCAAGCTGATCCACACACCTCATTCTGGTAACATTGGCATGTAGGACATGTGCTCTCTGTTTCCAAACCAGCAAATCCCTGTGGACTTCCTCCCCTCTCCTATCTTCTTTTTCCTAGAGCATCTCAAAGCCTTGCTGTGATCCTAGAGAATATGAATTATTCACCATGAATTTCATTGGGCTTCAAAGCACATTTAGAAAAATAAAATAAAACTGCCTAACCCACTCTGTGTTTTGCCCCTCTCTTCATTAGACAGGCATCATGATTGGAATGACTAAATGTACTCTTTTGAACTAAAGTTGGTTTTTCTTTCACTTTTCTGCTCCCCCCCACCCCTTAAAACAAACAAAGAAACCAAAAAAACATTCCACCAACCAGCCTACTCCCAGTGTGCCTGCTTTTCCCAGTGCTGGAGCCCTTGCTTCCTCACCCCAGGCACATCAGGATCCAGTGTGTGTTTTACAGATAGAATCATGTTCCATATTAATATCATCACTCTCCTTTTAATGGCCTTGAAGGTCTTGGGAAACAGTATACATTATCTGCCTCATAAAGTAGCAGCCCAGTTGAGAATTCATTTGGCCTTTATACACAAGTTCCTGGGCTCTGGGCCCTTTTCTTGGTAATCAGGATTCAGGAAGCACTAATAGGCCAGGCCGCACCAACAATTGAAAGATCAGCATCAGCTTTTGGAGTCCAACATAGTTGAAAGCTCTTAGAGCTATACTCTTTAGGATGTTTAGCCCTGGGCTAAGCACATTTAGTGAATGTTTGTTAACTCAGTTATTGCCAGTATTCAAGCAGAATCAGGTAATTTAATTAATAAATTTAGCATCGATCAACTGGGGCTGGTCCAACTCCCACCTATAGCCTAGGAGCTTCAACACCTGCTGCTGATGTCATTGACATCATTGACAGTCAGTCTTCTGCAGCTCATTCAAAAAAATCAGAATCACCTTATCCAGCCTGGGGGGTAGGGGTGGGGGAAGGAGACCTCCTGGGCTTCTGGGCTCCAGATGCTGGTCTCAAGAACTTCTGACTGTCCCTCCCTGGGGTTTTTTCTTATGTAGACACAGCATTAGCTTCCTGTTTCAGCCAACCTCTTCTTGTTATATCAGTAACAGGAGACAGGAGTTCATACCTTCTGTTTCCCCAACAGAGGCTTGATCAATTACTAAGTGCAAAGTACCTTCTACCTTTGCTTAACTTGACACAAGGTGCTAAGTACCTGTTTACTTGCCAATACAAAAAGGAGTCTTCACATTAAAATTACATTGACAGTACACCTACTTGGATCTGATCAAGGTCTTGGGTGGTGGTCCCAGGGTGTGTGACCAGTGAGCCTGAGCATGTGGGGGCTATTGAGAGGGCACCCATCTAATAGCTCTGGCAGCTGCAAAAACCCCAGCTATTTGGGCCATAGCTTTCTCAGTTTTGGAAGAAGAGTTCTACCTTGGCAAAGAGCTCAAAAGTCAAGTAATTGGCTGCCAATATGAGCAAGCAACAGAAGTACAAAGAGATGATAGAATCCTTTTTGGGGAACAGAAAGGATCAAGGCATGGGGTGGAAGGAAGACAGTGAAGTCAGAACTCCTGCATCAAAAACCTTGAAGAAAAATATGAACTGGTTACAAAAGAGGCCCAAAAAGCCAATGAGGAGAAGAATCCTTTAAAAAGCTGAATTTTCTAGATGGAAAATGAATTTCAAAAACTCACCAAAGAGAATAACTCCTTTGAAATTAGATTGGAGCAATTGGAAGCTAATGACTTTATGAGAAATCAAGATACTATAAAACAGTTCCAAACAAATGAAAAAATAGAAGGCAATGTGAAATATCTCATTGGAAAAATCACTGAGGGGGCGGAGCCAAGATGGCAATGTGGGAGCAGCAACATATCGCAGCTCTCACATAGCCACCCCAAAATACCTATAAAATATGACTCTAAACTAATCCTAGAACTCCAAAACGCACACAAATATACTTTCCTCTAAAGTCAGCTCAGCTACAAGGAACCATATCAGCACTGTGAACCGAAACCAGCCAGGCCTGAAGCCCTGGCTGAGCCCCGGGGGAGGCTGGACGAGAGGAGCCGAGGAGCCTTGGGTGAGCAGATTGGCAGCAGCTGCGGCAGTGTTCAGAACTAAGTCAGTGGGACTTGCAAGGTCGTGGGAGAAAAGTGGTCCAGCCAAACCGTCTCCAGGGCTGAGAAGCCAAAGGCAGAGGTTCTGCACCCACCTCTGCATTGCTTCTTCAGTGCCCTCGGCCTGCAGACTGCAGGGGGACCAAGCGATCGTTCAGAGGCCAAGTGCTCTCGCGTTGAGTGGCCTGGATCCGGATTGCGGTCTTAGGCTTTGGTCTTGTGGTCCTTTTTCCTTCAGTGAGCCAGAAGTGGGGGAGGGACCCAGCACCTCTGTGAGAGCTACGGCAAGTGGGAGGACCCCAGCGATTTGGGACAGAGCTTTCCCCTCTGGAAGCAGAGCCCCACAGAGATTAAAAAAAAATTTAAAAAAAACCACGGACTGACCAACCATGAATAAGAATAAGCATAAGAAGCAAAGTAAGAACAGCAACCAAACCCTAGATTCCTTCTTTGGGGAAAAGAAAGACCAAGGCAGAGGGAGGGAGGACAGTGCAGCCAGAGCTCCCCAACCAGGGGCTTTGAATAAACTTGAAGATTGCCTTAAAGCTAGACATGAGCTGAAGAAGGATTTTGAAAACCAAATGAGAGAAGTGGAAGAAAAATTGGGAAGAGAAATAAGAATGTTGCAGGCAAATCATGAAAAGAGAGTCAGCAATCTGACTGAAGAAATTAACACCCTAAAAAATAGATTAACTCAAATGACAAAAGAGGCCCAAAAAGCCAATGAGGAGAAGAATGACTTAAAAAGTCGACTTTGCCAGATGGAGAAAGAATCTCAAAAGCACTCTGAAAAGAATAATTCTGTCAAAATTAGAGTGGAGCAAATGGAAGCAAATGACTTCATGAGAAATCA